>JARHVA010005277.1:777500-1254604 GCA_037957365.1 Torreya grandis
ATTACCAAGCTCACATCAATATGATCATCTATGATAATGTGTAAAATATTGGTATGCCAAGCAAAAAAAGTAGTTCATTATTTAGTCTTGTAATATAATTTGTAATAGTTCAATAAAATCAATTCTTATAGAGAGTGAGGAAGACATGTACTTGAATGGACTATTCAATCTGGAAAGGTATTTGAATATGCCAAAAGAATAATGGCATAGATAAGGCCAAAGAAGATAAGCTATAGAATACTAATATCATAAAACAATCATGCCAACCATGAAGTGGTAGATTATATGAAGTCTAAAGGGAGTAAAATTTATGAAGAGATGGTAAGAAATAGGATGGAAAACATTAGTACAAAATAAGTATAGAATATGAAAAAAATATTGGGATCACTGGATATAACGATAGGTTACAAAGCCTATACAATTACTAAAATACTATGAATATGTCTTTCCCATAAAGTTTAGTGAGATCAACGGTGTATACCCTTCATCGAGGGAAATACACATTGATATTAATTATTTTTAAAAACAAATCAAGAATTGAACTTAAATAATAAATCCTAACATGAAAATTAAGATAAAGGAATAAATAAACTTCATGGTGGAATCTTGAATCATTTATTCAATCAAAATATTAAATTGGGTAAGTCATATAGTGGTGTAGTTAAATAAATTAAGGGAAATAAAAATGTATGGGGACTATCACACACTCAATTATATATGTATAAATGATCCATATCTTCTCCCATTCACTAATGAGGTGTTGGAATCCATCACACAACATGATTTCTATTCATCTAAAAATGGGTTTAATGAATATCATTAGATTGCCATTGCAATAGAGGATCAAGAAAAGATGACCTTCATAACAAAGTGGGGATTATTTTCATATAGGGTAATGACTTTTTAATTAAAATATTTACAATATTCCTTCTCTAGATCCATGGTCATCATTCTTAAATAATTTATACATGATTTCATAGAGGTGTATTTGGATGATTGGGTGATCTTCTCCTTATTTAAAGAACATTTTACAAAGCTATAATTCATGTTGTGAATTTTTAAAGAATTTAAAATAATTTTGAATTTGAAGGTCATGTTATTCACATCATTTACTATTATACATGGATATGTGGTATACATCAAATGAACATTGGTTGATCACACAAAAAAATATTCATTATAGGGCTCAATCCTCCAACCAATCTATTTAAAGTGTGATCATTTATAGGCCACACTAAGTATCATTGTAAGTTCATTCATGGATATGTAATGATCAAAACACCTATGGATAAGTTTCTACATAAGGATGATAAATTTGATTGGACCCCTAAATACTAGATTGAATTTAAATAACTCAAGTAATGATTGATCACAACTCAAATTTTTATCTTTTTATATTAGATCAACACATTCCACATTCATGTAGATGAATTTAGGTCAAGAATTGGATCTATAATTTCATAACTAGGAGAATTATTGGATCATATAATCCATTTTATAATTTGAAATTGTTATACTATTTATAATAATTAGACCACAAATAAAAATCCTTGACTATGATATTCACATTGTAGAAATTTAGCATTACTTATTGGTTACTCCTTTTGATTTTTTTCATAGATCAACAAGCATTGTGATATTTGGTGAACAAACCATTATTTTTATATAGATTTCAATATGGTTAATTTCTTTTAGGAATATTAATTTAAAATTAACGTAAATTTAGGAAGGAAAAATGTGGGGTTTGATCATAGTGATCAAATAAAAATAAGTAATGACCTAGATGACTTGTAGGATTACTCCCTAAATGATAATATATTTATGTTAAATGTGATTCCAAAATAGATATAATAACTTTATAACTCTTTACAACATGGTTCATTTCTTGAGCACTATATAAATAAATATAATAAATAACTAGTTGCAAGGGCCTTCCCCATTAGTATAATCATTAGATTTATATATATGCAACGTAAAGATAACATTATTCAAAAATTAGATTTGGATCATGAGAAACCATAGGTGTTAGATAAATCCTATAAATGGGTAGAAAGAGAACACTTCATTTCAAAGTAGGTTGTGGTGGCCTAAGTTGTTTTAGGATGCACACTAGGTTATGAAACATTGAGATATTTGTCAGTGCATTGGTAAACCAAACCAAAGGGATGAGATGCTCCTAATTTTAATTTTTTCCATTCAACCATTATAAAAATATGGAATAAAAATTATTAGGTACTATTTTTCCAACTTTCAAGTGCTCAAATTATAGATATATTATAATTATGACTAACTATTCACCAAGTTGGTCAAGGCAACTTCAACTCTAAGCTATGGTGAAAAATATGATACAAAGTTCCCATATGAGAATATCATAACAATTTTTGGGTTCCTTTATAATATAATAAATTATAAGGGGGGGGGGAATTATAAATAATACCCTAAAAACCTTTAAAAATTAATTATATTATATTGTATCAAAAGAGCACAACCTATCATCCCAAAGATAATGGCCAAGAATAATCATCTAAAAAGGTGATAGATAAAATACTCAAAAAGATTTTTAAAATATAATGAGATGATTGATAATATCAATCTCAATGGTATTTTGAGCATACATAACCAAATAAAATCTTGTGAAGGGGTGAAATCCATTTCAATTGGTCTATGGAATGGAAATTATCATATTCCAATGGATAATCTCGTACCTAACTTGAAAAATGTGATGATCACATGGTTTGGTGATAAATATTTATTTTGGAATCAATTTCTTGAATTGACTGAAATGTCAAATGGAAAACTAGAATTATGAAGTTCATAAGTATATTCAAAAAGCATGGCATGATTGAAAATTTTTATCCAAGGAGTTCCATCTAGATTAGATGGTCTTATTATATGAGAATAGTTTCAAATCACATATAGGGAAGTTGTAAGTTTGGTGTAAGTTCCCCTCTATAATTTGTTATCTAATAGAGCAAGACATAATTGTGTTGTGAGATATATAGGGAAACATCATTTTGGGGTAGATAAATGTTAATAAGATTAAACACTAACCCATATAAGTTCACATTAGATAGATGCATAAATAAGTTCCACATGGCATAGTTAGATTGGGACTTTATTCTATTTATATTTTGTAGGTGAGGTAGAATAGAATAGTAGTAGACGATATAATAATGATATTGTGACATCACAACAACAATATAAATAATATTAGTGAAGATATAAATTATAAATACCATAATCAATGGTAAGAATTATTCAAGTTTATGAAAGGAATTTGAGAAAACATCATAAATCACTTAGGTCCAAGAAAGACATGTGATAAATAATAGATAAAAAGGATAACTAGTGGCAAAAAATGTAGCTTCTAAAAAATACAAAAATATTTTAACGTAGATTAAAAAAGGAAAATACTCTAATAAAATATTTAATTTCAAAAAGGGGAAAGTATTTTTAAAATAAAATAGTGGCATGTCAAATAAAATATATCAAAATGGGGGAACCATGAAAATGGCCATATTTAAAGTCAATAACAACTAGTAGAGACTATTTAGACATGAGTTAGCACATGAAGTAGCTCAAATATATTCACAAGGTGATAAAAAGAGGAAATGGATGGAAGAAAATCACACTTTGGTTATATCATGATTCCACTTTATATTCCAAGTGAAATTTCTTATCAAAGATAAGAGAGTGTGTAAAATCTCCCAACTAAGTTCAAGAGGAAGAAGAATATCAATGTACATAAGATAAAATGGACACTAATCCCATAGTCATTTTACTAAGCAATATGGAGAAGGAAGAATGGTATTAGGGTTATATTTGTGAAAATATAGATAGAATGACCAATAATATTTTTGATATACTTGATGTTAAAAACATAGACTAGTTCAGATATTTGTAACCATGAGGAGCAGCCAGACTGATACAAGGACTTATTTCCCTCCCATATCCATTATGAGATTCACATGTAAAATGACTAGTCAAGCTTCTAAAAATTAGAAAAAATGATCAGTTGATGATGACTCTCCTCAAATTATAAAACCAAGGATCCATCCAACTCTCTTGAAAATTAGTCATCCACATCACTTCCATGATTAATGAACATGCCATAAGACTAGTTGCAAGGTGGATGACACTAAAACCACAAAATCAATTAATATATCATTATAATAAGAGAGAAAACAAAAATATGCAAGGTATACTAGAGGCATCTCCAATTAAAAAGTTCTAGAGACATATATTGATGCGAGGGGATCTTACTTATTTTTAATTTTGGTTTTTTTTTGGTGTCTAGGAGTTTTATAATCCTTCTAGGGTCTCATTTTGGTGTTTTAGAGGTGTTAAATTGCTTGAAACATTCAAAAAGATATTTCCTATCAAAAGCATTATTTAAATATTTAAATATTTGAGGAAGTTATTGGATGTTATTATCCTAAGTAATGTTGTCTAATTTTAGTGTTGAGTCTATAGGGTTTGATATAAAATACAAAATAGGTGGTTAAGTGCATTAAGTGATAATGCCTTTGTAATCTCGAATGAGGCAGTTTCAAGAATGACTTAGAGACTTGAAAGAAGTAGTTAGGGTAGTTACTAGTGTTATAAAGCTTATCATTTTATATTTTTGAAGAGTTTTTTTGGATAATTTATTCATGGAGTTAAAGGGGCTCTATCCCTAAGAAAAATAAAAAAGGAAAAATCTTACATTTTGATGGAAAGATTGTGCATTCTATTCTCGATGTATTTTAATGAAGATGACTAATTTTTTTAATTATTGAAAGAGGGACGCTTTGATAGTATTTTGGTATGATGATCCATCATGGTATGGATATGTTTTCATTCACTTTATTGACATGTTTTAAGACTGAGTTATGTGAAACTCCAAGATTATGGTTGTTGTGAATGAAAAGTTGTAGATTGCATCAAGATCCTGTATTCTCACATTACATGAAGATTGAGTGGAACAAGTGTAAAATAAGAATATATGGAATGTTAATAGATTGATCAATTGGTAAGTTTTATTATTTTTTTTCCTTAAGGAGATAGGTTTATTGAGTATAGATATCATATAGATCACTATTTCACAAGACTGTAGACTACTATGTTTTACATATAGGCACGAGTAAGAATGAAAAAAGTATATGGATTGGTGCCATTAGGATAATCTGATGCCTCCATAAGATATATTTAAATCTAAATTATTTCACCTATCATGTAGGTGTATTTAATTTGTTTTTTAAAACCTAAATATTCTTAAATAATTATTTCAATAAACATAAACTTATGACTGAGAGATCAGAGAAATAAAGAATAGAATCAAAAATTGAAAAGTGGGTGAGTAACTATTTTTAAATTCATGGATAGGGTGTATGGGAATTATTTAGCATAAAATAAATAATCATAAGCATTTTTAAGTGGATTAAACAAGTGATAAATTGAAATAGTTACCTCTCAGGTCCTAAAGACCTGGAATAGTCAAGAAATCAAGGATTTGAGTAAGCCAAGGCTGGTAAAGAGAATAAGGGGGTATCATGGTAAGTGTGGTAAGTAATGCTTGTTTCTAAAAATTTAGTTTGGATATTTAATACCCCCTTAATCATGTTCAAATTTTGGCAAGTTTTTATTGGGATTCAAAAGTGTTAATACAATGGTGCACAATTTGTAATTATAACTATGTGCTCAGCTAAACCCAGAACATCATCAATAGGTAAAATAGATTTAGTTTTGTATTTTATTATTAAATTAAAGATTTTAATATAGTGTGTATACATATTCATAATTAATTCATTAAACCTAAGAAGTGTTAAGTGAGAAAATAGACCCGAAAGAAATTTATAAAGCTTATAGGTTGTGATTGTGACAGCAGTGAGGTAAAGAAGGTTATAGAAGAATGTGAATAAACGTAATGTGGGGATTTTATAATCCTAATAAAATTTGTAATATATAAATACATATTTTAATGAGAGTAAAATACTTTCAACGGGGTACTTGCAGACCTATTTTTCATGACTATGCATGCTCAGAATGATAAGGTCTTGTTTGGAAAAGTGAATAGAAACGTAAGTGTCATGTTTAGTTTCATATGCTCTACATAATACTTGGTATTAGACATATCAAAATATTCTTAGTGAATTGTGTAAAATATTAACATCATGTTTTTTGAGATGAATTACAAGACAAGGAATCAAGAATGATGTTTTATGTAGAGAGTTAACAGGGCTCAAGAAGATTTGGTCAAAAATATGGCAGACCAAGTGACACAATTGATTTCCCCATTGTTCATGAAGATGGAGGATATTGAGGATGATCTCACAAAGAGAGTACAAAGAGAATTAATATAAATATAAGAATAAAATATCAATCAACAAGGTCAAGTATCACCTTTCCAGCCAAGAACAAATGAGAGATAATGGATAGGTTGTTCAAGAAAGACCACAAGTGCATGTAGCAGTAGTTCAAGAAGGCAGGGGAGTACATCACCATGCATGAAATATTAAATAATATTTAGAATGAAGATTAATAATACATGAAGGTCATGTGAGAAATAGACCAAGACAACATTTTCAAGGACAATGTTGGCAATGCCATAGAGAGGGACACAAAGCAACAGAGTGTCCATTGAATATCATAGAAGTATGAAGTAGTAAAGTATAAGATAAGTGAATGAGGAAAGAATACAAGAAATAAATTATTATTTACTCATGAGGATAATATTATTATAGTAAAGGAAAGTTAAATAATTATCTCAAAGAAGAAGCTTATTAAAAAGTAGATGTAAAGCAAAAGGTAAAGTTTCGTATTTAGTGATTGATGAAGGAATCACTAATAACATTATGTCTTTAGAGATGGTGAAAAAATTGGAATTGAAGAGGATGCCACATCCACAACCATATAAGGTTTCATGGGTTCATCAAGGACATCAAATCTTGGTAAGTGAGCAAAGTTGGATTGAATTCCATATAGGAGGATATATAGATAAAGTACTATGTGATAGTATTCCCATAGATGTTTGTCATTTACTGATAAGAAGACCATGTCAATTTGATAGGAAGGTTATTCATGATGGTCAAGATAATACATACACCATCAATAAAAATGGAGAGATACACATTCTTGTCCCATTGAAATGTGAAGAAGAAAGAAAATAACAAAGGATAATGATGATGGGAACAAGGTAGTATTGTAACAAATCCATGGAATGTTTGGGTTTGGTTAAGGCACCAAAGAGAGAAGAAAAGATAAGATGTCTTGATATGATTAGTATGAAGACTTTTGAGTCCAAAAATATGGACATGAGAGAGGATGAAAAATAATGCAAGGTGACAACATTAGTCATCAAAAGGCAAAAAGAGAGTAGTCATCAAAGAGAGGAAGATATAACACCTATAAGAGTGCTCAAGAATGAAGAAAACCAAAACAAGAAGGGAAGTCAAGCTTATGAAAGATATGATGGTAGGATAGTCATATAAATTTAATTTGATGTGGATAAGAAGTGGCTTGGGAATGACACCAAATAATATAAGAAGTTAGACATTAAAGTGTCTAAGGAGGCATCCCAATAGAGAGCCATGAAGGCTCCAATTTTTATTTCTAATATGTTACTTTGTGATTTAAGTGTAGGTAAATATCAAGTAGCCATTACACAAGATTGGGAATTGAAAAAGAAGATAGATGTCCAAGTTCAAGGAACTAAAACTCATCCCATTTAAGAGATAGTTTTCCAAGGGATGAAGATTGAAGGAAAAGACCCAAGATCCATAGTGCAAAATAGAGTAAAAGAGAAAAGTTCAGAATAATTAATGGATAAGGATAAGGTAGATATATAATAAAAAGTAAAAAAGTGGTTACATCAATATGAGAGTCAATAAATTAAAGTTTGAGATAAGAAATTACATATGAAGCAATATCTTAATGCATACGAGAGCCATAATGGCATACAAGTTGAAGAGTTATAGTCCAAAAATGTAGATATCAGCCAAAAACAATTTGAGTATGAGTTAAAAGAGAGATTTGGATTCAAATTAGTGGAGGATATAGGACCAGCTAAAAGAATTAAAGATTAGAAACCTTCAAGAAATTGGAAGAAGAGAAAGAAAAACGAGCAAGTCACATTGATCTTGTAGCTCAATTTCTTCTTCCCTTGGTAGTATAATGCAAACGCATCTTATTAGTTTCAATTTTAGTTTGTTTTTGGTGTATAGGTGTCTTATAATCCTTATAGGGGCTCATGTTATTGTTTTAGAGGTGTTAAATTGCTTGAAACATTCAAAAATATATTTCTCACCAAAAGCATTATTTAAATATTTGAATATTTTATGAAGTTATTAGATGTCTTAGGATAAGTAAAGTTGTATAATTATAGGTCTATTCTATATGAGTTGATATAAAACATAAAACATGTGGTTAAGTGCATTAAGTGATAATGCCTTTATAAGCCTAAATGAGGCAGTTTCAAGAATGACTTAGAGACTTGCAAGAAGTAGTTAGGGCATGTATTGGTGTTATAAATCTTGTTTTTTAAGATTCTGAGTGAGTTTATTTTTGGAAAATGTATTCATGGAGGTAAAGGGGCTATAGTCACAAGAAAAATAAAAATCTATAAATCTTACATTTTGATGGAAAGATTGTGCATTCTATTCTTGGTGTATTTTAATGAAGATGATTAAGTTTTTTAATTATTGAAAGAGGGAAGGTTTGATAGTATTGTTGTATGATGATCCATCTTGGTATGGATATGTTTGAATTTTATTTATTGATATGTTTTAAAACTAAATTATGTGAAACTCCAAGATTATGGTTGTTTTTAATGAAAATTTGTAGATTGTGTCAAGATCATGGATTCTCACATTGCATGAAGATTAAGTGGCACAAGTGTAAAACAAGAAACCATGGATTGTTTATTTCATGGGTAATTGGTAAGTTTTTTTATTTTTTATCCTTAAGGAGATAGGTTGCTTGAATATATATATCATATAGAGCATTTTTTCACAGGACTAGATTATTATGTTTTACACACAGCCACGAGTAAGAATGAAAAAAACATATGAGATTGGCATCATTAGGATTATCTAATGCCTCCATAATATATATTGAAGTCTAAATTTTTTCACCTATCATATAGGTGTATTTAAGCTATTTTTGAAAACCTAAATACTCTTAAATAACCATTTCAAGAAACATAGACTTGTGACTAAGAGCTCAGAGTAATACAGGATGGGATCAAAACTTGAAAAGTGGCTAAGTAAATATTTTCAAATGTGTGGATAAGGTGTATGGGAATTAGTTAGTGTCTAAAAACCATAATATATGTTTATAAGTATATTGAACAAGTGCTAAAGTGTAATAGTTACCTCTTGGGTCTAATAGACCTAGAATAGTCAAAAAATTGGGCATTTGAGTAAGCCAAGGCCAGTAAAGAGAATACAGGGGCATCATGGTAAGTGTTTAATAAAAATTTAATTGGGATATTTCATACCCCATAATCATGTGCAGAGGCTAGTGATTTTATATTGGGATTAAAAAGTTTTAAGACAATATTACATAGTTTGTAATTATAACTATATGCTTAGTTGAACCTAGAATGTCATCAATAGGTGTAATTGAGGAAGTTTTGTATTATTTTTTTAATTAAAAAGTTTAATATAGGGTGTATACACCTCTATGAATAATTTAATAAGCACAATAAGTGTTAAGTGAGCAAATAGACCCAAAATAAACATTTGTAAAATTTGTAGGCTGTGACTATGGCAGTAGTGAGGTAAAGAAGGTTATAGAAGAATGTGATTAGAGGTAAAATGTGGATTTTATAAGGTTTATAAATTTTTTAATAGATAATCACAGACTTGAATGAGAATAAAATATTTCCAACAAGATACTTTTAGACCTATGTTACATGACTGTGCATGATCAAAACAATAAGGACCTATTTGAAAACATGAATAAAAACATAAGTGTGGTGTTTAGTTGAGTGTATCATGAAAATATGTTGATAGACAATGAAGGAGGTGAGTGTTTTCATTATTTTAAGTGAAATAAAAATAGGGGAGTGTTGCATAGGATTTTAATACAACCAAAGATTAATAATAGGCATAAAATTGTAAGAAAAAGGAGACAAATACACCCTTCATGATTAAAATTAGTGAAGGGAAGGGTGATCATTATTCAACTTGTTCCAAAAATTGATAATAAATTTGCACATAATAAGATTTACAATATGTCACCCTGACATCAGAGATATGATGCAAATCTTCATAATACCCATGGTCATAGTTGAGGATTCATAAAAAGAGGCATCGACTAAGGAAAATTGCCTCAAAACTAAAGAGGACAAGAAGAAATGTGTGAGACCACTAGTTGTGTACCTTAATTCCACAATGCATAGATAGAAAACAACACCTTTCACATAATCCATCCCACCATATACTCCACAATCCACCCATTCATTCACTCCACTAAAAATAATTCCATTATCACATATTCCCCAATATCAACATTATATACCCCCCCTCACCCTTGAGTACATATTTCATCTCATAAGTTGTCATTACATAACAAACTTTAAAACCCATTACCAGCACATTCATAGTGGTTATTATAGTATAAGTATATCAACCTCCTTCCTAAACACATAGAGACCACCCTTGGCTAAGAAGCACAACTTATTAGTAGTAAATTTCATGCAAAAAAAAATAGTGTGCATGGACATACATAAACAATCAAAATACAAGGCTAACAAAGAGAAGGAATAAATGGCTAAAAAATAGAAGAAAACAACAAAAAAGGTGGATATATATATATATATATATATATATATATATATATATATATATATATATAAAATAAAAATAAAAAGAACACAATAATGTTAAGTCATATCAAGAAACCAATAAATATGAATAAAAGAGGTTCAAGGACCTATAAAAGTAGGAGGAAGCAAAAAATGGTCAGAGGGGATCAAGTAGTAGCATAAAAAGCTTTTAGTGACAAATATGCGAAGGAAAAAGAAGAAGATGAGAAGAAATTGAAGGAAAATAAGAATAAGAAGAAAGAAGAGGAAGAGGTAAGAATATAAAAATAAAAATGAGGATGAAAAATGTGATCAAATCACATAGGAAACCATAGACCAAATTCCATCGGCATCAAGCTAAGTTTTAGTAGAACCAACATAGTAATACTAAGGTTCTAATACAAAACAAGTTGAACTAGCTAACTCAAAATGCAATGTACAACCACTACCACGAGATTTAGTTTATTTAAGGTGAACCCATAAGATGAAGGTTTTAAATGGTGGTTATGACATATAAAGTACATGGTGGTCGGACATCCAGGCGCTAACCACTAGATACATAACCTTTGTAAACTCAAATTATGTTATATTTTTTTTAGACATAAGTGGCACCTTCAAGTCCAGTAATGTATTTTTTTGTTACAACCATCTAAGACCATATTTTTTTAAATGGTGTGCAACTTACTCTCGATAATAAAATTGAAGGCACTAGTTATTTATGTTCCTCCATTATCTAAATGGATTCCCAACTCAAAAAATAGAATGATCAACTCAAATATGTATCTATCAATGCTAGAAAGATAATATACATTAGTGTAATAAGTATTAGGTAGTAAAGTTATGTCTAAGCCTATTTATTTCATGTCCCTAATCACCAATATTGTATATAATTAGGCCTCCATTCAATGGTGAGAGAAAATTAAAGCACATTTGTGAAGGTTTTACAGTAAGGCCAATGCCATTTTGATATCTTAGAGGAAAGTGAGTAGGTTATACACAAATATGTAACTCAATCATGAAAAATGTCATGCTAACTACTAGATTTGAAATTGAAACTATAGTATGGAATGAAGGAGATGAACAATTACCTTACCATGGTCAATAAACCACATGTTGTAATGATATGATAGGGGATGATAGTCATATGGATGTTAATATATAAGAGGCCTTATAATATGTGGATAGTGTCATGAAGTGCATAACACTATGGGAGAAATAAATTCTTAGAAACACCTTCACAAATGTACAAGGCAATAGATATGTGTAGAGGCTGGAGTAGATAATTCACACTATTCATAAAAACATTGCACTGCATTGCCCACTAATTGATGTTATAAGTTAAGATGATGTGCATGGCATCATGCAAATCATAGCACACCTACACACACTTTTCAAGATGGTAAGGGATGTATTTGGGTTTATATAAATAATAAAGAAGACTTAGTGAACATTCTAAGTTTAATCAATAATATCATATATTAGCATTAATACCTTCCCCCTACTAAGCTACTTAAAACACTACAAACATTGAAGATTATTAAAATGCAACAACAACAATAATGCCCTCCAACATAACCAATATCATAATAATACTATAGAGAAATTACTTCCACAATGATAAAAATAACCTCAATGTAGCCCAGTCATACATTCTCATCAGCACCAGCACACTATTTACCACCTTAAGTGTAGTAAGTTATTATAACTCAAATTTTTACTAGTTTTAGGTAGGACAATAAATTTTTTGAATAAGACTTTGAAAATGGTGAGAATAATTTTGAAACCCCATTAATGTAAATAGTTTGGTATGTTTCCTAGTTAAAAACCCAAAAGGGTGGCTAAGTATTTTGTAAGAAGTGAAAACAGGTAAATGACACTTTGAAAGAATTTGCGACCAAAGATTCTTGGAAAAATAGAAGTGGCATAGTTCAAAAAAAAAAATCCTACATATAAAAATCATTTTTTAAGAAACCATATTTCATCAATAGTTCTTGTCTTAGGATGAGACAATTGTTTAAGTTCTAGAAAGTTATAGGAGATTGTAAAAGATATTTCACAATTATGTTTTTTATAATTTGTATGTGCAAAAAATATATAATATTTAAATTTTGTATATTTTAAGTTCTCATGTAACTAAAAAAATAAATTTAAGGTTGAACATTTACCTTGGACTAAATAAAATAGGAAATGAAGAGTCTAGATGTTGAAGAGTCATGTTAACTCTAGAAATATCTAGCATGTAAAATGATAAGATCTCTCTCGATAAATAATTTTGAGTTTAATATAATTATTATCTACTTCGTATTACCATATTATACATTTTATTAATGTCTCTTTTTCTAACCAATGTATCTTATTCATTACACTCATTGTAATTTAGTATGATTAAGAATCATGAAATTTCTAAATCATTTATGGTTAAGTATAAAATATGTTAATCTATGTGATGTATACTCTTAACCACATCTATTAAGTAGGATTAATGAAATTAGGGTTAATTAAAATTTAATAAATCATCAAATTAAAAAATATGAACATTTTAATATATTATGAGTCCCATTGTAACCTGTGGACTACAACACTAGCATGTCTTGATGAGGAATTCTAGGGACCACTAATAATAGTAATAATTATTATTTTGAGTAGATATGATAACCATGATATCCTCTTGTAAAGGATCACTTGTATTATTATGAATGGTTTTTTATGTTGTTGGACCCTTAATGGATGATTTTTATTGAATAAGTGCAAGAGGCTAAGATAACACTACTTTAGTGTGGGGATGAGTAGGTAATTAAACTCTAAGTGTGGTCATTTGAGGTTGTATGATTTATTGTTCTAGTATCTCTTTAAGTAATACCTCAGATGAAACTTGTATTGGTGACTCATAATGAGTTCCTTGAATATTAATCACTTTATTAACATGAAAAAAAATTGAGAACTTATGTAATGTTGATGGGATAGCTTTTATTTTATTAATTCAAGGAAATCCAAATAATACTTCATATGGTCCAGTATCTAGTAATACATGAAACCACACTAGAATTTTAATAGGACCTATTATTATAATTTATGTGATATCCATAGGTGGTGTCTAAGTAATATTATTCTATAATTTAATAATAATGTGTGTATCATGTAAATCCTTTTGAGTGTATCCAAAATTGGTAAGACATTGCATTGTGCACATGTTTATACTTAAACCATTATCAATCATAATTCATGTTTTTATACTCAAATATGTATCTATGAAATCCAATGTAAACAATGGTACATTATTAAAACTATAATATGGGATCTCATGGTCATATAATGTAATTGGTTAAAGTTTCTTAATTGACTCTACAACCTCACCTTTGAACCCATTTATATAATGAGAATTAGAAATTAGTGGATTTTTTTTTAAGTTGTCATATGAACATCATATTATTATTATTTTTAGTATCATGATTCATAAGAGGGTTTATAAATAATTTTCATTTTAATTGGGTTAGACTACCAATTATTTTAAATCACTATTGTGTCCTTTCAATTTTATTTAGTTGATTTTTATCAAGTTTTGAATCTTATGCCTTAATGAGAAATATATATTGGTCATTTGATCATAATCTTTATGATAATAATAATATGTATCAACATTATAGTTCTAAATAAAGGCTAATATGGGTCAAAATTTAGTAGTGGATGTAATGATATCATATTGCATTCAATGAATTGCTTAATAACTTAGTGAGGACTCTTAGATAACTATTTAAATTGTCTTCACTTTTCTTGTGGAAGGATAAGCATATCAAGTGGTTGATCTATCCACTTGAATAATTTTTTGATATATTTATTAGGTTCAAAATTAGCATCATTATCCTTAACTTTGAATGTTTTTACTTTAATATTTAGCTCCACTAGAGTTAGGGGCATCAATCCCTTTTTTTAACATGGTGGCCTCCATTAACTTGATCTCACAGTTTATAAGCATATGAAAAATTTCACCAAAATATTGGTTTGAATTAAAAATCACGTTATCTTTAATGAATTAAATATTGAGAGAATGTAATTTAAAATTCCATCTCAATTAATAGATGTGTCATATTCATAAAAATTATTTTAATTTTAAGCACATACTCACTAAAATTATTATTATTTACTTGTTTATGTTGATCCAATTGAGACAATGTGACATTTTGGCTAGTGTTGATTGAAAAATTAGCTAAGATATATGACATAGAATTGAATGAGTTTACAAATACTAGTGATAGTGTTTGAAACCAATCCAAGGCATAATCCATAAGACTTATAGGAATTAGCTTAATTAATAATTTATCTTTTTGCAAAAAATCGAGACATGGAGTATATAAATATTTGATATGATTATAAGGACAAACCTGAGCATTAAATAATTCACACTTAGGAGCTATAAAACTAGTAGGAAAATGGTAAATAAGGATCTCATAATCCAAAGGATTTATTAATCTATTTTGTTCAAAATAACCATATGACTTGATTTTTTGAGATCCTTGGGAAATGATTTTTTTAATTTCATCACTTGCATGGTTTAAATAGTTTTTTGAAGCAGTGTATCCTTATGAGACACCATAATTTCCAAGTAAAGAAGGAAATATTTTTGAATATAAGGATATATCTAAAACTATAAGATGTCAAACATATAAATTAGGAATAATTAAGCATTGAATATTGTATCTTTGATGGTCAAATCATGAGTGAGATAAATGCAATTCTCAGCATTCTATGTTCTCCAAAATTTTAAAATAAATGTCAACCCAATAAAAACCACCCTCAATATGGATCCTATAAAAAATAAATGTCAATATGTATCACATATATGTATAAGTATCAACCAATTATTGGAAAATTCATACAAAGAAATAATTTGATTGTACCACTATGATCAAGAATCTTATTATTTGAAGAGGTCACATTTTTCTATGTGCAAGATAAATGGTCAAACATGTGTGAATAAAAATCCTTTACATTTAATATGAGACATTTTTAATTTGAAAATAAATGTTCAAACCTATGTGATCAAATGCTCTTTTCTTTGAAGAGGATGCATTTTAATGTATAGGATAAATGGCCAATCATGTATGAAAACCAATCAAGATATGAGAAAAAAGAATCCAGTGGTGAAAATTGATGTATTTGACATAAAAATAGAAATCTAAATGTAGCATTGTGTTCCTCTCAAAAAATTAAATTTCAAAAAAAAGGATGAAATTCTTCCATATGCATAAGTTGTTGTATATTAAATCATGAACGATCTAAGTGACATCTAAAAAATTATGAAAATATCTTCATCAATCCAAATATCTAGAAAGCATATATCACTATTAAGCTATTGAAAAAATATGCATGAAAATAAATCACTAAAAAAACCTTCATATGACAAAGATATGGCCTCTCAAATTTAAGGTATTCGAAATGAAGCAAAACCCTAAGGGGTCACTTCTAAAAAATTGTCCAAAACGACAAAAAAATAGACTAAACCTAAAAAACCTTTTTCTTGAAACTCCAAAACCAGATAAATGGGTTTTTATTTTTTATTCATTTAATACTTTCTAAAGTTAATAAAGTATTTTATAGTTTGCATGTTTTTATTTTTAGTTGTTTTTCTTATTTTCTAAAAACTGATTATTTTCCTTTAGAAATATGAAATTGTAAAAAATAGAAAAAAGAGGTAATTTAGCATTAAAAATAAGCCAAAAAATCCTTGTTTATCCTATTTTCAAACATCCATTAATTGAGCATTATAGATCCATTTCAAGGATATAAAATTTAAAACTAAATTTCTCATATGTTTTGAATGCAATGGAATTGTTAAAAACTATATAGGAGGTTTTAAACTTTATGAAACCAACAACATCTATTTTAATCAAGTTTGATAGAAAAGATGAAAAATTCAAGAGATGATGATCTCTAGATTTAAAAAAACATATATGCAATGAAATAAAGTTTATGAAAGCTCTACCAATTTTTATTATTATTGTAATGGATCTATGATAAATGAAATAACCTCAAGACTTCACCCACAATGCATATATACTAATATAAAATTAATGTAAAGAGACACATATATGTTAAGATAAAATGACAATCAAATTTATCAAGGCATAAATGTGAGGAGGGTCAATATGCCATTCTCGTAAAAAGATTATAATTATAATATAAATGGACTTTCCTACACCTGTACCCTCAAAATTATGTTATATATACAAGTACAGAGGTTTAAAATATGAAGGAATCTTATCTTTAGGGATATTAGCTCAAAATAGGCAAACCTTCCTTTAAGGATAACCAATAGGATATACGATTATTTATAAATAAATTATAAATAGGTTATTATATAAATAGTATATAGATAACGATGTGGGCATAAGGTGTGTATTATCTATAAAAAAATATAATTGCAATTGCATCTTAGATAATACAATAGTTTATATCTTAATATACACTAATATTCATAAGGTATAAGTTGATCTAAGAGAAGAATCAACACTTCAAAACTTCAAGGACATCAAGTACATAAAAAGGGTATAAGTTTTGGTTAGAAACATGGTTTTAATTATGACACTACTATTAAAAGATAAAATATATAAAAATGATGTCACCATAGAAGAAACACATCTAGAACATAGGTGGATTGATCAAGCAATAGAGGCCAATGAATAAGGGTGGCTAAAAATGTTAAGCACGAAATATACTAAGAGGGGGGGTGAATCAGTATATTATATATCTTATAAATCTTTCCTTTAACCAAAATTCCACTTAATCAGACATTAAAGATATGCAATAAAACTCAAACAATAAACATCCACACAAGATAGAGAGAGGCACCAGATATAACGTGGAAACCCAATGTGGGAAAAACCATGGAGAATCAATCTCAAATATATTCGTGAGAACAACCCCACAGGAGCACCATACCCCTTTGCCAAGTACAAACCTCAGCTTCAATTCGTGAGCACCACCCCACAGGAGCTTCAAACCCCTTTGTCGAGCACCAACCCAGCTGTCATTCATGAGCACCAACCCACAAGAGCACCAACCCCTTTGCCAAGCACCAACTCAGGAACAATTCGTGAGCACCAACCCACAAGAGCACCAACCTCTTTGTGTATACCATACACCTATCTCTCAATGTTGCTATCTCAACAAATGATAGATCAATACAACATCACCTTCCTCTCTCTCACTTTTTCTCTTCTAAGCTAGATATAATAAATACAAATCATCTTTCATAATTGCTCTTTTAAGCTAGATATTACAATATCAAATCAACCTCTCACTTCCACATTACAAATGGCTACTCAAGCCTTTATTTATAGCTTTCCAAATGACCTTTGGCCTTCCCCCTTTGTGACCTTTCATTCCTCATGTAAAATGGTGCCAATCTTGGATGACCCTTCATATCCAAGCATTTGAAAAGTCATGTGGTGACCCTTCATGACCAAAAACGTCTTTCCCACTTTTGTCCTTATCTTTGGTGACTTTTCATATTCCTTTAAGTGTCCCTTCATGAGAAATTCGCCCTTTACTCTTTTGTCTTCACTTGGTGACTCTTGGTATTCCCCAAGATGACTCTTCATGGGAAAATATGTCCCATCCTTCTTTTGTCTTTATCCCATGACTCTTCATCTTCTCCATGTGCCCTTATTTTGTCTCATATGCAACCAAAAATATATTCATTAATATTAAATAAATATTAACTCATATTAGCCAAGATAAATAACATTAAATGCAATGGGGCCTTTATCACCAATAATACTAAACCTTTGACATCAATGACAATATTTCCAACAATCTCCCCCTTTGTCATTGATGCCAACCTCAATCTTGAAATTGCCACATCCTATCACCTACACATACCATCATTTGAAAACATACAGTAACTCCCCCTTACTGTAGCAACATGTACTTGTTCCTTGTACCTATTTTTTGCACCTGTACCTATACCTATTATTCTCCCCCTTTGACATCAATGGCATAGGGCCTACCTGGAGGTAACACTTAGTTCCCCCTCACTTGATGCTGAACATCAATGGTAGGAAGTAATAGAAATTACTCCCAAATCCTCTCACCGATCTTTGAATGTATCCTTTGATCGTGCCTTTGAGAAGATATCTAACAATACATACACATTTTTCCCTATCCTTTGAGCATCTGCAATCAACTCATTTGAATCTTTTCTTCTAATCTCACAACCCTCTTTATGAAACTTTAATGTATATCCTTGATCACATATTTGACTAACACTCGATAGATTATGCTTAAGACCGTTTACATATAAAACATTCTTAGTCTTAGTTCTACCATAATCCAAACTCAAAGTACCTTTTTCGGCTATCCTGGTAGTGTTTTTATCTCCAAACCTCACTGTACCACCATTAATCTTCTTTAGAGAAATGAACTTACTTTTATCACCTGTCATATGCCTCGAACATCTGCTATCAATTAACCATGGCTGATCTTTACCTCCCACATGCAGAGTTGTCTACACCATCATAGAATCTTCATGTTGTTTCTTCTGCCATGAACATGTCTGAACCTTCTCCCTGATGAATGGAGCTTTGAAACTCTGATTCTTCTTCTTGATGAATGGAGCTTTGAACCTCTGATCCTTCTTGACTAACTCGAACACACTTCTATAATATCAAGCTATGTGTCCAAAGTTGTTACACTTGTAGCACACTATGGTCTCTTCATTAAAGCTTGATAGAGGAGCAAAAGAGTTGTGTCTTCTGCTTGACTCTACTTGACTTTCCTTCTCCTTATTTCTAAAATTGTTAGCTCTTTTTCTACATTGTACTTTCTTGTGACCATATCCATTACAATAAAAAAAATATCCATAAAAATAAGAACTGTGTGTATATCTCTGACCTGATTGCCTTTTGTAGCTTTGTTCTCTCCATCCTTCTCTATTTGGAATGTCCTCTATATTCTTCACTTCTCCCCTTTTTGTTTCCTCTTGTGTAAGAGCTTCAGCATAGCTCTTTTTATTTTCAAATCTGATCCCTATCTTATCTGAATTTACTTTTTGACTTTCCAATATCTTATTTAACATGTTAGTGCTATCCTCAAATCTTGAATCACTCACTACTTTATCATTGACTGCTTTCTAAATATCTTCTTTTAAGGAGGCAATTTCAATAACATACCTTTGACATTCTTGTCTTTCTATTTCCAACTATGCTATGAGATCTTCATTCTTCTTGGCTTCTTCAAAGTGTGCTTGTAGATCTTCAATCATTTCCTTTGACTTTTGTTCATTTTTCTCAATCTGGCACTTTAACCTTCGATTCTTCTTCTGAATAGCTTCTAACTCTTCTAGGGCACAATTGAGTTCTCCTTCCATATCTACTTCAACTTCCTCCTCTTCTTCTTCTTGATCATCATCATGTATGGCCATGAATAGAATCTCTTCATCTTCTAAATCGTTGACTCCACTATCTTCAACTGAGCTAGGGTCCTTAGAATACAGGCTCTTCTTCTCAAATCCCTTCTTGGATTTGCCTTTGAAATTCTTCTTGTATGTAGGCTTTTCTTCTTCTTCTTATGTAACCTTATCTGGGCACCTAGCTGAAAAATGTCCAATCTTTCCATAATTAAAACATTTAAAAGGTCATTTTCCTTGATATTTACCTATTCCTCTTTTTGGCCTACGAATGAAAAGTGCTTCATTGTCATCTTCATCATCACTGGAACTATCACTTGATTCTTGAATCTTGGCTTTCACCTTCTTTGATGTCTTGAAAGCTGCTTCTCTCTTTGAGGGTTTATCTTGTTCTGTTCACATCTCATATGCCATGAGAATACCATGAAGCTCATCCATCTTCAGCTTGGCTAAATTATTCATCTCCTCAATTGCCAAAACCTTTATATAATATCTCATTGGTAGAGATCTCAAAACCTTTTACACCACCGTTGACTCTTCTAATGTTTCTCTGAGACCTTGAATCTGATTTACTATCTGATCAACTCGCGAAAGATAACTTGCTATATCTTCTTCTTCTTCCATCTTCAAACTTTCAAATTGCCTTCTAAAAGTCTACAATTTAGCTTATTGTACCTTTCCATCACCTTTGTAAATATTCTCAAGTTTTACCCAAGTTTCATGAGCAGATTTACATTGCATAACTTTGACAAATTCAGATTCACATAAACCACATAAAATATCATTTAAAGCTTTAGCATTACATTCACTTGCCTTCTTTTATGTTGGAGTAATTGTAGATGTCTGTGGCTCTTCATATTCCTCCACCACTGATTTCCATATGTCGAATCCAAGGGCCGTCAAATAAACCTTCATTCTCATGCTCTAAAAAGCATAATTCATCCCATCAAACAAAGGTGCCTTATTTGTAGAAAATCCTTCCTGTGACCCAGCCATCTTGCTTTCCCGATCTACCTTCAAGCTGTAAAACTTTTCAAAAAGCAACCTGCTCTGATACCAATTGTTAAGCATGAAATATACTGAGAGGGGGGGTGAATCAGTATATTATATATCTTATAAATCTTTCCTTTAACCAAAATTCCACTTAATCAAACATTAAAGATATGCAATAAAACTCAAACAATAAATATCCACACAAGATAGAGAGAGACACCAAATATAATGTGGAAACCCAATGTGGGCAAAACCATGGAGAATCAATCTCAAATATATTCATGAGAACAACCCCATAAGAGCACCATACCCCTTTGCCAAGTACAAACCTTAGCTTCAATTCATGAGCACCACCCCACAGGAGCTTCAAACCCATTTACCGAGCACCAACCCACAAGATCACCAACCCCTTTGCCAAGCACCAACTTAGCAACAATTTGTGAGCACCAACCTATAGGAGAACCAACCCCTTTGTGTATACCACACACCTATCTCTCAATGTTGCTATCTCAACAAATGATAGATCAATACAACATCACCTTCCTCTCTCTCACTTTTGCTCTTCTAAGCTAGATATAACAAATACAAATCATCTCTCATAATTGCTCTTCTAAGCTAGATATTACAATATCAAATCAACCTCTCACTTCCACATTAAAAATGGCTACTCAAGCCTTTATTTATAGCTTTCCAAATGACCTTTGGCCTTCCCCCTTTGTGACCTTTCATTCCTCATAGAAAATGGTGCCAATCTTGGATGACCCTTCATATCCAAGCATTTGAAAAGTCATGTGGTGACCCTTCATGACCAAAAACGTCTTTCCCACTTTTGTCCTTATCTTTGGTGACTTTTCATATTCCTTTAAGTGTCCCTTCATGAGAAATTCTCCCTTTACTCTTTTGTCTTCACTTGGTGACTCTTGGTATTCCCCAAGATGACTCTTCATGGGAAAATGCATCCCAGCCTTCTTTTGTCTTTATCTCGTGACTCTTCATCTTCTCCATGGGCCCTTATTTTGTCTCGTATGCAACCAAGAATATATTCATTAATATTAAATAAATATTAACTCATATTAGCTAAGATAAATAACATTAAATGCAATAGGGACTTTATCACCAATAATACTAAACCTTTGACATCAGTGACAATATTTCCAACAAAAAAACATCAAGAGTGTAAAAACATTTGAAAAAAGGAAGAATGGGATCAAAGAGGAAGTGAAAGAATGAAATGGAAAGAGATAAATAAAGATAATAATTAAAAAGAGAATATGGATCAAACCCCTACTGGGTCTTTCAAGGGTGAGACTAGTGGAGAGGCAATAAGATCTAAGGAAAACCAGAGATACAGTGAGCCTGGTAAGCCCTCTTCACACTTCAACAATTTTAGTACATTTTCTCTTACCATTGTCCCTTACCAAGATCTTTTCCTTGAGGGTGTGGAGTTGAATATGAATATTAGGGTTTCGGAATAGCAATACATTATAACTAAATTGGCAAATAAGTGTTTTCCCATTTGTGAGATTGAATAATGAGATGATGAGAATTAGGGTAAAGAGAATCCTATAAAGTTCTTACCAAGAGGTTTATTTATGGTTTCATGTGTGGATAGGGCTAAAAGAGAGAAGATTATTATTTCAGGGTCTTAGATGATGAATGTGGCTAAGGTATCCATGTAGTCTTAGATCCCTAATTTTGATTTAAAGGGATAAGGGCAAATCAAGATCTCAATATGGATTTGGTTATATGCTCCATAAATAAAATATTTGGGTAAATAAAGTCTCAAATCAATAATAAATATCATAGGGGAGTTCATCTCCATTGATCCAATTTATTTGGATGGAACTCTTATAACATATGCAAATAATTATGTTCAAGTGGATATTGAAGCTAAAATTCTTAAAGCCATCATTCTTTAATCCTTTGGTAGAGAATGGATTTAGAATATTAACATTGATAATCTTCCTTCTGATGTTTTGTGTGTCACAAAGTTGGGCACATCAAGAAAAAATTTCCCAATCAACCCCTTCTTGCCATCAAAATAATGGTTAAATCAATTTGGAAATCAAAATCTTCTCCACCTATTGAGCTATTTTTTATAATAAATAGTGGTAAATGGTTTAGTAGTATGTGGGTAAACCTTAAAATTCAAGTTCAAGTGGGGGATTATATATTAAATGATATGGATCCATCCTCCATTCAAACTATGTTAATCACTTCAAAAAAATTGGTCTCTCAGTCTTCAAAACTAATGTACCCCCTAAGCTCTTCAAAATTTTGTGATGAGAATTTGAAAGATGCTGAAGACAAATTTTATGCCATGGAAAGGTTTTTTATAGATAGTGTGGTGGCATGGGAGTGTAAGGTGATGAAATTAGTTTAGTTATAAATTTTAGATGCTAACAACAACTTAGATGAGGATTTATGATCAAGGGAGATCATGACAATTTACTAAAAATATTACCCTATCTCCAAACCTAATTGTGGAAATAAAATCAAAAAAAGGCATAAACCAAATTTTCTTAGGTTATGTGAGAAGGGTTTATCATAGAATCAAGGGTTGTCACTAATTTATTTCTTAGAGTGTAAGGGGTGGAAAACCCCTAACTAGTGTCATGAAGCTCATCTCTTGGAATAATAGGGTCCTCAATTCCCATAGTAAAATATGTTTGGTAAAGTTTCAATTGGTACCTCTCCACCTGGATGTATCATATTTCAATAAACTAAAATTGATACTAAGGAGGTGTAGGGTATCTCTCTCTAAGTTGGCATAGTTTTTTTTAGGATTATTTTGTAGATTTGGAGGGAGCTTTAATTGGTATAACTTTATTATGGAATCCTTTCAAAGTGAAATTTATAACCTTAGGTAATGGGGTGAATTGGGAGTGGTGTAAGATTAAATATTTATCATTTAACATTTCTTTTTGTT
The DNA here is from genome assembly GCA_037957365.1 of Torreya grandis. Classification (NCBI taxonomy): domain Eukaryota; kingdom Viridiplantae; phylum Streptophyta; class Pinopsida; order Cupressales; family Taxaceae; genus Torreya; species Torreya grandis. The sequence goes on from JARHVA010005277.1 coordinate 801,612, forward strand.
TCTTTAATGTTTACATCCCTAATAATCAAACACTCAAAAGGGTATGCTAGGAGGAGATCTCCCATATCCTTATTCTTCACCTTAATGAGAAAATTTCATTGGGTGTATATTTGAATGGTATAGTTATCCCCATTTATAAATAAGGTGGTAATGGAATACCACTTCCTTCTTTTTAAAATGCCTCCTTTGTAGCTAATTATGGTCTCATTGATGTCATTTGAAGAGAGGGAATTATACTTAAACTAACCTAAGAAAAGGCTTCATTAATATTATTGAATGCTTGGATACATTATTGATTGATGCATCCTAGACAAATTCTAATTAGACTTTAGAAAGTATAACTTTAGTGATGTCTAGCTCTGATCATGTTCTAGTGGATTGGGATATCATACTTGATCAAGGTCCTCCTTTGTGTCTATTCAATTTTGAACTTATGTGGTTGAGAGATCCTTCTCTCTTTGATATAATCAAGTAATGGTGGAATAATTACCCTCTTCTTAAATGTAATTTGATCTTTTTTTTTGTTAAAAATATCATATTTATCAAAAATTGTCTCATACATTAGAACAAATCTCATTTTAAGAATATATCCAAGAAAACTAAAAGAGTGGAAGTTGAATTAGGAAATCTAAATGTGGTGGTTTTAAAATTTAGGATGACTATGTACATGTATGAGAAGGAGAATTTTTTATTGGAAAAGTTGGAAGAGTTACATTTTAGGGAATAAATCCATTGGAAATAAAAATCAAGGGAGCGTTAGATCAAGGAGGGTGATCAGGATACAATTTTTTTCATAACTCCACTTGGGTGAATCGAGTTGTAATAGAATCACTAGAATAGTGGATAGGGTAGGAAGGATCTTGAGTATATTTTTGAGATAGAGGATGAAGCAATTAATTTTTTCAACTTCCTCTTAGCATGATCTACTACTATGGATCTTAGGTCTCAAAATAAAATTCTTAATGTCATTCATCACTTGGTTTAATAGTAGAAGAATGACATGCTCTTATCTCCTTTCTCCCAAGATGAAATCAATAAGGTGGTATTTACAATGAAAAAGGATAGAGCTCTATCTATCGATGGATTTTCAATGGTTTTCTATCAAACATTCTAGTTGATCATTAGGGAATAGGTTACTAAAATAGTGTAATTTTACAGACAAAATAAAAAGGTGAGTATTGACATCAATTACACATTTCTCTCTTTGATTCCTAAAGGGGCCAACAAATCCTCCTTTGGAAACTTCAAACCAATTTTACTATGTAATATAATTTACAATATCATCCCCAAATTAATTTCATTCAAGTTTAAATCTTTCATCTCCCAAATTATTTCACCTAAGGGGGTTTGCTTTGGTTCATCACATTCAAGATGGCATATTATCACTCATTAATTATTTCACTCTCTGTAGTCCTCCAAGAAAAAATGATTGCTAATAAAACTTGATATTAGCAAGGCCTATGAAATATTCAATATTATATTCCTCATTAAAGTATTGGAAAGGTTTGTATTTGATAAGTACTAGTGTGATTGGATCTGTTGCTACATTTATAGCTCAAAATTATCCATTTTTCTCAATGGTAGTCCTACAGGTCTCTTTGAATCTTTGTAAGGACTTAAAAAAGGATATCCAATTTCTCATTTTATTTTAATTAAAATGGTATAATTGCTTAGAAATTAAATTTAGGATGTGAATTGAAATTGGTTGATTGAATATATCAGTATTCCAATTGGGTTGGATAATCTTATGCACCAAAAATTTGTAGATGATACTTTTAGTTTGTCAAGGCATATCTAAGGGAAGATATTTTCTTCATAGAGGTGTTGGATAACTAATTTATCTATTTTGGGTAAGTGGTCAATCATGTCAAATCTGAAATATATTTCATAAACATTCCTAAATAGGCTTAATCTAGGTTAGCCCAATCCCTAGATTTCAAAATAGGTAAGCTTCCTATAAAATATCTAAGGGTACATCTATTTGTTAGGAATGGTAAATATTATATTTAGGACAATTAGTTAGGCTCATCAAAATATAGGCTAAATTCCTAAAAATGAATTTTTTTATCAATAATATAACTCTTCAGAACTTGGCATTGGGGGCTAAGCCAATTTTAGGGGTGTACTCAAACACCTTAACCCTTTGGAGCAAAATTATTTAACTAAATTATTTGGGCTCTTTGGATCTAATTGGCATCCTGGATAGGCTATCATTTATGTAATTTCTTCCTCCACTATAGATAACTCATAACCAATTACTTCACTTGGGTCATCAATAATGGAAGGCTCATAAATTTTTGGGATGATACTTGGAATAGGAATGAGCTTCTTAGGGACTCTAGGGAGTTAGATGAAACAAAGAAAATTTTATACATGACTTTGGGGAAGAAATTAATATACTAACTTGACAATGATAGGTGTGGTTCAATTGATGTTTGTTAATGGGAATCCCCTTGATTCAGCCCCATTAATAATGATCAAAAGGATTTTCTTGAATCCATCTTAGCCAAAAACAAGGTTTTTCTAATGGTAAGAAGGATTAATTTTTTTAGACAAGATCTAAAACATAACATTATAAGGTCAATTCAAACTATCAATTGGCATATTATGAGGTGAATTTCATCCCCTGTGTGAAAATACTTTGTTAGATTAGCAAAGGGTTGGCTAAGGTTGGGGCTTTTGCTTGGTTAGCAACCCAATACAAAATTTTGATGCAAGATATGCTCAAGAGGATGGGTTGGTGTCATCCATATAGGTGTTGCATGTGTAAGTAGGAGGGGGAGAGTGTCGACCATATATTGTATCTATTCCCCTTTGTAGTTTCTTATTAAGATTGGCTCAAAATTAAGTTAAATTGGCATTGGGACTACCCACCTTCTTTGGTATAGAATTTTTCCTCTTCGCATTTTGGATAGGAAGGAGACTCTTTGAGAGATTTTTGGTTTGTTATCTTTAATATCCTCATTTTTATTCTATGGAAGGAAAGGAATAGACTATATTTTATGACCACTCACAAAATTTACCCAATTTTATGATAAATCTTATAATTACAATCCATGAGTTTGTGTCCCCTCATGTATACATGAAGGCATCCAACCTTTCTTTATGGGACTTGATAGTCAACATAACTAGATGTTGATTACCATTTCCCCCATTAATGGGTCAAGGGTAAGTAATATGTCTTTGATATCTCATAATATTTCCACTTAGATTCTTCCCCCTATAGGTTTTTTCCAAATGAATTTTTATGGAACAACAAGAGGTAATCTGGGTGTGTCTGGAGTAGGTTATTGTATTATGTATTGTCAGTATCCCTAGTTAGGGCCCTATAGCCAAAATTCAAGATGGAATTAATAATGAGGTTGAATCTCAAGAAATAATGTTGTGAATTTAGTTAGTACCACATTGTGGAATTCATAAACTAGTAATTGAAGGATATTTTAAGATCATTGTGGATGTTTTATGAAACTGGCATGCCAAGGTTTGGAGAATCAACAATATTATATAAAATACATGGTCATTATTGGATGAGCTAACATCATGGATAGTTTGGTGCTACTTTAATGAAGTGAATAAGTAGGTGGATATCCTAGCATATTGGGAGTTTGACCATAGGAATGACCTAATAATTGATAATAATTGGGATATATAAATGGGATTGGAAGAGATTGATCATATCTAACTTTAGTCATGTTTTGTTAAAAAATGTAAAATCATTTGATATGAAGTTTGGATAATCTTTCACTAACATGATGATCCTTCATTATTATTGTGTGTGAATTTTTTAAGTTTATATTCTTTGATTATGGGTTAGAGGTGCATTTGCGGCTTTATTTTTCTGGATGGAGATTTACATCTTTGATCACAAATTTTTTACGTATTTTTATAGATGGTGGTCATGAACATTACAGTCATTAATATGATAGAAATAATTGTTATTCTCTCCTTCAAGGTTGATAAGCATGAAATGAATTTTTATGATAGTATTTTAAATCATAGGATATGGCTTATTTATTAACCTCAAATGTTGAAGTGTTGGATGTTAAATTATTTTTTGAATTGTAGTATATGTAGATGGTGTGATAAAACAAAACTAACTCAGATGTGGCATCAATTTTCAAAATCAATCTGATTCAAGTGGCAAAGTATGGGGTTATAACTAAAAAGGTTTGGGAAATTCAAGTGTGGCCTGACCTTTGAGGCAGTTTATGAGCATGGATGAGAAGGATAGAGGAAGATTCATTCCCTCTTCTCCATTTTTATAGCATAAACTACATGGGTTTGATTTCTCTCATAGTGGTTTGATAATTGGAGGAACATCTTATAAAATTGCATGAGTTTATGGTGCATGTTATGGAGAGAATTGAGGGGAGGTTGGTTACATATTATTCCATGGAAGATCTCATAGCATTATTTCCCTATCTAGATAGGATCTTAGGCCCATTTGATTCTAAAAGGATGGTATTGATGGACTAGTATTTGGTTGACTTTTGTGATGACAAGGGAGTTTTGTCTCTAACAGAGGGACTAGATACAATTTGTTATGAGGTGTTGGACATATATTTGAATCCATTCACATGAAAATATATTTTATTTTACATGTAGAGGAGGCTACATGATATGCTAGATGTGATTAGTTTGGGAGGCGTCTTCCCTACAACAAAACACAACTAGAAAGTGGATGATTTTGAGGTGGATGGTTGCATACTGAGGCATATTTTTAATAACAAAGGTTCCTTTTATTTTCCTACCAATATGGTGGGTGGTTGTTCAAAATTTTATTCTATGCAAGGTTTGATCGATGTCGGCGTATATGTTGACTTGGTAGTGTATGTTTAGCCTTCAGTTTATGTTTTGTCTTTTTGATGTCTATACTAGTACATGAGCATGTCTTTTGGATTTATATTATGTCATTACCTTGGGGCTATCTATATCCTTTATTTTTTATTAGGGTTTATTCCCTAGGTTGTTTTTAGCCACCCCTTTTTTGGTTGTTTGTCATTTGGTGGGCAAATTTGGGTGCTCTTTCCTAACCTCTTCCTTTCCTCTGTATTTATTGATATTATATTTATATGGGTAAGGACCCAATTTTAACCCTTAATATATATTAAAAAAACATGGCTCCAATTGTGTTGGTTAAGTCCTTAAATTTTAATTAACATTCAGGAAGTGGTTGCATCTGATGAAGGCATAAATATGATAGGTGATAAAGAAGAGGGGAAATGGCATGATAAATACCTCTATAGTAGGATATGACTGCATATTTATATTTTCCTCAATAAATTATTCACTTTAAAAAATATTATCTCATTTTGAGCTCATATTAAAAATATATGGCCTTAGGAAGTTTACAAGTTTTGCATTGTGACAAAACTACCAAGGCAATTTTGCAGTGCTTAAGCAATAGACTTAAAATTGTCATAAAATGGCCTCTAAAAGTTGATGGGCTTTTCATTATGACAAAACTTTAGGTTATTTTTTAAATTATTAAGGGTTTAAAAACCTTTATCCTAACTAAGGGATAGTTTTACAAATTTTTGTGTGGTTTTTAAATGTTTGTGATGGTTATGCAACTATTTCTCTACATTAAGTGGTTGTTTATCTTTCCAAGAGTGAAAAAATAAACTAACTACCTATAATGATGAAATTTTTATTGTTTAACATTTTAAAGATACTTAGGATTTTGAATAGGTATAATAATATTACAAGAAGTTAGATAAATATACACTAGGAGTCATAGGAAGTTAGAGAAAAATATAAATCAATATAGGGGTAACTGTAAGGGAGAGAGAGAGAGAGAGAGAGAGAGAGAGAGAGAGAGAGAGAGAGAGAGAGAGAGAGAGAGAGAGAGAGAGAGAGAGAGAGAGAGAGAGAGAGAGACCATATTCTTAAGTGGAAACCCAATGTGGGAAAACCCATGGAGAACAATCTCAAGTATATGAATGGACACCAACTCAAATTAAAAAGTTCACAAGCACCAACTTACAAGAGCACCAATCCCTTTGTCAAGCACAAAAACAACAACTATTTGTAATCACCAACCCATAAGAGAACCAACCCCTCTTATGTATAAAACACAACTATCTCTCAATGTTGCTTTCTCAACAAATGATAGAACTCTAAAATATACATTTCTATTCTCTCCTCTTTTCTAAAGATAAACAAATTATTAAACCATATAGTCTTGCATATTATAAATGGCTTCCCAAGCCTTTATTTATAGCTTTCTAAATGACATTTGGAATTCACCCTTTGTGACTCTTCACTTCTCATGGAAAATGGTTCCAAACTTGCATGACACTTAGAATCTTTGTATTTGAAAAGTCACACGGTGACCCTTCATAAGCAAATGTGTCCTTTCCTCTTTTATCTTTATCTTGGTGACCTTTCAAATTCCTTAAGGTGACTCTTCATGGAAAAATGTGCCATACCCTCTTTTGTCTTCACTTGGTGACTCTTAGAATTCCTCAAGATGACTCTTCATGATAAAATGCATCCCATTCCTTTTTTATCTTTACCCCATGACTCTTTGACTTCTCCATGGGCCTTATTTTGACTTTTATGAAACCAAAAATATATTCATTAATATCAAATAAATATCAACACATCCTACCCAAAATATAGATATTAAAAACACATTTAGACAATAAATTCTATGGGGCATTTATCACTAATGTTAGACCTTTGACACTAATGACAATATTTCCAACAATCTCCCCCTTTGTCATTGATGGCAACCTCAAACAAAAATTTCCATATCCTGAAACCTATACTGCACATACCAACCTGCATATACTACCATCTAAAAAACATATAGTAACTCCCCCTTATTGTAGCATCATGTACCTATTCCCTGTACTTGTTTTTGTACTCATTTCTACACTTGTACATATTCCTATACCTATTTCATGTACCTATTTTTGTTCTTCTCCCCCTTTGACATCAATGGCAAAGGGCCTATCCTAGATCAACACTTAGCTCCCCCTCAACTAATGGTTATCCTCAATGACAAGAAGTAAAACAAATTAATCCCAACTTCTCTTGCAGATACTCAAATGTTTCTTTTGGTAGTGCCTTTGTGAAAATATATGTAGTCTATTCTGTAGTACTGATATAATTCATCTTAACTTGTTTATCTACAACCTGCTCTCTCAATAAATGATATCTAATAAGAATATATTTTGTTCTTGAATGCATCACTGGATTCTTAGAAATATTAATAGAACTTGTATTGTCATAATAAATAGAAATAGGTTCATCATATTTTATCTTGATATCTTTCAAAGTTTACTTCATCTAAAGAATTTGAGTACAACACAATACCACTACAATATATTCTACTTCAACTATAGAAAGTAATATTGAATTTTATTTTTTGCTTAGCCATGATACTAAGATATCATCAAGGAAGAAAGATCCTCCACTTGTACTCTTTCTATCATCCAAGCAACCTACCCAATCTGAATCTATATAAGCAACCAAAGTAAAATCTCTACCTGTGGGATACCATAATCTATAATCTAATATCTCCTTCACATATCTAAATATTCTCTTCACCAACTAAACATGACTTTCTTTCAGGGTTGCTTGATATCTTGCAACCATGCCTACTACATGCATGATGGCTAGCCTTGATGTTGTCAAATATAAAATACTACCAATCATAGATCTATACAAATTTGATCTACAATAGGTGAATATTCATCCTTACTCACTTTTTTTCTTATACCCATTGGTGTGCCAACTAGTGCACAATCCTCAAAACCATTTTTTTTCAATATTTCCTTGGAATATTTACTTTGAGATATGAAAATTCCTTTATCTAACTAAAATATTTGAAACCCTAAGAAAAATGAAAATTCTCTAAGCATAGACATCTCAAATTATTTTTACATATTATCATAAAATTCTTTTACCATCTTTTCAATGTTTCCTCTAAATATTATGTCATCAACATATACCACAACAATTAATTGATACTCACCTTCTATTTTGATGTAGAGATTACTATCAACAAAACCTCTCTTTAAGACTTGATCTTGTAGGTTATCATTTGAGAGAATAAATCTCTCAGGTTGCTCAATGTAGACCTCCTCTTCTAGATTCTTATTTATGAAGGTAGATTTGACATCCATTTGAAACACTTTGAAATTTTTAAACACTGGATATTTAAGAAACATTTTAATAGCCTCTAGCCTTACCATTGATGCAAAATTTTCTTCAAAATATATACCCTCAATCTGAGCATATCCTTTACATATTAACCTTTCTTTATTCTTGGTAACTTCACCATCTTCATTTAACTTATTTCTGTAAATCCATTTTGTTCCTATCACATTTTGATCTTTTGGTCTAGGCACTAGTTTATAAGTATTATTATTTTCTATCTAATTTAATTCTTTATCCATTACCTTAACCCAATGGTCATCATGTCTAGCTTTTGAAAAAATTCTAGGCTAAATTTTAGATAACAAAGAAAAATTTACTTGCTTAGATTCACTCACCATCATCCTTATGATTCAAACTCCTTCATTTATGTTCCTAATAATGTCACTTTTGTTATGATTTCTATGAACATATTTAGATGGGGTCTTGGTGTCTTTTTGATCATTCTTCTCATCCTCATCTAATTATTCAAAATCTTCTTTTTCAATGATTTCAACAGTATCCATTGGATCACTGACTTTTTGTGATATATCTTCATCTATCCTGACACTTACACTTTTAAAAATCTTCTTAGTAGAAAGTGATATTGAATTCTACTTTTTTCTTAGCCATGATACTAAGCTATCACTATGGAAAAAAGCTCCTCCACATATAGTCTTTCTATCATCCAAGCAACCTATATAATCTAAATCTATATAAGTAACCAAAGTGAAATATCTACCTATGGGATACCACAATCTATATTCCAATATCCTTTTAACATATCTGAATATTCTCTTAACCAACTGAACATGACTTTCCTTCAGGGCTACCTGGTATCTTGCAACTATGATTACTACATGCATGATGTCTAGCCTTGATGTTGTCAAATATAAAAGACTACCAATAATATATCTATACAAATATTGATCTACAACAAGTGAATTTTCATCCTTACTTACCTGGTTAGTTGGACCCATTGGTGTGCCAAATGGTGCACAATCCTCAAAACCAATTTTTTTCAACATTTCCTTGGCATATTTTCTTTGAGATATGAATATTCCTTTATCTGACTAAAATATTTGGAACCTTAAGAAAAATGACAATCATCCAAGCATAGACATCTCAAATTTTTTTTTCATATTATCAAAAAAAAAAAATCATCTTTTCAATGCTTCCTCTAAATATTATGTCATCAACATATACTACAACAATCAACTGATGCTCACCTTCTATTTTGACGTAGAGATTACTATCAACAAAACCTCTCTTGAAACCTTGATCTTGTAGGTACTTATCAAGTCTTGCACACCAAGCTATATGATCTTGTTTCAATCCATACTTTGCTTTCTTAAATCTGCATACATGGCTACTATCATTTGAGAGAATAAATCCTTCAGGTTGCTCAATTTAGACCTCCTTTTCTAGATTCCTATTCAGGAAGGTATATTTGATATCCATTTGAAACACTTTGAAATTTTTAAACACTGCATATGTAAGAAACATTTTAATAACCTCTAGCCTTGCCACTAGTGCAAAATTTTCTTCAAAATATATACCCTCAATCTGAGGATATCTTTTTCATATTAACCTTGATTTATTCCTAGTAACTTCACCATCTTCATTCAACTTATTTCTGTAAACCCATTTTATTCCTATCACATTTTGATCTTTTAGTCTAGGCACTAATTCCTAAGTATCATTTTTTTCTATTATATTTAATTCTTCATCCATTACCTTAACCCAATGCTCATCATGTCTAGCTTCTAAAAAAATTCTAGGCTAAATTTTGGATAACAAAGAAAAATTTACTTGCTCAGATTCACTTACCATCATCCTTCTCATGCAAACTCCTTCATTTATGTTCCTAATGATGTCACTTTTTTTTATGATTTCTATGAACATATTTTGATGGGGTCTTGGTGTCATTTTGCTCCTTCTCATCCTCATCTAATTATTCAAAATCTTCTTTTTCAATGATAAAAAGAGTATACACTAGATCATTGACTCTTTTTGCTACATCTTCATCTTTCCTAACACATGCACTTTCAAAAATCTTCTTGGTAGAAAGTGATATTGAATTTTTATTTTTGCTTAGCCATGATACTCAAATATCACTGAGGAAGAAAGCTCTTCCATTTTTACTCTTTCTATCATCCAAGCAACCTATCCAATCTAAATCTTTATAAGCAACCAAAGTGAAATCTCTATCTGTGGGATACCATAATCCGTAATCCAATATCCTCTTGACATATCTAAATATTCTCTTCACCAACTGAACATGACTTTCTTTCAAGGCTACCTATTTTTTTGCAACCATGCCTACTACATGCATGATGTCTAGCCTTGATATTATCAAATATAAGAGAGTACCAATCATAGATCTATACAAAGATTGATCTACAATATGTGAATCTTCATCCTTACTCACCTTGTTCCATATACCCATTGGTGTGTCAACTGGTGTACAATCCTCAAAACCAATTTTTTTCAATATTTTATTGACATATTTACTTTGAGATATAAAAATTTCTTTATCTGACTAAAATATTTGCAACCCTAACAAAAATGACAATTCTCCAAGCATAGACATCTCAAAAAAAAATTGTATATTATCAAAACATTATTTTGTCATCTTTTTAATGTTTCCTCTAAATATTATGTCATCAACATATACCACAATAATAAACTAATGTTCACCTTCTATTTTGATGTAGAGATTAATATCAACAGAACCTCTCTTGAAACCTTGATTTTGTAGGTACTTATAAAGTCTTGCATACCAAATTCTTGGAGCTTATTTTAATATATATAGTGATTTATTCAATCTACATACATGGCTACTATTATTTGAGAGAATAAATCCCTCAAGCTTCTCCATGTAGACCTCCTCTTCTAGATTCCCATTTAGGAAGGTAGATTTGACATCCATTGGAAACACTTTGAAATTTTAAAAAACTGTATATGTAAGAAACATTATAATAGCCTCTAACCTTACCACTGGTGCAAAATTTTCTTCAAACTATATACCCTTAATTTGAGCATATCCTTTACATATTAACCTTTCTTTATTCTTAGTGACTTCACCATCTTCATTCAACTTATTTCTCTCAACCCATTTTGTTCCTATCACTTTTTAATCTTTTTATCTAGGCACTAATTCCTAAGTATCATTTTTTTCAATTTGATTTAATTTTTCATCCATTGCCTTAACCTAATTCTCATCATGTCTATCTTCTTAAAAAAATTCTAATTGAATTTTGGATAACAAATAAAAATTTACTTGCTCAGATTCACTTATCATCATCCTTCTGATGTAAACTCCTTCATTTATGTTCTTGATGATGTCACTTCTTATTATGATTTATATAAACATATTGTTATGGGGTCTTGGTTTCCTTTTTCTCCTTCTTCTCACCCCCATCTAATTATTTAGAATCTTCTTTTTTAATGATTTCAAGAGTATCCACTAGATCACTGACTCTTTGTGTTACATCTTCATCTATCCTGACACTTTCACTTTCAACAATCTTCTTGGTTATTTTGTTATAACATTTATAAGATTTACTTTTTCTAGAATATCCAAGTAATATACCTTCATATATTATAGATTCAAACTTACCTAATTTTTCATCGGTTCTCTTTATGAAGCATTTGTTACCAAAAACTTTGAAATAATCAACTATAAATGGTTTATCTTTTTATAGCTCATAAGGAGTCTTTTCACTATTGAATCTCAACAATTATCTATTTTGAATATGCACTATTTTACCTACTACCTCTCTCTAATATTTATCTATTATCTTATATTCATTTAGCATTATCCTTACCATCTCTTGAACTAATCTATTTTTTCGCTCAACTAATCCATTTTGTTGTAGAGTTTTGGCTGCTAAATAATATCTCTTTATCCCATGGTCTTCATAATACTCAATAAAATCATCTAACATGAATTATCCTCCTTGATCTTATCTCAGATACTTAATCTCTAAATCAATTTCATTATCAACAAAAGCCTTGAATGCTTTGAAGTTGCTAAAAGCTTTTTAATTTTTTCTTCAAAAACATCACCCAAGTCATACGTGTAAAATTATCAATAAGAAACTTGAAATATATTTCACCTTGAGTACTTTGAGTTTTCATAAGTCTACACAGATCAATATGAATAATATCTAACATCTGAGTGGTTGAGTATTTTTTTATTTTGAACCATCTTCTAACCTGTTTCCCATGTTGACATGGTTCACAAAGTGTGTTGGAGGGATTTGTAATATTTGGAAGATCTCTAACTACTTATTTCTTTTTTATGTTGATAATATTGTCAAAATTTATGTGTCCCATTCTCCTATGTCATATCCAACTTTCCTCAACTTGACTCAAATAATATTTTTGACCTTTGATATCTGATAACATATACAAATTATTACCTATTCTCTAAGTATTTGCAATCAACACATCTAAATATTTTATCCTAATTTCACAACCTTTTACATAAAACTTTAGTGTATGTCCCTAATCACACATTTGAATTACACTCAAAATATTATGCTTAAGACTTCTACATACAAAACATTTTCATTCTTAGTTCTAGCATTATCTAAACTTAGTGTACCTTTTTTCGTAATTTTGGTAGTAGTATTGTCTCCAAATTTCATTGTGCCACCATTGATCATCTTTAGGGTTATGAACTTGATCTTATCTCGTATCATATGCCTCGAACATCCACTTCCAATGAACCATGTCTTTTCTTAATTTCTTTCATGCAAAGCTATATAGACCAACATAGAATTTTCAAGTTGTTTATTTTACCATGAACCTGTCTAAACTTTGTTCTTGATGAATAGAGCCTTCAAACTTTGGTCCTTCTTGACTGACTCAAATACGCTTCTACAGTACTAGGATATGTATCTAAAGTTATTTCACTTGTAACATATTATGTCTTCTTCATTAAATCATGATAGAGGAGCAAAAGAGTTGTGGTTTCTGCTTGACTTTGCATGAGTTTTCTTCTTGTTTCTAAAATTGTTAGCCATTTTCCAACATTATATTTTCTTATGACCATATCCATTACAATAAAAATAGTAACCATAAAATAGTATTATTTTTTTGAGATGTCCTAAGTAATATAGGGAGATAAATATTCTATTTGTAGTGTTTGAAGCATTTTGTTGTGAATAGGGGGTTGAGGGATAATATTCCCATTAACATTCATGATGAGAAGATGAGAGGGACTCTTAGTAAGTAGTCCCCAATTGACTTTTTGAGGTTTATTTTCCATTTTTGAAATCTGATTTTGTATTTGGCCCACGTTATTTTTATTTTTAGTTTTCATAAGTACCATTTGATCTAGCACTTTGATAAACACTTGGGTGCTACCTAATAAAATATTTTGGCTAGGAATTGAGTTAAAAGTGTTATAAGGGGGAACATTGATTAATGTCCTGACCAATGATATAGGATTAGTTTTGGGTGAAGGAGTAACTTTCGTAATATTTATGTCCTTAATAGGATTATATCTAATTTTGTATATATATTTGATTTTATAAATCCTACCAAGATATTCTTGGTCATCTTGAGAAATTAAAACTATGTTACATTGAATTATTGGATTATGTTGAGATTGAGAAAAAAATGCACCATGAGGTATTGTTATCGATGGCATGTATGGAATGAATAAAGTATAAACTCATATATAATATAAATGAGATGAGAATTTCTATAAAAACAATAAGAGATGGAGTGATTGGAAAGATAAAAGATGAAATATAAAGGATAAGCTTTGAAGCTAAAATGTGAAAATGACCTAACCATGAGTTGGATAAGATTCACATCAGTTTTTAAAAAATGTATGTATTCCTAAAATGTTTTATAATATAATAATTATTTGAAATAGGAAATGGTATAATACCATATTAGATTTATAACACATACAAGATGTCAGTTCCCAAAGTGGTCTATGGCTATAAACAAGGGTTATAAGCACATAAGGTTATAAGGGATCTAAAAGGGCAATATACACAAATAATATGAAAAATAACACCTAAATAGATCCAAGATGTAAAAATTAAGATATATAGGGGTAATAAAAGAAGGTAAATTGTCATTAGGTAGTAACCACATGGTAGCTAATCAAAGGGTTATATAAGTTGTTTTATATTAGAACTATGAAGTCAAAATAAATAGAATGTAAATATAGTAATGTATTAATAAACATTACTGATATAAGTATAGATATACATATAAAAGCCAATCTAATTTACCAACCAAAGTATAAAAGAATAATACAGGGTTAGGTTACTTACCTTGGATTAACTTGTAACACTTTGTCAGAGATGGTTATAAGTGATGTCAATTTGGAAAGAAAATTACCTAAGTAAACCCAAGTTGGGGACTCCAAATAGTATGATTACCTCATTGGATTAACTTTTCTCCTTCATAGATTCAATTCAATGTGCTAATGTGTCTTCCCTTAATGTAACATATTTAGTATTAATTATAATTATTATTTCAAAGGTGGATTTTTATGCATGATAAAAGCAAATTTTATGTCTATATTTTTTATAAATGATAATTAAGAACCCTATAAACTTATATCCAACCCATAAAATTCAAAAATCAAATATAGTTGACATCATCAACCTAAGTGATGGTGTGTAAAGGTTTTCATCAAAAAACTTACATCATTATCCCAAGCAATAATATTACCTAGATCAAGGGAACTAAAGTACATTAGTTGGGTAGATGATTTTGAGAAAAGATGAACAAATGGAAAAAGAGAGTTATAATATAGAGAGAGAGAGAGAGGGATCATCAGGGGACAAACAAGGTTTATTTCATGGTAGATTGAAGGTTTATTTAAGAACAAATAAGTGTGACATCAAAGTTATACAAGTTGGCCCACCTTAATCTTGATGTACTCCTTAAGATGTACACTAAGAGATATTAATACATTGATAAGTCTTGAAAAATAAATTGGTGATAAGTTAAAATAAGGTGTTTGCACTACATTTCTATGAAATTCACTAGAAACATTAGAGGATGGTGGAAGGAAAGAGGGAAAGGAGAAGAAAAAATAAATGACCAAGACATATTAAAATACACCAATAAATACTAATTTAGACTAATAAATGACAAAAAGGTGTCATAGAATAATAAAATTTTATGACTAATAATGCCTTAATGCCATTTGAGGTATATATACACATTTGAATCACATTTTCTCTTTTAACTCTTTATTCCAAGAAGTGTTCCTATAATAACATATAGGGGGTGGTGGAGGGATATAATGTCCATGAGTGTGTTCACTTTGATGTCCAAAATATAAAAAATAGAATAAAAAATCAATGACCGATAAAAATGAATTAACTAACTATAATTGAGTCAATATATATCAATTTTTTTGACATACTAAATTATAATTTCATTACACTCTATCTTCCATTTGTAACCTAAATTTCCTTTTACCTCTTCATGTCCCTTGCTCTTTTTTGTACTACCCAATTTATTTACCTTTGTTGTATAGACCAATGAACCCATCTACTGTGTGTGATTATCAAATTTTAGGCATAATTAATGCCAATATAAATAACCCTAATTGAATCAAATTGAGGCAACATGCAAATATAGTTTGGGTTAAAATTATGTTCGATGGTGTTGCTTATAAGAAGAGAGGAGATGTTGTGGACACTAATTTCACATATGTTATCTAATAAGTGTATTTATATGTCATAAATCCCCCTTATTTATATCCACCACCCTTATTACATTTACAAATGATTATTACTTCATTAATTACTATTTACCTTTCCAAACTTCCTAAATCTCTCAAAATCTATTAAAAATAGATAAAATCTAAATTATCCCCCCATCCAAACAACCTAGCCCTAATAAAAAAAACCATGAAACAAATTTAACAACACCCTCCTCAAAATTATTCATGGTTAGAACCACTTAAAATGTGTTTTTCCAATAAATGGTAAAATTGTTAAAAAATCCCCATGATCAACATCAATTTTGTTCAATCGGAATCAATCTTTTTTTATCATCACCAATTACTTATAGATGGTTGTAACTCACCCAAACATATCCTAAAACTATTTTTAAAGGTAGATATAACACTTGAAAGATAAAAAAATTTAGGGGATTTTCTAGCACAACCATTACACTACCATATCAAAGCTCTAAATCTTTAGAATAACTTTGTAGAACTTAGAGTACATCTATGATCCATACCTAAATCCTAATACATTTTAGATGTTAGTAGTGTATTTAATTTTAGTATAATTTCATTATTTATCTTATTTTGTGTACTAATATCATTATTTTACTCCCTAGACCACCCTAATTTATTTAAAATTATTTTCTTAAGCCATAAACCAACTTCTTAATTTTTTAAGAATTTTACCAGAATCAACATTGATCATATTGATTGACATCGATCTTGATAAAATCAATACTAATTATATGAATCAACCTTGATCCCTATCAAAACTATTAAGTTACAAAATATGAACCCATTTATATAGCTTTTTCCCTCCACCCTGATCTATTATGATCATTTTTGTTTTCCTACAAACATGGACCCTACATTTAGATGACTATTCTAGGAATACCTCGTGAGATAATCAACATTGTTGATCTACCAATCATTCTCCAGCCCCTCTTTTTTTATCAAAGTGACATTGCACATGATTTAAGTCTTTGTGCCATTGCATTCACTACAAATATTGATGACATTTCATCCTAGCTAGAAATTATCTAGGAAGATACTGATATTGCATATGATTATTGGCTTGATTACTTTGATTACATTAAGGCAATAGAGGAATAATATATTTTATATTTATCATATGTTATCTAATTATCATCAAATATTTGTAATTAACATTATCATTTTTTATCAGCTTAATTGCTAAATAGGTTGATTGACATCCACAAAATGAAGCTAACCCCTTCCTAGAACTGGGATTTTACCAAGAAATCAATTTATCTTGTTTAGTGTTTTCACTTGTGTGCAGGTAATCCTTCATAGACAAAAAGGAACTATTGAAACACTTGGTCAATGGTGCACATTTTATCCTATAGGTATGCCTCATTTTGGATAAAACCCTATTTTTATTTCAAGTTTTTGTTAGTTCATATTATAAAATGAATTCACATAAAAACTACATAAACATTATGGGATACCCAAGAGGACCCTTTTAGGCCTCCTAGTCATTGATTGTCATTTTAAGTTTTTTTTTACATTTTTAGTAAATTGTTCATAATTGTTTACATCAAAAAAGAAAAAAAATATAACTTTATTTTAAGGATTTAAAAATAATTGTACTCATCAAATTACTTATTTGGGTTATTCACATAGCATAATTAGGTGAGTAAATTTATCATTGTAGTCACACTTCTCTTTCACACACAAAAAAACCACAAAATTATCAAAGAATCAACAAAACAATCCTACCCAGGTAGACCTACTTGGATTTCATCACCAATGAGAAAACTAACTCGATGTTCTAATTAAGTATAAAAAATTGGTTTATGATGTATTGACTAAGCACCTAATACCCTTATCATTGTAGGGTTGTGAATTGAAGGGGTAGTCACCAATATCAAGCCACACACCATCACCAACATAGAGATAGGCCTCATGTACCTTTGGGTATTTTGAGGATACTATTCGTAAATAAACCTAAAACCAACCTAATTATACCATTTCTTAGATCTTTCATTCAGCCCAAATGCCCTTCATTTTCTAAAGCATAAGATAAAAAAAGAGGAAAACATTAGGAACATTCAATTAGTGTGTGGTTTATATTCACTAAAGAGAGGGAAAAAAAATTTACTTTGCATTTATCTTTGTTTCACTAGCACTACATGGTTTTAACTAGGTAGTAATCATAGAAGAAAACCAAGTCACACACATTATCTTCATCCATGTAATATTTACCAAGTCCTTCTACCTCTCTCAAATACTTTGGGGAAGGTATTCCTAAATATTATCCACAGGGAGACCCAAAATTTTCTAACATATTGGATAATAATCCACTTGTCCTTAGTCATTACCTTACTATGTGAGCCATACATATTCCAATTTATCCTCATTCCCAATACTCTCAATTCATCTATGATATGACAATATAAGTATTTAAATAACATTTGAAATTCATGGTTTCCTCTTCAATTCATCAGCCACCACCATTATCTCTTGATCCCAATAAGGGTTCCATTTCATCCCATAATACTAATGTGTCAGAAACCATAGTTAATCAACCACCACTAGTAACTGTTAATCCATCTATAACTATTATTCAAACCCAAAGTGTTACCATACCCCAACTCATGCCCACCAACCACCTTCTTCCTTGCTTTATAATTTAGTGGTCTCAATCCCTTCGACTCTCCCACCTATTCAAACACATATGACCACAAATCCAACTCAACCATTACAACCTTTACAAAACATTCCTTTCTGTCAACCTCTCCAACAACAACTTTTACCACCATCAACCACTGAATACCTCACCCCATCATAACCATTTATAACCACCTATTTTAATGTCTCAACAACAAACTCCACCCCCTCTATTACTTTAGTATGAAACTACATCTCAACCAATCATTACATCCTCAATTATTTATCCTCTTTCACATTTGTTTCCCACGTCGTATCCCCTTCACCAACATTTATAACAAAACACTTTAGGGGATATGCCTCAATATAATACCTAGCCTAACCTCATGCACACTTTCATGGATATGATGGTGAACCTCTAAGATTATTCCTCTAGGTAGAAGAATATGTTTTCATATGAATAAATTTGTAACAAACCTATCAACCTGGATATCCTTATTAGGACCTATATTTCACAATGGGAACTACCAAAGTTCACAAATTTTTAAAATGAGGACCCTCAACAACACATCAGGGCCTTTAAAAATGATTTATACCTTATAGCCCATGATGATGCTCTCTTCCTGAGAACATTCCACATGTCACTAGTTGGAGTAGATTTGGATTGGTATAGTTCCATTCCACAACACTCTCTATTCTCTTTTGGTTATCTATCCCAAATCTTTATAGATAAATTTTAGAAAATTCAAAGACAAATCAATTACCAATTTTATTTTAGGATGGTTAGGACTTATAAACTAATTATCATTTTCACTCCCTTGGATAGAGTTAATCAAACTTTTTACTTGGTCATATGCCAAGCACATATCATCCATGCTTCAGGTCTAATCTGTAATGACATTTAATGAAGCCTTTACCATGGCCCATAAGTTATAAATAAAATTTCTATAAAAATTAAAAGTTAAGTTACAAAATAAAAAATTTAAACCTGATCCTTTCAAGGGGTCCAATAAATCTAAACCAAAATGCATAATAAATGTTGTTGTCCTAAAATCAGCTCCTCCATTTAGAACAAACCAACCAATTTCTTCTACTTCCTAGACATAACCACAAAAAAAATTAACATGATTTTCACCCAGGTAATACACACCCTCGAGAGAATATTACACTTATATCCTAGACAAACTTTTGAAATCATCAGTCATTGAACTCCCTCTAGTCAGGCTTATTGATGAATCTCATCTTAAACCTGTTTAATATAAAGAGACTAATGTTTGAACCTACCATCATGTATTTGGTCACAATATCAATAGATGTCGATATTTCAAGAGCTTGGTTTAAGACCTTATTAATCAAAGGAAACTATAATTAGACAATACAAATGTTCCTTCAAACCAATCCCTCAAAATCTCTAGACAACCATTCCCAAATCATGCATATTCATCCAATTCTATATAATCAAACATAAAAAACACCCAAGATTAGTAATCCCATGTAATAAATACTATTCATAGTCAACTTCTACCTATTGACACAGTGGATTGCACCCTTGGCAGGAGGCCGAGCTCCTACCTTACACATGTAACAATGGAAAGTCCCCTCTCACCTGTGGGATTGGTGAAGCTGGAGGGGAGAGTCTCTAGATGAGGGCTAGCTCCCTTTGATGCATCTAATTTATTTTAGTAAGTGCTAACATATATATATGTATATATATATATATATATATAATGGGGGGATGAAAAGGGAGGAAGATTGCAGGAAAACAAACTACTCTAAAGGAGGTGATGCACCAAAATGATCCGACCTTCTCACACTCACACTTAAAATCAGACAAACACATACATACACTTTAGACTGGTAGAAAGACCAGGCTACAAGAAACTTGGCAGGGAAGCTTTAATGAAAATACAAAAAATAGAGATTCACCAAAGGTGATGTGAAAGGCATGCTGTATAGTAAATTCTTCTATTTTTGCACTTCCAAATATAGCTCTCCTTGTCATCTATAGAAATGGCACCTTATAGACACCAGGTATGTTGGTGTTGAACCTATGGAAGCATCAAGAAGCAATGACTAAACACAAACTAACACTCAGACATACACAAAGATATCTAACTAGGATAGAGGTAAAAAATGAATTTATTGATTCAGGTGAAAATTTTCTAGGGCTACGCCTTACAAATGTGGAAGATCCTTTCTAAAATGACAAGTCTCCAATATATAAAAGAAGAAAGGAGGCCTTTTGGCACCCTTTTTACAAGTGACCCATGTGCCTTATGAGCATTGGGAAGAGCAGGCCACTTAAACATAAATGTTGTGTCGGCCCTAGCTCTAACTTTAGGAATTTTTTGAAATAGACCATGCCATTTCCCCATTAATTGAGATTGCTCCTTGAATGCACCTACATGATTTATCTGCTCATAAATGTGAAATGAAGAAAATGGGTCACACGGTTGGTCATTTGGGCCTTCTAATGGTCAATTCACAGAAACTATTTCACTTGTTGGAGTAATTTCTTGAATCGGCACCTCCATTCATCACTTAGACTATCTACCTGCTCCTACACTTGGCACTTTTGTCTTTTCCCTACCTTGTCTCTTTCTAACTCTTTCGGCCCTTGGACTATCTCTGGGTAGGTTGCTACATTCCTTGGGCTCCTTTCATGGTTGGTGCTTGGGCATTTAAAAACCAATGGCCTTTTTGATGGCTTAAATTTGATGTCCAAGCACCCGTTATCATTTGAAAAATAATGGCTAGTTTACCTTCTTAAAATTGATGGCTTCTGGGACGTCACTATCTTTAGCAATTTCCTTTGGCTTTTCTGCTTAGTTCCCTTACTGTAGGTTCCCTTCTCTATTTTAGACTTTCTCGTGGACAAAAAGTCCATGGCAATTGGTTGTTTGGTTCCCTAGGTTTTTTGGCTTTGGGCCTTTTCCCCATGTACAAAAAGTCCACAGGAATCGGACGCCTCCAAATTTCTTCGCTTAAGTCTTTCAGGTAGCCCCTCTAAATTTCTTTAGTCTTTCTTTCTTTTTGGCCTCTTTAAAGTGCCTTTGCCTTCTACAAGGGCTTATTAAACCTAGACTACCTTCCGTAAGGGCACCTACCCTTCGGCTTTGGGGGCACCTCGTTGAACTGACCCTTTGAACCAATCGCGTTGAACCCAAGCATTAAACCGGTTCAATAGTTTAAGGCTATGCACTGAGTCCATTGAACCAAGCCTTTGAACTTTCCTTGTTCACTTCTACCGTTGATCTTGCACATTGAACTAGAGGCATTGAACTAAATGATTGAACCAAGTGATTGAACCGGTTTAACAATTTAATGTTGCGCGTCGATGAGCTCGATGAAGGACTAATAGACTGAAAAAGGTGTTGAACCAACTCATTATACTAATTCAATGGTTCAATGGTTTAAGTGATTGCTAAGCCAAGATCATTGAACTCTTTTCTAAATCGAGCGATGAACTTAAAGATTGAACCAAGGCATGAACCAAGGCTGATTAAACTGTAGATTGAACCAAGTGATTGAACTGAAGCGATGGTTCAATAGTTCAAACATGCCAACCTTCCTTGAAAATTTTCTTCAGATGAAAGCCCAAAAGAGCCTTGTAAACCCTAGCACTTTTTGAATTAACTCTTCATCTGCCAAAGATTTCACCAGTTGAGTCCATAGAAAACCAAGCTCTGTAGAGTCCATAGAAATGGACCTACAGAGTTTGTAGAAATTTTTGGACTTGTGCAAAATCAAAAAATGAAATGGCTTTAATCAATAGGGGAAGAAGGGGACCAATTTTTTGCCCTGTTGGGCAAAAAATGGTCAGCACTACCTAAATAAGTCACTAGCACACCTGAGTCCTCTTCTAAAGTAATATAAAATTTAGACCTCCTTATAGGATATATCTTGGAATAACCTAAATCAATCAAGCCTATTTATATCATCCATTCAAACCTCCTTGATCTCATTACATGTAATCCTCTAGAAGAGGTGTCATCTAACATGCTCAAGACCACTTAAGAATAATAGGATGTAAAAGGGTTACTCCAACCATAATGAACAAATTCCTTGGTATGTTGAAGGGTAAATCCATACAACACCTACCCATAAGGCTTGAACTCCCTTAGACATCCAAAAATGAAAATCTTCATAAAGACACCCCTATGACCTCTAACAGTGCTAAAAAGGGAAATATTAATATGCCCCAGGTTCAAACTAAGTCATCCATATTATGGCCTCATCCTTCCTCTAAACTAAAGATCAAAATTATAGAACCACCTCTCAAATAATTTAAGTTATCTCAAAAACATCCCCCCATATTACAAAAACTAATACCCCATATCAATCCCTCAAGTTCTTATTACCCCAAAAACTTATCTAATATACCTCTATCACCCATTAATACCACTTTTAAAATCGACATGAAAAATGAATGCGTGAAGGTAAATAGGTCTAAAAACTAATACCCTGAATAATGACAAAATATTACCAAAACCCATTACATGGATCATATTCTACCATCCTTGATCAATTTTTACAAACTTCCTTCATGACATTACCACCCATCAAACTTGTTAACCATCATATCCAAAAATTGGCATGGTACAAAGGATATAAGACATGTGCCTACCATAGGATACTAGTATATGATACCAAAAGCTATAATGCTCTCAAAGTTATGATATAAGATCTCTTATAGAAATATGACCTCGTAATTGATAAAATTTAGCCTTATCCTCTTTTTAACCAAAATACTAAAGCCACAACCACCTCTAAGATTAACATGGTATACACTTTAAATCCTTTACAATAAAATTCAAAAAAAGCATCAAAATTCATGGTTAATATCCTTGACTCCAACCCTAACTAACTCTTTTCCAATAGCCCCACAAGTCTTCCAAATATGAGTAACTCTATAACTTCAACAAATCAGCCGTTATTACAAATTGACATGATAAATAGAGCCACACTATCTCAAGCACAAGGCTAAAAATCTAGAATATGAACAAATTCAAATTTTGAATTATAAAGACCCTTGCCTCTACTACATAGGTCCCCAAACCATCCACTCCAAAACCAAAAATCTCTATTTTAGAGATAGCTCATGATAATAATACCTTATAATTGATATAGATATTGGTTTTAAAGTAGCTCCACCAACTGCCCATAAACATGTCCTTATACAAACTTATCTAAAATTCCCCATAATACCATCAAGGTATGATAAAGGCACTATAATAAATCTAATTATAACCAGATGAACCTCAACCTCTATTGGATTTTATAGGATCAATAAAAATATCCTCATCCATTACCTTCCATGATTCTGAAGTATCCTCACTATAACTTAAAGACTAGGACCCACCTTTATTTATCACTACCCAAGTTGATCAAATTATGATCAAAAGGGTCATGATTGACAATGGGGATAGAATAAATATCATCTAATCACACTCTTTCAAACAACTCTAGTTACCAAAAACCATCATAGTTCAATCCCTAATTATTATGGGAGCCTTTAGTGACACTATCGCTCCTACATTAGGTATTGTCATCCTCCTTATCCAAGTCGATGCACATAGCCTCTATGAGATATTTTACATGGTAAAAGGGGAATTTTAATATAACATCCTACTAGGATATCCCTAGATCCATTCTATGTGTTGTGTCCCCTCCACCTACATCTATGCCTCAAGTGTGAGTACAAAGTCAAAATCCACATTGTCACAATAGATCCTCATATGTTTAAAATGTGAAATTTAACCTATAGACCTAATTATGTCTTAATCCCTATAAAAGACTCAACCCCATCATCATAAAGTGAGGCATCATCTATTTCAACAATACCCTCATCCCATATTATTAATTATTCCCTCGACTTTGTGCTTCAATAGCTATCACTAGGGGAATATCATCTACTGATGCTTAACACCCTACCTACTCTTTAAGAATATGGTTGCCCAAATAATTAGTCCCTCTATTATCCTAATCTTAGAGAGGTAATCCCATTTGGTCATCTTCACCTTCATACCCATTTAATCTATGAAGGGATTGATCAATATCCTTTATATCATAAAAATCAATCTCATACAAAACCATTTTCCTTAAGTTTCTCTTTCCTTGATAAGATGTACTTTTTATAAACTTATTTTTAATGGTGTGCTTGGAAGGGCTTTGACATATTATGTTATGAGAAAGGATTTTATGAGGTCACCATGAGTGATATTAGATAACCACATGAAAAACACAATTTGGGTTTCAAAAAACCCCTTTAAGCATCTCATAATCCACATCTTCACACTAGCACCTTGTCATCACTACTCGACACCAATTCGAATATCAATTAAGGCCAATCATCATCACCAAAATCCCCTTCAAAAACCAACAATGTCATATCCATCCTACCTATATTTTTTATAAACAATGTCAACCTGGGACCACTCATGTATCAACATAATAATTAAACTAGATCTATTCCCCTAACTAGCCCTAATATGATAGAGTAAGATTATCCATCAATTATAATTCTTCAATGTTAAGATGATGAATCTATATTAATGTATTTAGGAGAAGGATATATTTACTTAATAAAATCCCTTCCATCTAAAATTCCTAGTCTCTAAAACAAATTCACCATCGATATTAATATTGGGACACAATAAGTCACACAATATATAAAAGTTAATCAATATTTAGATTCCTAAGAACATTAAAATATCACTACATTCTTAGATGACCATAGCCAAGATTTGTATTGGTCTTACAAGTAAATTCTTGGTATCTATCTCAATATAATTATCCATAACATCATCACCATCCTTGAAGCTAAACCAGTAAAATAAAAACTTTGAAAGATGCACCCCTTTTTGGCACTTATAGTCAAGGAATAACTACAACGTCTTCTATTAGTTAATTTCATTTAACCTATTATCACCCTCAATGGTTTTCTAATATTATACTTATCACAAAATTATCTGAGGGGTTACACCTTTTTACTAATTTTCATGACCTAAACATAACTTGTCCTAAAGATGATTTTCTTCTACCTAATATTGATTAGCTTTTAGACCTCACAGTTAGCCATGAAATGTTATCTCTCATATATGTATTATCTAAGTATAATAAAATCCTTATTTCCCTTGAAGACCAACACAAAACTTCCTTTATTACCCCATGAGGAATTTTTTGTTATAGGGTCATGCTTTTTGGTTTAAAAATGTAGGAGTAACCTACCAATGCACCATGACCTACATATTTCATGACCTAATCGATAAAATCATTGAATATTATGTGGATGATCTCCTTGGTAAATCCAAACTCTATAAGGACCATCTCTTTATTCTAAAGATAATATTTGCTTCTTTAATAAAATACCAAGTCTATCTCAATCTCTGTAAGTGTCCTTTTAGGGTATTTTTAGGTAATATATTGGGTTTTATTATCTCAATCTATAGAATCAAAGTTGATCTAGATAAAATTAAGGCCATTTTAGAAATTCCACCCCTATCTACTCTTAATCATCTTCATATTTAACAAGGGAAATTATACTCTATTCGACACTTTATTTCACAGCTATCAGATCGATGTTAGCCCTTCCATCACCTTATTAAGAAAGACATTCAGTTTTTATGGGATGTAAATTGTCAAAAATACTTTGATACTCTAAAGAGCTATCTTCTTTCTCTTCCTATCCTTATTCCCCCTAATGAAGACAAGTCATTTTACTTATACATTTCAACTACAAATAATGCCCTAGGCACCATGGTTACCAATCAAGATGAAAAGCATAGAGATTAGTTAGTTTATTACATAATTTACACTCTCATTGAGTATGAAACTCATTATACACATATGGAGAAACTATGTCTCACCTTGGTCTTTTCAGATTCTAAGCTTCATTATTTACTTAATCACAAAACATATGTAATTACCAATACCTACCCTCTTAAGTACTTACATTAGAACCATATCAAAATCAATGAATGTCAAGGTGGATTATGATCTAGTTGGTAGAAGCACCTCTTATTAATAATCAACTGTCTAACTATGAATTTCATGATGAATCTATAACGTCCTTATCTCATATATATATATATATATATATATATATATATATATATATATATATATATATATATATATATATATATATATATAGAATATCAAATGACTTCATTTTGATGGATCTAAATGTAAATGTGGTGGGGGATCTAGAATTGTTTTAATACATATAAAAGGACCCCTTATGTCATTGTCTTTCAAGATTGACTTTGATTACACCAATAATATGGTAGAATATGAAGCCCTAATTATAGGCCTCAAAACTACTTTATCCCTAAAAATTAAATTTATGAATATTTATGGGGATTCTTAACTAGTGGTCAATCAAATCAATGGCATATATCAAAGTAAAAATGATATTCTCCAAAAATACAAAATATTGGCAGACCAATTACTGGTATCATTTGATTGTTATACAATTCAAACCACTCCATAATAAACTAACAAGTTTGTTGGTACCATGGCTTCCCTAGCCTATTTCATCCCATCATCATCTCAAGAATCTAAATTTTTTGTTATTATTCATAAAATCAAAAAACCTTATTATACTACATTGATCTCTCCTATCTCTACAGTGTGGAAGAAATCCAATCATAACCATAGTACATTCATATATATGATTATATTTCACTAAGTTTAATTCCTCCCAATATTTATAAAAATGGTAAATGTGCCTTCCAATAGTGTACTACCTATTATATCATACTAGGTGGAATTCTATGTAAATGAGGTTTTGATGGCCTTATCCTTTGATGCCTCTAGGGTCTGAAAGCAACCCTAGAAATCAAATAAACACATGATGGAATTTATGGAGAATATTTTAGTGGCCTAGCTGTCACTAAAAAAATCTATATTTAGGCTATTATTGTCCCAACATAAATCAATATTGGCATGAGTATGTTAATAAATGCCCTAAATTTCAACAACATGTAAACTTATCACATGTCCCTAGTCATGATTTGTAAGTGGCTAAAGACTTTTTTCCATTCTCTCAATGGGGGTTATATTTCATTAGTTAGATTAACCCTAAATATTCTTAGTGACACAAATTTATCATTACTGCTACATAATATTTTATTAAATGGGTAGAAGTTTTTCCTCTTATTTCAACTAAGGTAGACAAAATTATTTATTTCATGCACCATCACATTATTTGTCATTTCAACATTCCTTATAGGATCATCATGGACAATGGAAAATATTTTAAGAATATGAAAGTCCAAAAACTTTATGATTATTTTAGTATCATGATTAGTTATACCTCACCATATTATTCATAATCTAATGGACAATCCAATTATTCTAACAAAATATGAATAACATCCTAGCTAAAGTGGTCAATGCAACTGGGAAAGACTGGCATCTCCAAATCCCTTTCTCATTATGGGCCTATCAAATGAGTATTTTTACTCCAACATGTAAGGTAAACTTTAGCTGCCCATATATAAATAAACTTGGGTTTTTTTGGTGAATTTCTAAGTATGTGTTTTGAAATTCTGGTGAAAGTTAATAGATGATGTTTAGATTTACAAGTGAATGGATATGTGAAATATAAATTATTAGAGAAGGTAAGATGATGTGTGACTATACATAAAACTCATAAATAGATGGTAGTTATTCTGATATGCTTTAGAAATTTAGTCATCAAATTATTAGATATTACATATAATGGTGAATAAGCTCATATTAACTTTTGACAAAGTGGTAAATTAAATTTATATGCATGAAATTTATTTTAAGTAGTAGGTGAACTGACTTGGAAAAATAACTTACACCTAGATAATTTAATCAAATCCAAATTATTCACCACTCAATAAAATAACCAAATGGAAATTTATAAAACCAAAATATTCATGAATTAATGAGGAATAGTCATTAAAATTTACCCTATCAATAGGTGCCACCCCATTTTCTTTAGTCTATGGCACAAAGGTTGTTATTCCTTTAGAAATATAAATCCCTTCTCTTTGAATTTACCTTAAAGACATCATTTCCAAATAATACTCCCATTAGTAATGACTATCCCAACCATAACTATTAGATGAACACCAAATAAAAACACTTGACCACCTACACATTTATTATGAAAGAATAAAGCATGCATACAATTGACATTTAAAGGAGAGAGAATTTAACATTGATGATATTATCCTTAGATAAATCAACATGTCAACAATATGTAAAGTATTAAATGAGGGAAATTCTCTCTAAATTGGCTTGGTCCATATATTATTACTCATAAATATGGATCTAGGTCATATCGTTTGGCTTCTCTTGAGGACAAACTATAACACAAGCCTCTTAATGATTTGTATCTACATTCTCTCTATTGTTAATAATCTTTTAGTATCCATAGTCAACATGAGTTTTCCCTTCGGTCAAAATTTGTATCCTAAAAATCATCTTATTATCCCAAAAAATAATATATATAATAATGATATAGAATCATGTGGTTATCTGATAGAATACCTATCTCATTTTTTAATATGAACACCCTAGATCTATTTAATTGGATAAGCTCCACCTATATCTAGAAGGAGCCCCTAATTAATATTTCCCCAATCCTTCACATTGGTTAGGAAAGGCTGATTTGGATAAAAATACCACATTGTAAAATCAATTTGTTTGTTGAAACATAACAACTTGGGTCACCCTAAGCTAATCCATGATAAAAATTCAAGATCGAATGAAAATAAAATTTAAGAAAAGGGTAAAAAACATACTAGTCCCTAAAATTATAGTTGTTAATGTAAATACAAAAATATATCCAAAAATATAGTCCACTCCCTCAAAGTATGGCTATCTAAATATGTATATTTCAAGAAAACTTCCCATATTGATCATTTTTCTATCAAAAATCATGCCCTTTAAAATATTTGAATTCAAAATCAAAAAGTATCCCATGAAAGCTTCCCACATTGATCATCTTTCTTAAATTTATATACTTCCCACATCGATTAATCTACATAATTCATGGATTAACTTTAAAATAGGGTCTTAATATCATTAATACAAAAATACTTAGTTCTCATACATAGGTAGGGCATATAATCCAAAATTAATCCTAACATCAAAACCATGTGAAAGATGGTTCATCTATATTTCCTAAAAACTTAGTTGTAATAAGGTTAGTAAAATCCTATTAACACTAGATAAAGGATGCATATGCAAAAGCTATAGAATTCATATATGTGGTTATGATCCAAGTTAATATATGATTTAAGAACCTCTTTTACTCCTTTATCAGTAATCATAATCAACCAATCATAATTACTATGCAACATTTGTTAAAAGTAACATATTACATCATCCAAAAAATGTAAAAAGCATATGCATTTACATAACATCATCCATCAAAATTAATGAAATATAACATCATAATCATGATCCATAATCATATCAAAAATTAAAGTATAACATAAGCATAATCTAATCAATAACATAACCATATAAAAAAGTAACACATGATCATAATAACCATCAATGCTCATATACATATAAATAAAGTGTGTACATCATCAGAGTATCATATATACAAAATCACATATACAATATAGTCCTCTAATCATTAAAACCAAGTGGTAAACTCAAAGAGGCTTAGATCAAAAATCTTACCTCATATGCCTACCCAAATTCCTCCATATCCTCCACCATAGCCCCTATCCCCACCATCCCTTTCCCATGACACATTGCCCATACTAACTAACATGGTTAGTGTCTGGCATGAGGATCTACCATGATGAGAAATATAAGTTGCATACTATGGCACCTCTATAAGACACTCTCTCATGATATGCTCATAGTATCATAGTTTTTCCAACACATCCTAGTACTTGTCCACACTCATTGTCCCCAATGGTCCCATGCCTATACCCTATTATCCTCCTCTACTTGTCCCTAAATGTTGTCACCTTATTCAACCCTTGTAATCTTTGAAGTCTATCCCTTTGACTCTAGTACCTATCTCGATCATAGGTTTCCTAATCATAACTAACCTATAATGTAGTCAAATATCCCTACAAAGTGGCACATTATTCACTTAGTGCATCCCTCTCAGCAATAATCCCATGTGCATACACCTCCTCTTTAGGACCCTCCCCCCTCCTCTCTCCTCAACATCTACCATATCCTTATCCTCCCCCTCTTATTGTGATCACACTAACCTCCCTCATATGGATCATATCTAATCTCCCCACCATAAAAATAATTTTGGTGTATATTCAGCATCATCCACATCTATCGCTACCACCTCCTCCTATGCTATTAGTTGTATACCTATAAAATGAGCCTCTAGAAGCCCCACCTTAGAATCCTCTCATTTATACAATTGTGGTGCATATAGTATATCATGTGTTAACCCAAACTATCTCCTCACCCTCCCAAACAAAAATAAATCCAAATTCTCCAGGCATCACCCTCATAACCATTTGTCATGTTATCCTACCACTAGTTCTCATCAATCCTGAGGCCAAGAAGGAAATCTCATATAGGATATCCAAATCACATCCCCCTCCTATAATTCATCCATAACTAGTCTATAATAGGTTAAATCATGATCTAATCACCATATGGTCTCACCAGATCATCCTTCCATCAAAATAATCTTACACTATAAGTTATATGGTGCCATCTCATCCATGGAATCTCTAGTGGACACATTACTCTAATGTGCTCATACACCCAACACTATAATACAAATGTAATATCTAATCTAAATATAGAACCTATTTGTCATCCCCATATCTCTCTATACACCTATGATAAGAGTGTATGTGCCCATGCAAACATTGTATGATGCTCTATAATAACTACCATTACCCCTTTTAAACTCTATGGAAATCTTGCTCTTATAAAAGCTGCTAGCATGTAACGAGAGATAGCCATCATTATCATAGTGATCACTAGTCTCCCCTCTACATCCTACTCATATAACTCCTCAAATGTAAACCCCTACCACAAAGGTGATATTTATGACATCCTCATCATATAACTATGCTAAAGCCTCCCTATTTCCCATCTCATCAACTAGTGTAATCATTACCCCCTATATTGATAGTTATAGGATCCTATAAATATACTCCACCATATGGGTCATCTCCTTAGTCAACAGCCAGAAGGTCCTTGTCATTTTATCCCATCACTCTACTAATGCTTCCAATCATCTTATGTCGCTATGAATCCTCTGATAATGTTGTAGTCCTCAATACCCATGGCATCTATGTGGACCCAGTCCTCATTTCTCATAGCATCTTATAGCCACTCTAATAATCATGGAACTCAATCATCAATCATCAATAACTCTCTTGCCTATATAATCATTAATTAATAACATCTTATTTTTGCTTATATCCTAACACCTACAATAGATCATTATCAATTCCTCTAAATTGATGATGATCCTTATAGATTGATCATAATCCATCATAATCAATGTTTATCTCACAACCAATTGCTAGCAATCATACCTGGTCATTGTCAATCCTATAGTCTTAACCACATAGCCACTTTAGTATGTACAATATATATATATATATATGGATGTGAGTGTAAGTGGATGGAAGAGACAGAGGTCACATGGAGAGGTAGGGAATGTACTTTGATTATATATATATATATATATATATATATATATATATATATATATTCAAAGTACATTCCCTACCTCTCCATGTGACCTCTGTCTCTTCCATCCACTTCTACTCACATCCATCACCATGTGTTTCATTTTATTCTCATAGCTCAAGTGATCAATTTTAATATTTTATAAATGAGCCTTTCCAATTGTGCATCATGCTATATATAGATATTTCTTCAATCAATGCCAATTTGTAGAATCATTAGTGATTCTTACATTTGACATTGATCCTATGAAAATAATTAATGATCCCCCCAGATCATTATTTATCTTTTAATTTACACTTTTTGACCCATTTACACACACATCCTTTTTTTTTCAGGGTCTAATATTTTCCCCATTCACTTAAACTATTTTATACAACACCTTAGGTGTAACAACCCCACTAGTTTTACCAAAATAGAGTAATTTATTTTTTAATTAATTACACATATTCATCTTATAGATTTCACCATGAGAAATATAATTAAGTGATATTTAACTAATTATACTAATTTAGTTAACCTCAAGGTTTATAACTAATCCATTTAACTAATGATCACCATGAAAAGATATAAAAAATCATACACAATGCTAAAACTACAATAAATAATGCATTTAATTCATTTATGTAATAATACAATTTTAGTTATGGATGATAAAACATTAAAACCACTACTATAAAAGTATAATGAATAAAAAATTATAGTTTTAGTAATAAATAATGTATCAAATAACAATAATACAATGATACAAAGCTCCGCAGAGTATGAGTCTCCATAACTCAAGTATCAATCTATAATCTCAAGTGTAGTCTCTAGTGTAGTACTCCTATAGCAAGGAAGAACATCATCCAAGTGATTTTCCACACCAACCATGGATCATATATCCCTCACATTATCTCTATTGGCCCCTAAATTTTGATTTATTTTTCCATTTTTGGCATATGACACAAAAGGATCATTTTCCATTTTGATACAAGTACTAGCATGGCATGGAAGGACCATGGTGCATAGTTGATAGGTGTAGAAGTGTCATGGCATAAAACATGTTAGGTGCAGAAGGATAATGGCATAGAATACCTAGTATAAGAGGACCTAGTAAAAATAGAACATGTAATGAGGAACCTAATAATAGAGGACTTGAAATAGAATTGAAATACTAGGGGAGCACATGGGAAGCAAAGTGCGAGGGATGCAGGAGAAATTAGAAGAATAATTCAAAGGGGAAAATTTGACCCCATTATTCATATGTTTTATACCATCATATGAGGAATGAAACACTTGGTTGTTATAATACAACATAGAGTGAGGATATGGGGGCATAGAGACTTGAGTCTACAGGAATAACTAATTTTAAGAGCCATGAATATCAGTTTGTTGGGATTCCATGTGCCATATTTTCATGATAGTTAGAATTATGACACTTGGTCAAGGCAAAACAAGTATAAAACCCCTATTATAATCATTTACATGATGGTCCTTTGGAGAATAGATATAGCATTTTGTCTTGTAATTCAGTAAGCAATTAATGAGAAATCAATGGTTGCCAAATTGTGTTATGAGTGATGAATTATTCTAAGTATTGGAATGATGGATATGGATTATTTATAAATCATGGGTATAATTTTATTTTATCACTATTTTTAGATAGTAATGGTGATCCTAGTTATAGTGGTAGTCAAATCTGGGACAATAAGGATAATAGTAGCATATTTATGGTGTTGAGTAACCTTTTAAGAATTGTGTTATGAAATATTAAAAAACATAAAAAATTGTGCTACAAAGCCTTTGGGAAATGGTATTTTGTTGTGTGCTTTGGGTGAGCATGTGAGACTTACCTCTTGCATGATAGGGCCAACACACTACATTTTTGGGGTGAAACTTTAGCACCAAATGGAACTAACTAAAAGAACCTAACATTTTGGTTCCATTATCAGGACCTAAATCTATTGAAACATAATCATGGGAAAATATTTGAGTGGATTATGTTAGATAATATTGAAGAATGGGTTACCAGTGTCAAATATAACTTTGTATTTCTATATCTTGAACTATGAACCTATACATGATAGTGGGTGGAGTATAATCTATATAGTTATCTATATCAAACATTATTTTTTAAGGTCCCAATTCTTTTGCATGCTTGGATCTTAGCATATGCTCAAATATGATCCAAAAATCTTAGATGAAGGCAACCCTAAACACTTTAATGGTAGAGGAATTTATCATGACTCGGAGTTCCATAGATGTGAGTAGTTAAATTTTTGTGGAGATGATTTTCAAATAGCTACATTTTAGAGTATGTTTTGACCACCTATTCATGTCTTGAGGAGGTGAAATTCTAGTTTCTATAAGATCTGAGGGGACACTATCTCTCATTATTAGCCTTCAAAATTAAGAAGCTAATTATTGACCTTGGCTTGTAAATTCTACCCATGGAGGGATAAGTTTTCCTATGCATGAGTTACACATTTGGAAGGGGAGACTAAGGCTGATTGAAGATTATGGGTTCAACATGGTAATAATCTAATAAGCATTATGAAAGTGAAAGTATGATGAAGCTCGATAGCAGATCATGGGAGTTAGCTGCACAAGAATAGATCAGAAGAGCTCAAGGAGTGTTATGAAGCATCATAGGGATGAGTATATGCATGAGGAACCCATCACTTTTTAGTCACATTATTTTCCATTTCTATCCTACGAAGGAGAACTAAGCTAGACTTCAAGAATCAAGGAACCAAGTTTGAATTAAGAAAGCTCCCCCACCATAATGCATGCTCATGCCTTTGAGTTAGATAGATTATATATAAAAAAATTGGGATATAGATAGTATAAATTCAGAAATTAAACCATTAAGGGAGACTAAAACTAGTCCATTAGATGATCATTTAGATTCTATCTATAAGGGAATTACATGGCACAACTTAGAATACCTAGTGGATATAGCCCTTAAGGCTAGAGTACAAGACCAAATGTGGGTAACCAACCCTCTACGATGCCTCTTTCCACAAGAAATTCTATTAGAGGTGTTTTAAGAGGATTAGGAGGAGGCACTAGAGGAAGCAGACCCCCTCCTCAAGGAATAGAAGTTAGATCTTCTCAGTAACTACTTACTCAACCACCATAACCCACTATGGTCTACTATGAGATGACATTGCATTTACCTGAATTAGAGAGAACATGACATCATGTCTTTTGAATGAAAGGATACATAGTTTTCAACCATACTTTTAGAGTGCATGCACAAATGGTATTGAAAGTTTTACCATCAGCAAGCAGTGGTCGACTATGACCAGCTCAAAGTAACCTTATAATAGGAATTTGACATTATTGAGTTTAAGTAGCAAAGTATAGTGGCACTATAGGATATAAAGTAAGTAATTATATAAAGTAATGTGAGTATGATGCATGATTCAAAAACTTGCTTTCTAAATTTTCATTTGAAATAAATCTTACTCAGCATGCACAATGGTTTGTGGGATGGTTATTGTTACCTTTTTGATGGAATCTATCACAAATAACCTTCACCAACATGCTCAAGGATCTATAAGTTACCCTCCATGCTAAAGTAGTTAGAAGCATGGATATTAGGATCAGTCCCTTTATGGAGGCATAGATAGCATCCATGGAATCACAACTAGAAAAGTTGATAGAAAAATGCACATGAGACACATAGTGGTCTTTGGTGTAATGACTATGAAATTAAAGGGCATATAAGGAAAAAATTCCCATGAAAGATCATCTACATGGTAATCAAACAAGGGTGTGAAATATAACATGAGGACCACGATGTCTATTCTTTCCCACTTTTTTAGTAGGCTACACACACCAAGGTATCTAAGTATTGTAAAATTTATGATTCCTACACTCATGATACTAATGATTATCGACTAATCAATGACATCTATGAAGCCTGAGCACATGGCATGCACCAAACCTTGATCACTAATATTCAAGACAATAATGGTAACCATGGATGAGGAAGAGGGTGTGGATGAGAAGGTGGGTGATTCCCACCCAAGACATGTTATAAATTTGGGTCACCATACCATTATATGTGGGATTGCCCAGAATACCCAACCTATGCATTCTATAAAAAGGATCACCAGCTAGAAGAGTGTTCTAATATATATAAAACCATCACTAAGGAGCATAATGAAAAGGGAATCAACATGATTTAAATAGATAAATCATAATGTAATTCATGCCCAACCATCCCAATAGTGCAGCAAGTATATATCACCACTCATAGTATGGGATAGACTCAATCCATAGATAACCTAGTCAAGAAGGTACATCAAGAAGAACCATGGGTTAAGAAGTACCCTAATGCTCAGTAGGAAAATGATGTCTTTTATGATATAATGGAACTTATATGAGAGATACAAGGTGAGATTCAATACCTCAAATATAAGGATGTGATGCAGTGCATTGTAGTACAAAGGGAAGCAAAAACTCAACTCGTGGTGTAGGACAATTTTTAGGAACTATGTAAGCATATGTTGGATGAGGACATTTTTCCCTAACTCAGAACTTGGCTTAAAATTTAGGCTCACTTACCAAAAAAATTCCACCCTCAACTTAGTTATGAAATAGAAGACCTCTATTTAAATCATGCTAACATTAGGAAACTCTTAATTCCTCCACTCCATCAGAAGATGGAGAAATATTGGTTAATGTTACCATCAATAGATGGGTAATTTGGGATATTTTAATAGATACTAGTGTAGAAGTTAATGTTCTCACTAAATATACTTGGCATAAAATGTCTTTTCAGTGTTACAACCATCACCTCATGTCCTATTTATGGCTAGCAAAACTTGAGTGCACCTGATTGAAGTCCTCAAAAATGCCACAGTTGACATACATCGAGTGCCATTCAAATTATATTTTGAGGTTCTAGAATTGGATTAATCTAATGATTACCAAGCCCTATTGGGAAGACATTGGTGCTATGAGAACCTTGAAAACTTAAGCTTTAAAAATTGATACATTAATTTTGATAATACCCATCAGCATGTAGTAATACCTTTAGACCAAGCACAAGGACCTCCCTATATCAAGCCTATGAGTGATGATGAATACATTAACCATTTGTATAATGTTATTACTCAAAATGATGAAAAACATGATCCAACACCAGATGGTATTCTTTGGTGGATAGATACCCAGTCAATTTTTGATACTACAAGCAATGTTTGTAACTATTGGGCCTATGGTGATTATGATCCTATTGGGAGACTATGTATCACCATCAATAGATGGGAGAACCTCTTATTCCAACTCCATAAACATCACAAATTTTTGCATCTAATGTGTTTAGAAATGTAAGGGCCAATAATGGGACCATCTCTAGAAAGACTTAATGAAACCCCATAGTTCTAAGGACAAATAGAGGTATGTGACTTTTTTTAGCATCTCAAAGAATTATATGATATAGATAATGATCAAATGAGGTCATTAGATCACATTTTTATGGCACTACTACTAGATGGTGGCATACTCATAAAGAGCACCTCTTGTATTGGGATCAAGTGTGAGGTACTCTACACCATATATTTCATCACAATAATAAGGTCAGGGGAATACTTAATTACAATGACATGCAAGTACCCAAACCTCACATTGAGGCTTGTGAGATAATATGGTAAATTGAGGACACATTCTTACCAGAGTACCTCTTGGTGCATGCATTCTATGAGACTTTATGCACTTGGGCACAGGATTGGTACATTCATGAAGAGATTCATATAGGTACAAGGTTCTGGTAATTACTAAAGGAAAACATGAAGTCGGTGTTATCCTATTCTTCACCAAGGATGGACTTGCACCTCACTCTTCAGACCATGTGGAAATAAATTATTAGGGAGCCAAGTCCCATCATAGATCATCTATGGAATATTCATTAGGAACCAAAATAACCCTTACATTTATTCACTAAGCCTCTTACCCAATTATTTTCTACACCACCAACAATTACTAATAAAGAATGATGTGACGAGATCCACTTGGGAAAGCAAAAACTCATCTTCCAAGTAGATGAAGGTGAACGATCTACTTCACTCGACCCCTTGACTAACCATATAGATGTCCCTACAAGTAATAGTTCATGAAATATTCAAGAAATAAGTTCTCCAATGGACAGCCCTTATTATGGGCCCATTCAAACTATTCAATGTAACATTGGCATAGATCAAGAGCCAAAGATGGATACAATTGGAAATTATTGGACTGACACAGAAATTTCAAAGATTTTTGAGTTATTGAAAGAGTATCAAGATGTATTTCCAAGGAATTATAGTTAAATTAAAGGAGTCCACCCTTCTTTAGTAAAGATGCACATAGAGCTAATCGATGGTGCTCACCCCATAAAGAAACAACCATACAAGATGAACCCTAATCTATGAGCATGATTGAAAGAAGAGATTGATATCATGTTTTACACCAAAGTAATTACTTCTATTTCCAAATTTGAATGGGTCATTCCAATGATAATCAACATTAAAAATGATGGGCGTATATATGTATATATGTGAATTACCATGTCTTAAATGCATCCTGTGTGATAGACCCCTTTTTTATGCCTTTCATGGAGGAAATCCTAGAAGGTGTTATTGGTTGTAAAGTATACTTTTTTACAGATGGGTTCTTGGGGTATCACCAAGTCTAGATAGTTGAGGAATACCAATCCAAGATTACTTATTTTGCCTATCCCATCATGCCTTTTGGGTCAAAAATTTCTCTAACAGTGTTTTCATGGATAGCAATCAAGGATTTTAAACATTTCATTCACAAATTCTTCCAAGTTTACTTGGATGACTAAATAGTATATGGGTTGGTCAAGGACCATTGTACTAATCTAAGACTCATGCTTGATCACTATTGAGTGTTTCATATTTCCTTAAATTTGAAGAAGTGTTTGTTTGTAACACCTTTTGGCATACTATTGGACATATTATTTATAAGTAAAGACTACTAGTGGACTCAGCCAAGGTATCTATAATTCTCTATCTACCATCACCCATGACTCATCATAAGGTGCATGCCTTCCTAGGACACATAGGCTATTACAGGAAGTTCATTAAAGGATATACCAAGATTATTGCACCTCTAGAAGAATTTTTAAATTAAAATGAATAGTTTATATGGACTAGTTCTTGTAAGGTAACTTTCAAAATACTCAAAGAAGGTTTGGTTACTACTCTTATCTTTGAATTCCCTAATTAAATAAAGCCTTTTCATATCCATGTTAATATATCTAAGATGGTAGTTATCATGATACTTGCACAACTAGGTGAAAGACACTTAGATAACCCAATTTACTTTAACAGTAGGAAGCTGACACTAGCTTAAAATAAATATACCACCACTAAGTGCAAAGCTTTTTCAATGGTCTACACTCTATATAATTTCTATTAGTACCTTTTGGCCACTCCATTTACATTCTATATATATTATGAGGCCTTGAAATATCTTGTCAACAAACTAGTACTACATTAAAGAATTTGTTGATAGATTTTCCTATTTTGAGAATTTCAATTTTTTGTAATAGTAAAACTAGGAAACGCTAGCTATGGACCTGACCACCTATCCTAGGTTGAGAATAGAGAACCCACATGTGCCCTTGAATATGATATTCATGATGTACAAATATTTTAAATTGCTTATTTACTTGAATAACTGAAGGATATTGTAGCATTTCTCAACACTAGATATGCACCTGAATCCCTCACCACATAGGAGAAAAATCAACTTGTAGTATGCACCACAACTTATCAATTCATAGAAGGAGATCTTTATAAAATTGATCATGATGAGATGCTATGCCATATTATAATGTAACATGAGCACCCTGAGGTGCTATCAGAAGTCCATGAAGGTGTTTTTAGAGGATACTATGCTAGAGAGGCTACCATGTACAAGGTACTACTTATCAGACTCTTGTGGCCAACATTATTTAAATATGCAAAGGCATATTTTAAGCAATATTATTTTTTCTAGTTCATAATAAAACCTAATAGGAAATGTATTATGCCCTTGTGACCCATTACTTCTTAAAAACCATTCAAAAATTGGGATATTGATTTTGTGGGGCCCATTACTTTAGTAGGATGATGAATGAACTCTTGGTACATCATTGCAACAACTGAATACCTTACGTGCTAGGTTAATGTAGTGCCAAAAAAATACTATACTATAGCAATTATCATATGATTCATCTAGGAGAACATTATAACATGGTTTGGATGTCCCCTAAGTTTCACCATTGATCATGGAACCCACTTCCTTAATGAGATGATTTTCATCATGTTGGTTAAGTTCATGATCGTGCACTATAAGATGACACCATACCACCCATAGGCTAATGGAACTACTAAATCTTTCAATAAGATCCTAGGCACCACTTTAATAAAATTTTGTAATGTTATCCAGACTAATTGGGATGATAGAGTATCTACAGTACTCTAGGCCTACCAAACTACATGCAAGTGCCTCAATAAAAGTACACTATTTAACCTAGTGTATGGAAAGGAAGTGGTCATGATAGTATATTTATTGGTTCCATCTCTCTGGATAGCACATATGATAAACTTGGATTATTAGGCCTCTTTGAAATCCTAGATTGGTGATTTTATGAAACTAGATGAGACTCGATTTCTCACCCACTAGAGTCAGGATATTGAGAAACGTAAACAGAAAGCATGATATGATCACCATCTAAAGAAAAAAATATTTTTTATAGGTATTAAAGTTATATTATATTAATCCAAGTTTTTTTGCCAACTTGGGAAACTTCACATCCATTGGGATGGTCCATTCATAATACATAGCATTCAATCTACTAGGGCTTGTTGGTTAAAATGAATGGATGGTTACATCCTCCTAGGGCACTATAATG
The DNA here is from genome assembly GCA_037957365.1 of Torreya grandis. Lineage (NCBI taxonomy): Eukaryota > Viridiplantae > Streptophyta > Pinopsida > Cupressales > Taxaceae > Torreya > Torreya grandis. The sequence goes on from JARHVA010005277.1 coordinate 842,678, forward strand.
ATAGTCAACATCAGAATTATTATGATTCCATTTAACTAAAATTTTGTAATCAATAAGGCTTAAGTCCATTAGGTTAGAATCTATTGCTTCTAATAAAAAGTGTTACCCTTGAGGCATGTGTTTCTTCTTTATTGCAATTTTGAGTTTTTGTACTTAGTGTATTTTCATAGAGAACCATTAACCCCTTTTAGTGTGGGGTAAGGCATCATGCATGTGAAAATAATAAGTACAAATTTAAAATTGGGCACATAAGACATGTGGGTGTGAAATTACCAAAATCACAAGAGTCATCTATGGCACATAAGTGATTAAAGGCACATGAGTCATTAAATGCACTTTGAAATCACTTTGAAAGGTTCCCACCATTTGAGTAACATCTATCTTCCAATACACTAGAAAGGTATGACACATTTTTCATCCACTTCCAATAAAGGTGTAAGAATGGATGGACCATTCATGAAATAAGGTTAGTTACGGTGAGAAGCATGCGAACAAAATGATGGGATAAAATTGCTAAGGCATTAAATGCTTAATACAAGATTTGAAGTATGAAGGTCATTAAAATATTTGTAATAATGATTATAAGTGATGGGGAGAGGGAAGGAATTAATCAAGGTAAACTCCCCTAAAGAGCCTATAAATAAGAGTGATAAAATAATTTTACACTTTACATTGCATAAATCCTTGAAGTGTTAGTGCAAAAAAAAAAGTGATGAACCAAAGAACCAATGACCAAGACATAATTTAATTCCTTAAATCTTGAGTAGAGTAGAGTGTTTATGAATTTGTAAAATTCACGATGATTATTTCCCAGGCAAGAAGAGAGGTTTTTAAGTTTGGATTGGTGTATAGGAGTGGAAATCTTTGAAGTTGTAGGTTGCAAGTTTGTCATTATCAAAGCGTGAAGCTCAAGAGCTAAGTGAGTTGATCTGCAACTATGTATTCATTTCAAAATGTGGTATGGTTTTGGATTAACCTTTGAGAACCATAAAGGTTAATATAAATGAAATAAAAGGCCAAAAGACTTGAGAATTTTCCAACCATACCAAAGGAAGAAGAGGTGATCAAAGGAGATTAGTTCCTTATTAGGGAAGAGGATTTGGAGAATCAATAGAGAACAAAACTAGAATAGTGCACATAAGGAGAGGTGAGAGAGCATGAATTATAAGAAGGGGAAAAGATGGTGAAGAAAGAGAGGCATGCACAAACCTCATCAGTCTAGAATGCCCAGCATCTCCCCTCCATCTTTACTAATAAAGGAGATGTAATAGCCAGAGTCAGTCTTACAGGTAAAGAACTGGGTCTCTAAGGTGTCAATTACAACAATTTTTTATTATAATCATTGTTAGCTAGGGAATGAAGTAGAGCTAAGAATGACTACCAAGTTTAGACCACTAACATAATAAACCAAGTGGTTTATGACTTGTTTATTAAGAACCAACTGGATAATGTAGGCCTCTTCTAACTTTTTGAGATACCTTACTTTGGCAAGCTTACTAAGGTAGTTCAGTTCCTCCTCTTATGCATCAATGAGTACTACATCCACTTTGTGGGGCACAATATGAAAATCACCCTAGAGAGGATTAGTAAAGTCACATGACTACAGTGTTATGGGGTAAATGTGTTGGTGACTTGGTGGACATGGAAGAGATTCAATGTACTTCCATGGTACTAATGTACCAAAAGAAAGGGCATGCAATGCATATCAAGAATTTTTAGGATCCCACCCTTAGAGTCATAGTATAGATTATTTCCACCAAGGTTAGAAGAACCAACCAATGGAAGGAGGTGGATATGTCCCACCTATACATTACCCACCAAGTCTCTCAGGGATTAAATTACAATTTGGCATTATAATTTATCCAAAAAATAACTAAGGATGCAAATAAGTCCCATAAAATGCCCAAGTATATATTTCCTTATGGTGCAATCCTCTTACTACTAGTCTTTAATGAAATTAGGGTACCTAACTACAGCTCAAGTTCATTGGAGTGGGTGTACCCTCCCACTCATAGGTCCCCCATCAAGCACTTTAAAGCCTTCACTTGTCCCCAACATATCACCCCATCATACAAGATGAAGATGAGGTACTAGTTTGATGGGATGAAGGTAGCTTTTGGGAATGGATGGTGCATCCCAAAAGGTTTTCCCCCCTTGGTTATAGATCAAGTATAATTTTCTATAAAGTAACATTACTCCATGGCACACATTCTGTCAGGAATCTAGAACAACAAACATGCTCTGATACCACTCATTAGGATCTTGCTCCTCAGAAAGAGCACAGTATGATTACCAAATATAAGCAATTGAATATGCGGAAATAACCAGAAACACAAGTAACTAGAATTCACCAATAGCATAGAATATGAGATACAATACACTATCTTGTATTAACACTATACAGAAAAGAATACATCAAAGAGCCGCCACGCTCTTTCACCTTACAGAGATTCGCCACACCTCAAGTGTACAGTAATTCTTCTCACACACACTCTCCTACACAAAAAATGGTCCCAACAACCAACTCACACACAGAATTGGTGTTCACCTCACCAACCAGTCAGTAATAACCCTGCCAGTACACCAAGCACTCTATAGCACTTCAAGCTGATCTCTCATGAACCTGCAACCTGCAATTCAAAGACCAAACTTACATGTAGATCCCCAATGAGCTTGCAACAACCTGCAACTCACAGATCTTACAACTAGAAGGAACTCTTCCTTTCTATCTCATGCCTTTTAAACAATACATGCCAATGGGTCTATAAATAGATCCCTAACTCAAACAATAACTTAGACTCTTAATTTAGACAATTATCCTCGCAGCCCAAGACTCTGGCTAGTCTTAACATGCAAACTCATCGTTCACTTAACTAACTGTCTGTGAAACGAACACTTCGGGAACACACAGGTGACTGACGCCGGTCCCTGCTAGTCTGGTTCTGCCAACGCCGGTCGACTTCCTGCCGTCGCCGGTGGCCTTTTGCACTGGACTCTGTCGACGTCGGTCCTGCTGCTGACGCCGATTCCTGTAGAACTCAGCAACCATCTGTTCCTTAGTTTGCAAAGGTTGAAGCTTTTAGATCCACAACCTAACAATCTCCCACTTGGAGATAAATAGCTGTAACCTATACCTGTACCTGTACACCATCTAGTTTGTTTCCTTGGCTTTGTATCCCTCCTCAAGATCACTCTTGAAGACCAACCACCACAAAATCCATGGTGCAAAATCTGTCATCCAAATTACCTGCCACATCTGCATCTACAACCATGTAGAAAAAGAACTTGACCCTGCATAGCATGTGCACCTGCTACTGGTCCCACTGAACTGCCCTTCAGTATTACTTTCCTGGATTGACTCCAAACTTGTGACAACTCCCACTGCTTGGGAGAACTTAGGTTTAGTACATACCATGCACTCAACCTCATTATGTGAATCAAGACACCTGTTCTATGAACTGTCTAACTATCGGCGTGCTAACCGGCTTCACACAATCATCCTGAAACAAAGTCAACAAGACCTCCATGTCTCTAGATCACACTCATGCCAAAGAATCTTACTGCTCCCAGATTCTCCATGACAAACCCCTAAACTAACTTTACCTTTAGTTCAGCAATACCTGTATATGTAACCCTGCAACAAGCACATCATACAGAAAATAGGATAATGTAGCTAATATTATCCAACCTGGTAAAGAGAAACACAATGATCAAACCTCCATTGCCCTGCAGCTAATACAAGATCATATACCCTGATCTTCCATCTCACGTATCCATTTCCGCTCTTCTTCATCCTCAACATCCATTCGTCTCTCAGTGCTTACTTCCAGCTAGCAACACTACCCAGAACACCTGTTTGGTTCTCCTCCAAGGAATCACATCCTCATCCATGCCAAGCTCCCACTGTTTCCTAGATCTACCTATTCTGCTTCTTCAACAACTTCCTAGTTCTATGCCATAAGTGAGCAATAAGTAGTGTAAAGAAGGGAAATGATGAATTTAAGAACTTACTTACACCTTCAGTCCTCCATATGGGCGCTTGAGACTCCATGACAACTCACTGTCCACCCAAAATTTGTCTCAGTAACCGATGCCGGTCACATCTCAGTCTACAGCCGACCGATGTCGATTCCCTGCGACTGCCTCCCTGCCGACGTCGGTTTCCCCTGGCCGACGCCGATCTCTTTTCTGCCCTGAGTCACCGACGTCGGGCTGCACGTAGCCGACGTCGGTCCCTGTCTGGACACCGACGCCAGTTTTCCTGTCGACGTCGGTCTCTGTGTTTTTCTTGTGAGACCTAACTTTTTCCTACGAGCTCTTTTTGGATCAAACCCTTGTCCAAATCACCCTTGCTCTGCTCAAAATTCCTCTGCACCTTATGCTGAACTCTGTCCGTCACTTTCTCCTTGAAAACCAAGGCTTTTCCGTTCTTGTCACTAACATCGGATTCCTCAAGAAACCTTACCTTCTTCTTCTGCATACAGAAACCATGATCCATGCCTTCCAAATCCGAAAGCATACTCTTTGACTCAAGAACCAGCATCTCCTTCTTATCTATGTGACCAAGCCTATCAAGCCACATCTCTGAATCTACAGCTGAAGTAGATAACCCAGAAAGAGAATCAGTAAAACAAGTAGATAGATAAAGCGTACCTACTTTCTTACCTCTAGCTACAACAAGTGTACCCTTGGTAACCTTCCAAGAGTCCGCTGTGAGAGTTACTGTGCAACCCTCTTCACCCAAACTTCTAACAGAAATCAGATTCCGCTTCAGAACTGGGACATGCATGACCTCCTTTAACACCCATGTGTCACCTGTCTGCAATTTCAGCTTCACTTTACCTTTGCCAACAATCTGACAAGGCTTACCATCCCCTACACAAATTTCTCCAAAGTCTCCCTGGACATACTCATGAAAAAATTCCCTATGTGGAGATGCATGAAAAGAGGCACCAGAATCTAATACCCAAGATTCTACTTTATCCAAAGAACATACCAGAGCATCCTGTGCAACATAACCCGCAACATCTGCTTCTTCTTCATGTTCTTCATGATGATCTTCACCCGATCTGCAATCTCTCTTTAAGTGCCCTTGCTTTCCACATTTCCAGCAGGTTATTCTGCCATACCTGGACTTGGATCTTTTGCCCATCTTCGACCTTGATCTCCCACGCTCTGTCTTCTCTCTTGGCCTTCCTCTTCTTTCAACACTCAAAGCATCTCCAGATGATTCACCTGTGCTTTTCCTGCGTATCTCCTCATTCAAGATCACACTCATAACATCATCCACTTTTAATACTTTTGAAGGAGACACAGTATTAGAAACTGCCATTACCAAACCTTCCCAACTTTCAGGTAATGAACACAAGATTAAGAGAGCTCTAAGTTCATCATCAAATACAATATTCACTGAACTTAACTGGTTTACCAAACCATGGAAATCACTAAGATGGCTATGAACAGATCCACCTTCCAACATTTGCAAATTAAATAAACGCTTCATAAGAAATACCTTGTTTGAAGCCGAGGGTTTTTCATACAAATTTGCCAAAGATTTCATCAACTCCACCATTGTCTTACACTGTGATAAGCTGGAAATCACAGATGAATCAAGACTCAATCTAACAGATCCCAGAGCCTTCCGATCAAGAACCTCCCATTCTTCATCTTTCATATCCAAGGGTTTGTTAGCAACCCCACCCAACGGTAAGTACAAATCTTTCTGATACAGATAGTCCTCAATCTGCATCCTCCATAATTGGTAGTTCTTGCCATTAAACTTTTCCATTCGTAGTTGACTGCTTTCTGCCATTGCTCAACTCCCACTCAAACAGAAACCCTATGAGTAACCTGTAATCAAAACACACTACCCAGATCTGCACCAATTTGTTAGTATCCCAACCAAAAGCTCTGATACCACTTGTTAGGAATCTAGAACAACAAACATGCTCTGATACCACTCGTTAGGATCTTGCTCCTCAGAAAGAGCATAGTATGATTACCAAATATAAGCAATTGAATATGCGAAAATAACCAGAAACACAAGTAACTAGAATTCACCAATAGCACAGAATATGAGATACAATACACTATCTTGTATTAACACTATACAGAAAAGAATACATCAAAGAGCCGCCACACTCTTTCACCTTACAGAGATTCGCCACACCTCAAGTGTATAGTAATTCTTCTCACACACACTCTCCTACACAAAAAATGGTCCCAACAACCAACTCACACACAGAATTGGTGTTTACCTCACCAACCAGTCAGTAATAACCCTGCCGGTACACCAAGCACTCTATAGCACTTCAAGCTGATCTCTCATGAACCTGCAACCTGCAATTCAAAGACCAAACTTACATGTAGATCCCCAATGAGCTTGCAACAACCTGCAACTCACAGATCTTACAACTAGAAGGAACTCTTCCTTTCTATCTCATGCCTTTTAAACAATACATGCCAATGGGTCTATAAATAGATCCCTAACTCAAACAATAACTGAGACTCTTAATTTAGACAATTATCCTCGTAGCCCAAGACTCTGGCTGGTCTTAACATGCAAACTCATCATTCACTTAACTAACTGTCCGTGAAACAAACACTTCGGGAACACACAGGTGACCGACGCCGGTCCCTGCTAGTCTGGTTCTACCGACGCCGGCCGACTTCCTGCCGTCGCCGGTGGCCTTCTGCACTGGACTCTGCCGACGTCGGTCCTGCTGCCGATGCCGGTTCCTGTAGAACTCAGCAACCATCTGTTCCTTAGTTTGCAAAGGTTGAAGCTTTTAGCTCCACAACCTAACACATTCACATGAATCCATTAGGAGAGATTTCATCAAGGGTCAAATTTCCATATGCCTTTTCTATGTAATACTTCATTGATTCCATCAATTGGATATATGATTTGTAGCCAATTAGCTTACAGGCAAAATGGATTAATGTAGAGTGTTACACCCTCTAAGAAATGTATGTATATCTAGGTAAGAAGACCTTTATGGAGAGGATAGAAATTGACTTAATTAACATCAAAGTTAAGGATATCTTGATTGGGGAATAAGTCCATAAATTGTACTATATGTTATACCCTCACTAGTAACCTTAGGATAGATACCCCAAGGAGAGGCTCCCCTAGGCACCATAACCATAGAGAAAGTAGCTAGAGCCAAATGCTAGTTCTAGTGGGCAGTAGGCCTAACAAAAATGATAAAGGATGGTGGAGGCACATCCCTCTAGACCCATTAATTATCACCCCTCTATGACATATCCATATCCATCTCCACCTCACACTTCACCTTCACCACCTCATCCATCTCCATCCCCTTCTCACACTTCATCACCTCCTACCTCACCTTCTCCTACTCATTCCATTCTTTCCCACTCACTTACCTAAAACCCTTTATCTCCTCATCCTAATCCTCCACCTTATCTACCTCCATGACCACCTTCACCTCCACCTTCTCCAAGTACTACCATAGGGTCAACCCTATAATAGCCTCCATGTCAAATGCCATAACTAGAGACCCCTCAGGTATAAATCCATAGTTTGGGATTGAACTATGAAAAGACTCCATCCCCAATATAAGAGGCTCTATCTGATGATCCCCAACTTGATGTTGGAGTAGAAGCTAATGAGATGGCCATAGGAATCCATCAAGAGGGTGAGCATGAATGAGACCTAAAAAGGGGGAAGGGTTCAGTTGAATAAGAATAGGAATAAAGAGAGCTATCAATTACATGTGAATGTTACCAGTCTGACATAGAAAATAAGGAAATATATATTTGGTCACACTTATACCCAAAATATGTAGCTCCAAAAACAAGGAAGTAGGTATCCTTCCTTCTTTAAATGTATAGTGAGGAGCCCTAATTTTACATTCCTCTAGATTATATTTTTTCTAGTCTAGATGAAATAGGAATGTTGGACTTGATGTGAATTGATCCACAGAGGCTCACTCTAATAATGTCAAGTGCTTCATTTTTTAAACTCAACATGGAAATAATGTGTTAGAACATCTTGTCATATTTTGATGTGTTTGATATAAAGAAAACATGTCAGAGTAGTTTATATGTACAATAAATCAATTGTGGAAAAGCAAATGCTTGTTGAGGAAGTGACCTTTTTGAAGTAACAAATACAAGATTCCACCAAGGATAAATTAAGGGTGTTAAACCTTTACAAAACAATTTTTAAGGAAGAACTAGCACTTATGGATGGTGTACCACTAGACAGGGATGCCATCAGGAAATTAGAAACCCTGGTCAAACTTTTGCTCAAGAAATATAAACAGCACCTTCTACTAAGGGATGAGGGAAGATAAATGATTAAATAGTTCACCATGGAAGTAGGCATTTGAAATCATGCCTTGGAGATATTTTGGGAATTCATCCCCATTTTGGACAATATTTTTGCATTGCTCGTGTGCCCAAATAAAGTATTAGAGGCTTGGCTCCAAATTGAAGGAATAAAGAGGTAGCAAGTATCTAATGTTGCCTTTTTAATAAAAGACCACATTGAGCATGTGAAGGAATTCAATGACATTTGAATGATGGAGGAATCCATTAGTAACCATTTTCAACAAATAAATGTGAGCTTTTCCACACTTAAAATATAGGTTGATAAGGAGGTCTCCATATTAGAAGATGTTCAAAAGGATGCTAGCATAGCTCTAGATGAATAGGAGAAGAAGACTGACACTCCAAAATAATTCAAGAGGATAAAATAATTAAAATAGGAAATTAAGGGAATAATAGTGTAGGTCCTCGAATCATTGTCCCATTAGGACAATCTACAAAAGGAAATTCAACAAATGGTGCCTAGATTTTTGGAAGATGCTAGTGAAGCTTAGTCTAGGATAGACTAAGAGCATAGTGTAGGGTGATATTGGCACCTAAATTTTGATTAATTATTGTTCCATTTTTGGCATGTTATTTGGAAGGATCATTTTCCATTTTAATTCAAGCACCAGCATGACACAAAAGGATCATGGTACAAGAGGACCATGGCACATAGCTGCCAGGTGCAGAAGTGTCATGGCATGGAACTTACTATGCATAGAAGGATAATGGCATAGGATATCTAGCATGAGAGGACCTATTCAAAAGATAACATGTCATGAGGAACTTGAGAATAGAGGACTCAAAATAGAATCAAAAGACTAGGGTATCATATGGGAAGTAGAGCATGAGGGATGTGAGAGTAGTTATAAGAATAATTCAAATGGGACATTTCAACCCCACTGATTGGAGGTCATGTACCAGCCCATGAGGATTGGAATACTTGGCCATCATAATATATCATAGAAAGACGATATAGGGGTGCAAAGACTTGATTTTATAGGAATAACTAATTGTAAGATCCATGACTCTTAGTTTCTTGGGGGTCTATGTGACATATTTTCATGATAGTTAGAATTATAACACTTGGTCAGGTAAAAACAAGTATAAAAACCCCTATTGTAATCATTTTCATGATGGTCCTTTGGATAATAGATATATCATTTTATCTTCTAATTTAGTAAGCAATTAATGAGAAATCATTGTTTGCCATCTTATGTTATGAGTGATGAAATATTCTAAGTGTTGGAATGATGGATATGTTTCATTTCTAAGTCATGGGTATCATTTTATTTTATCACTATTGTTAGATAGTAATGGTGATCCTAGTTATAGTGGTAGTTAAATCTAGGACAATAAGGATAATAGTAGTATATTCATGGTGTTTAATAACCTTTTAAGAATCATCTTATGAAAGATGAACAAACATACAGCATTGTGCTACAAAGCCTTCAAGAATTTATCTTTCATTGTGTGCTTTAAGTGAGCCTGTGAGACTTACCTCTTATGTGATAGGCCTAGTGTTCTATCTTATTAGGGGGAAGGTTCAGTACCAAAGTGGAACTAACTAAAAGAACCCAACAATCTCCCAACAAGTAAATGGCTCTACTTTCATGGATTGGTAAATAATGATGGTGCAGGTATCCAGAGTGACAAACTAGAACCCATGTGCTAAAGATATCTAATACATGATGTGTACCATAAATAAATCTATTCTAAAATGATATCACAAAAACATGAAAACCATATCAACATATGAAGTGACAATTTTTAACTATAAACATTACTTTGGCTAAAGTTTTCAAATAGTTAATGATCTTTAGGATCAGTCAATTTCATTCACACCACTCAATTTTATTACACCTCATCTTATATTGATGGTGCTAATTAACCCAGTGGAATCCATCCACTACTTATTTAGTGTCATGAATGTGAGATTTGGTCAAAATACATAATAATATAACACCAATATATTCAATCAAAATACTCCCTATTAGCATGTATAAATATGTTAAGTATGAAAATATCAAATACATACATTTCATCCATAAAATGTAACTCAATGAATCTAACATCATCTAGTTTATTAAAAAATAATAAACATAATTATAAATAGTCCTTAATGTAAATGTACGATCTAGGTAAAAATTATATCTAAACCATAAGTTAATATCACCAAGTAACATAAAATGTTATTTCATCCATGAAATATAACATTAAAACACAGCCTTATTTATTTATTCATATTCCACATTATAACAAAATCTAATTAAAAACAACTTAATAACATCTATATTTAAACCCTTAAATATATTATTTTAATTTTTTTATCCATACATTAAATATATAATAAGGCACCCATTCTACCATGTTATCATAGTAATGTTTACAAGCAAATCATAGTTGTGTGTGTGTGTGTGTGTGTGTGTGTGTGTGTGTGTGTGTGTGTGTGTGTGTGTGTGTGTGTGTGTGTGTGTGTGTGTGTGTGTGTGTTATAATCATTCTTAGATTTATAACACAATCAACAATCGTATAATTTAGCAATGAATAATTATTATAGTTTTATAAATAAATAATGTATTAAATAATAATAATACAATTATACAAAGATCCATAGAGCATGAGTCTCCATGACTCAAGTATCAATCTATAATCTCAAGTGTATTATATAGTGTAGTACTCTTATGGTGAGGGAGAACATCATTCGAGTGATTTTTCACACCAACCATGAATAATAGATCCCTCGCACTATCTCCCAACAAGTAAATGTCCCTCTTTTCATAGATGGGTAAATAATGACAATGCAGATATCTAGAGTGACAAACTAGAACATGTGTGCTAAAGATATCTAATACATGATGTGTACCATAAATAAATATGTTCTAACATGATATCACAAAAACATGAAAACTATATCAACATATTAAGTGACAATGTGTAACTATAAAAATTACTTTGACCAAATTTTTCAAATATTTCATGATCACTAGGATCAGTCATTTTCATACACAGCACTCAATCATATTACACCTCATCTTTTATTGATGGCATTAATTAGCCTACTAAAATCCATCTACTACTTATTTAGTGTCACGAATGCAATATTTGGTTAAAATATATAATAATATAACACCAATAGATTCAATTAGAATATTCCTTATTAGTAGATATAAATATGCTAACTACAAAAATATCAAATAAATACATTTAGTCCATCAAATGTAACACAATAAATCTAACATCATCTAGTTTATTGTAGAATAATAAACAAAATTATAAATATTCCTCAATATAAATGTACCATCCAGGTAAGAATTATATCTAGACTATAAGTTACTCAGTATCACCAAGTAACTTAAAATATTATTTCATCCACGAAATATAACATTAAAACATAATCTTATTTATTTATTCATATTCCACATATATAACAAAATCCATTCATAAAAAAAATAAGTTCTATGTTTATTTATTTTAATGCTTTATCTAAACACTAAATATATAATAAGGCACCCATTTTACCCTTTTATAATAATAATGGTAATCTCAAATTTAGTCTCTATTGTAGTACTTCTATGGCAAATGAGAACATCATTTGAGTGCTTTTCCACACCAACCACAGATCATAGATCCCTCACACTATCTCCCAGCAAGTAAATGGCCCTCATTTAATGGATGGGTAGATAATGATGGTGCAGGTATCCAGAGCAACAAATAAGAACCCGTGTGGTAAAGATACTTAATACATGATGTGTACCATAAACAAATCCATTCTAACATGATATTATAAAAACATGAAAACTATATCAACATATGAAGTGACAATGTTTAACTATAAACATTAATTTGGCAAAAGATTTTAAATAGTTAATGATATCTAGGATTAGTCAATTTCATACACACCACTCAATTGTATTACAACTCATCTTGCATTAATGGTGCTAATTAACCTAGTGGAATCCATCCACTAATTCTTTAGTGTCAGCAATGCAAAATTTGGTATAAATTATATTATTGTTGGTTGTGTTATAAATCTAATAATGATTACACCATATGTGTGTGTGTGTGTGTGTGTGTGTGTGTGTGTGTGTGTGTGTGTGTGTGTGTGTGTGTGTGTGTGTGTGTGTGTGTGTGTGTGTGTGTGTGTGTGTGTGTGTGTGTGTGTGTGTGTGTGTTTGTAGTAACAAATATGATAATGTATACATTATACCCTAAGTAGACATCTATTGTCTATGATCTTAGAGTATCTTGTATACTCTCAGTATACACTCAGTTTCAATAAAATTATCCCAAACCTTTAATATACTTGTTAACTTATAATTTATTTATTTATTTAACTAAAATGCATAGAATTTATGTGTTTAATAATTCGCACACAGCCAAATAGTGATATGTCAATATCCATTATTTTATAACACACAAATCACTCAATTTACAATACCAATTGAATTACTTGCATATACATGATCAAATATTTTATGCACAGTCTACTATGTCTACACATTAATAAATTCTATGTTTATGACTCAATCTTTGACCACCTAGATACACCTCAACAATAAACTATTTTAAATATTTAAATTTAATATAATCCACATGAGGGTTTTACTCACATTTTAAAAACCAACTATATGCATATTATTCATAGACACATCCAATTAAACCTAACCTTAATGTTTATACAGTCTGTACACATAGGTTTAAATGATAATTATTTATACTTAGACAGAATGTTTATGTAGTCCATTCATAATAGAATCCAATCATAACTTTTAACTCATCCAAACAATGATATGTTATAGGTTTAAAACTAAGACATATAAATATATTATAGCCTGATTCATAAATCTGGACAAACCAATACACACAAAATTATGTTTGTAATCCCTTTACTATCAAATACATATATCCATGCCTTAAATCCATTATAAAACCCAACACACAGATTCCATTTGAAACCCACCAACTTTGAATCTATTTACACATATACTAGAAGTCAGTTTTAAAACATACATATTCCATTCATAAAGGCCCCAACTATTATAAATATGTGTGTGTGTGTGTGTGTGTGTATGTCTATGTGTGTAAATTATCAACCATAAATATGAGTATATACATGTGTGTGTGTCATAGATAAATTTTTTTATAAATATCCCATAATTTTTCCACTCAAAATTCTTAGTTAAATATATACACAGTCATAAACCTACATACCTACACATAATTTATCTATGTTTGAGCATAAATGTATATATCCTCTAACCGGTTTGAATTTAAAATAGATTCTAAGACCCTACCCAAATTCCCTTTACATTAATAACCATACAATGAATTCACAGGGTTTATAAATGAAAATGATTATAATACAAAGTTCCATAGAGTTATTTATCATGGCAAAAACCTACATCCCAACCCATTCTATTTGGATTATTTGGGTTGGATGTAGGGTTTTGTGGATGGCCAAGCCATCCATGAGGCCCTACATTTAGATCTTTTTTAATTAATTTTAAAATAATTGAAAACCCATAAAAACCCCTTTTGCATTATTTTTCAAAAATCCTTCAAACTACATCACACAAGAATTTGAAATATAGTACCAACCTATTAAGATGACCATAATGCCAAGGAATCCAAAAAATTTAAAAACTCCTTAGCATGAATACCCATTATTATTCTTTTACCTACTACACCCATACAATTCATGTCCTCATAAACCTCATTCCCCTCTCTTGTATTCCTCTCCATCCCTTTGTTTCCACCAAATTCTCCTCTTTACTCAGTACACAAAAATGACTATAACAATGCATGGTGAAAGTTACCAAAGTCATCCAAAATCAAACACTATGTATTCAACCTCAAACTATAAGTTAACTTTCTAGGATAAACAAATAACCATAGACTTTAGGAAATGATTCTACAAACACGATGATATTTATGTAATTTTTAAACAATAATATTATCCTTAACACTTTATAAAACATTATGTTTATTTCCTAAGCACTACACTTAAGTTAAAACATAAATCTCATTTTATCATTCCAAGTCATTAGTTAATACCTAACAAAGAGATTATAACTCATTAATGTCTTTTATAAGTTTATGTAACTATTAAAATCGATAATACTAACCTTACAAACATAAATAATCACTTACAACCTAACTCAGCTAAGTAATAGAATAAATTTATTACTATAATAATAAATCCAAACAAACACTATTAAAACAAACATTTAGCCATGTACAATATAGTAGTAAATCATGTTAAACATGATAGGTACATATTTATCCAATCAACTAGTCAATAGCATCAACAACAACTAGAATAGTGAAATCACGTAATCATATAAAATGATCATAGAATACAAAATAGCATAGTAGACACTCATAATAGAAAACAAAGCATACCACAACTATCTAACTCAAAATATAATCACAAAACATGTTATTCGATTATGGTGTATGTGTGGGTTTCTATTTTTTCTCTCTGTCATCCCCCAATGCCTCCATCTACACCACCCTCTATGATGATGCTCTCCCTCTGTAACACTCTATGTAATGGATCTATCCTACATGCACCTCATAATAATGAAGGTAGTAAGCCCAAAACATTTTTAAATCCATAAAATACTATTTTATAAACTAACAAACATGATCATAAATTACAAAATATAAAAGTATAGCTATGTCATAGCAAATCAATCATGTAAATTAAGAAATATATAACTATTCTATAATCAACATATGACATAAAGTTTAATCAAATAGTAGTTAATCAACTAACAACCATAATAATCCATAAATCAAAGCTGGCCATCACCCCATTGACATTTATTCTAACACAAGTTCTAAATTTAAAACATTATTCAGTAGAAAATAATATAATATGCAATATCAAATCAATCAACCAAATTTGGAAATATCTTGTAAAATGCATCATAGTCCTCCTAAGTGGCACTATCTTTAGAATATTGGTCCCATTAGACTTTGTACTATGACAATTCTCTGTTACACAAATTAATTTTGTGAGTGTCAATTATTTTGATTAGTTCTACCATGATCACTTTGGGATTTAGAACCTATAAAGCATTCCAATCCGTAACTTTTTTAGATAAGACACATGGAATACATAATGTATAATATCTAGACTTAGTATAAATGCAAGTTTATACACTACAAGATTGACCATTTCTAAAATCTTGAAGGGTCTCACATATCTTGGTGAAAGTTTCACTAACTTCCCAAATTTAATCGAGCTTTTCTGAGGCTTAACCTATAAAACACTTTATCACATATATAAAACTACATTTTTATTCTCTTTAGATCAGCATTACTTTTATATCTATCATTGACCTTAGCCAACCTCTTCTTGATTATCCTGACTTGTTCTTCCATTTTGAAAAGCATCTCAGGTCCAAAGACAACCATATCTTCTAATCTATCCCAACTGATTGGTTACTTACATGTCCTTTCATACAATGCCTCAAATAAATCCATCTTCAATTTTGATTGGTATGAGTTGTTGTAAGCAAACTCAACAAATGGAAAGTACTCGTCCCACTTGTATTAGTGATATATGTAAACATATGAAGGAGATATTTTAATATCTAACTAAGTCACTATTTGTCCATCAGTTTTTATGTGATAAGAAGTGATGAAGTTCAACTACATAACCAAAGCTAAATTTAGAGTCAATAAAAATATATAATTCATTCTTAGATATCGATCTGAAATGATCTCTAAAAAACCATGTAATTGATACACTTCCTTCATGATTATCTTTGCAAGCATAGGTGCATCATCTATCAAGATGCCTGGTATGAAGTGAGATACCTTAGTTTTTTAACTACAACCAAGATCATATCATTCTAGTTTTATGATAAAGGAAACTCTTGGATAAAGTCATTACTAATCACCTACCACTTCCACTCTAATATATCATGTGGATATAATAATCCAACTGGATACACATGTTCATGTTTCACGTGCTAACATTCCAAACAACATCACACAAAACCCATTACATATTTCCTGATTCCCTTACATAAATAGATTGGTCTTAGCTTAGGCATTAGCTTGGTTACTCCTAGATTTCCTAAATATGGGGCATTATGCAATTCCTTTAGTACTATGATCCTTAGATTATATCTATTAGGGACATACATCCTACCATTATACCTTAAAAGACATCACTCTCTATCTTAAATCTTTTATACCTAGAATTCATAGCATTCTCATCTAATGCTTTCTTGACATGATCATAGAATTTATCTCTTGGAAAGAGTTTGATTACCTGATCTCAAAAAGTACTCTTGATAGTAGAAATGGCTACTATGTACCTTATATAGCTTAGAGAATTAGTTATTATGTTATCCTTGCCTTTGATATAATTAATATCAAAATTGTAATCATAAAATAAATCTAACCATCATCTCTAATGATCATTCAAGTTTAATTAGGTAAATATGTACTTGAGTTCCAAGTTATCATTCTTGAACTAAAATGATTTCCCTAATAGATAATGCCTCCAAACTTACAAATCATGCATAATTACCACAAGTTATAAATCATGAGGGTAATAATTCACCTCAGATGGCTTTAATTTCTTAGACTCATAAGCCACAATAAATCCATCTCTCATAAAAACTCATCCAAGTCCATCCCCAGATGCATCGGTGATCACTGAGAATTGACCATTAGGATCAAAAAAAATTAGTACTAGTGTTGATGTAAGCCTCCTTTTCAACTCCTAAAAGGCTATCTTGAACTTATCTAACCCGATGAAACTTTGATTCCTTTATTCAAGAGAGGTAATTGGATTAGCTATCTTAGAGAAATTAGGAGTGAATTTCCTATGATACCCTGTTAATCCCATGAATCTCCTTACCTCATGCACATTATTTGGCATTAGCCACTTCATCATGGCTTAAATCATTACTATATGGACTAAGATATTATCCTTAGAGATAATGTGTCCCAAATATTTCACTTTATTTTAGAAAAAATCACATTTGGAAAATTTTCCATACAACTTGTGCTTTAAAACTAGTTCTAGATGTTGTTGATGTTCTTATTCATCCTTGGAATAAATGAGGATGTCATCTAAAAATACCAAAATGAAATGATCAAGATAATATTTGAACACACTATTCATAAGTTTCATAAAAAAATTTGGAGCATTTTTCAACCTAAATGGTAACATTATGATCTCATAGTTCCCATACCAAGTTTTAAATGTTGTTTTTAGAATATCCTCATCATATATTCTCAACTAGTGATACCTTGCTCTAAGATCAATCTAAGAAAATATTTTTTCCTCCTTAATTTGGCCAAAGAGATCATAAATACATTGAAATGGATATTTATTCTTGATCATTGTTTTGTTCAACATCATGTAATCTATACATAGGTGAAGAGTTCCATCCTTATTCTTAATGAAGACAACTAGTTAACCCCATGATGACACATGTGATCAAATAATCCCTTTCAATAACAACTCATGAATTTGTGCCTTTAACTCAACCAATTTAGTGGTTGTTATTATATATGGTGCCTTAGACTATGGTTTTGATATAGCTATGATATCAATCAAGAAATCAAACTCACACTTGGGTGGAAATATTGGTAATTATTCTGGAAACACATTTTAAAATTTCCTTAGGAAAGGATAATCATTGATGGATGGTTCTTTATAATGCCCCATCTCATTTATATTAATTATAAATGCCTGACATCCCTTCCTTTGAGCTTTCTTGACTTGAATTTCATAAATTTACCTCAAATTCAACTCTATTTTCTAGTCCTAAAGTTGGGTCTAATGTAAAAAATCATCTTGACACTCAACCTTCTTTAGATAATAGTCAACCTTAGATTTATTCTTAATAAGCCAATTCGCTCTTAGGATCACATCATATGACCCCAATTATGTAACATAAAGATCTACTGCTCTAGTGAGTTTATAATATATAATCTCTAATTTGACTAAACATTTATCAACATTAGCCTTAAAATCATTCCCATATTGTATCGACCATGTATTCATCATAACTCTAGATTTTATATATAATTTATTAAGCATTCTAGGAACAATGAAACATTGTTTAGCTCTTGTGTTAATCAAAATTAAAATTGGATGAACAAACAAAATACCTAACAATTCTTTGGGTGAAGCTTAATACTCATCTTGATGATTGTGAATAGCTACATGAATCCACTACTAAAATGTACCCTACTAAGGATTAGAACCCTTTTTCTTCAACTTGTCCTGAGGACATTCTCGATAATAATGGTCACTTCTAAAAATGAAGCAACTTCCTACTGGTCCTTTCTTGTTAGACTATTAATTTCCCTTGAAACCACCCTTAAATTCATTACCAAGTTTTATATTCCTCAAACCACTATTGAATTTGGCATTATGATTCTTGAACTAAATCTTAGAGTCTCCACTCCTTTGCTTCTAGTTCTTCTTTTTGAAAGTTGGTTTATAACTTCTAAACTTCTTCTTAAACTTATATCTGACTTAGGAAAGATATTTTAGTTTATGCTCCTAATTAACTACCTTTTCAAAAACTTGATCCATGGTAGATGGACCATGTACATGTACTTCACAACCAATTTAGGGTTTTCATCCCATGATGAATTTCCTAATCCTAAACCTCTCATCCACCTGATACTGAGGTACATACTTAAGGATCTTGGTATATTTCTCCCAGTATTCATTCACTAATAGGTCTTTTTGCTTAAGATTCTAAAAAAAATTAAGCTTATGATTTAATTAAAGATATATAATCCATCATGACCTAAACAGTGTCATAAATTGTTCCCAAATAGTGGTGGTAGAGTTGAGGTTCATCTTTAGCTTCTTATTTTCCCACCAAGTTACTACTTCACTAACAAGTTGATAAGCTGCCTAGACTACTTTCATGACTTCAAATTAATTTTGAATCTTAAAATATTTATCCATGTATATCATCCACACTTTATCTCCATATCTAAATATAGTTCCATCAAACTTGGGTGGATTTATCTTTTTCACGTCTCGTGCTAACTCTACAACTACTTAAGCTATCACATCTTATGGCACTTCCTCATGCATATGATTTTGAGAATTTTTTTACTTATCAGGATGCTCTTCAAGTTCTTATTAATCATTTACCTCTTTGTGGCCATGCACTTTTTTTTTAGGTCCATCATTCACTCCCTAGTTTCTTACATGGTTACAAGGATTTGATCCAACTTCGCAGTTTGCTCAATGACAAACTGATTTGGATCAATAGGGGGATTGGAATTTGAATTGCCCTCACCTCTTGGTCTACCACACACCATTTTTATTTATATTTAATATGAGAATAATTTCTCATTAGTAGACACATTAAGTCCTAGATTTTGAACCTCGGCTCTGATACCATAATGTAACAACCCCTCTGGGTTTTATCAGAACATAGTAATTTTAAAAAATAATTATTATTATAGATATTCATCTTATAATTTCATCATGAGAAATATAATTAATTGATATTTAACTAACTGCATTATTTTATTTAACCTCAAGTTTTATAGCTAATCCACTTATCTAATGATCACCATGAAAAGATATAACAAATCATGCATAATGCTGAAATAACAATAAATAATGCATTTAATTCATTTATGTAATAGTACAATTTCAGCCATGGCTGATACAACATTAAAGCAACTATTTTATAATTATAATGAATAAATATTATAGTTTTAAAAATAAATAATTTCTCAAATAATAATAATAATAATATGATTGTTAACCACCTAACTGCACCCTTAAGAAAGGATTGTTTAGACCTTTCCAAGTTTAGGGTAACATAGGATTAGTCCAAGGTTGTGGATGGACTAAACCTCTCATTTATGTGGATAGATCCCATGGTGAATATATTGATATCAAATCCTAAAACCTACTAACTTACTGATGAAAAGGGATAGAAGGGAAACATGAAATGAAACCTATACTACTGGAGGTGATGCACCAATATGATGTGTCTACTCTACTTGACCTTTCAATGACATTAATGAACAAGATAAGTAAATGAACTACTCTTTCCAAGAGATTATAAGCATCAATGTTTCACATATATGTTGTGTTATATGATCATAACATTAGGTTCATGAAGAGAAGGTTTGATTCAAGACACTTACTAGTCAAACTCCACTCCAAGCTCAACCACTAGCTCCTTCACACACTATGTGACCTATATAGAATAATATTCTAACATTTAGGTGAGGAAAGGACATGAAAAGTTAAAAAAACTACCACTTATGCAAATCAAACAATCATATAACACATTAGAGACTAACATGGAAAAGATAAAATAGTCATTTATTTAGTTTAAAAGGTTATAAAGTACAAATTTGGGAAGAATTTCTTCATACCCAGTAAAGGGATCAATACAATGGACTTAAAACCTCAATTTATAGAACAATGGAAAATTTGAGATAATATAAACTAGCATTTAAGTTTTTAGGATAGGTCATGATGACCCTAATTCACTCCAACAAATAGGTATAATCTACATAAGGATCAGTTATAGCTCCTTCAACTCTCCCATGTATTATTTTGGCTAGTTAATGTCCTTCATTGAGTATGGCATAGAAAATAACTTAGTAGATGCTCCTTTAGTTTTATTTATTTCCATTCATATCATGGTAATTCTAACTTGGTTAACCATATCTCATTTTTATAGTTAAAAAGGTGGCATCATGGTTTAGTTTGCCTTCTTGGATCATTAAGTAACCTTCTTCCCCTTGTGCATGTTGACAAGGCTTAAGAAAATTCCCCATCCTCCATTATGGGTGTGAATTTTGATTTATCTCCTCTATGATGTAGTTAAAAAAAAATTATTACCATATATTGACTCCCTTATCATCCTTCTACACCAATAATCATCCTTCCTTGTTGACCAAATAGGCCTTCTAGGAAACTAGGCCTAGTCACTTAGTGTTATCTACTTGGATGACCATGAGAGAAAAATAGACCCTTTATAATAGATTAGTGAGAAATTTTTCAGGTCTAAAAAATCCTATTACATTATGTTTCATTCCTTTCAAATAGTATACCCCTGTATTTCTTATTTACCTAGGTGACTAAGTCATCCTTCACTAGCATGTCTAGACTATCTTATTGGTGTAGACCTGTAGGAACATTTATAGGAATAATTGTGAGTATTGTTTTGCTCGATAAGTTTTAAGACACCTCATAACATCCCATTGAATTATTTTCAATATTTCATATAACTCTTCACCTTGAATTCATCACTAAATCTTGCTAAAATAGTGTTTCTAATGGGTTCATACAACTATCCATACAAACCAATTCCATGAAAATGATCACCTAAGAGTGAATTATGAATTTTAGGTGTCTCCTAAGCCATTTCAATGTTTTTGAATTCCAATTCCTCAAAATTTATTCCATCAGGTCTCTATTAGGGTTTAGGGAGGGTTTTAGTGGCCTACCATCTTAAGGATGGTTCATAGAGTATATGTCTCAAATTCAAAAAATATTTCCATGGATGTTTATCCCATATACCCCTTCAGAATTCCTAAATATCTCCTAGTCCCATGCACTTTATATAGTGATTTATGAGTGAAAGTTGTTAGACCTTAATTCTTTATTAAGAATTCTTTTTGGGTTACAATGTTAGGGATTGTTCATAGAGTTGTGATCTTGAATGAAACTCTTTCCTATATAGATAGTGAGTGTATAGGAGTACATAACTCACCCTAAGATCACTAAGCTTGATTCATCTTGCTATGTGAGATGTGAGCATTAGAGTTGATATCTTGGCATGGTAGACTAGGGTAGTAGAGCTTGAGAGGGGTAATGAGATTAAAACAACCACTTCCCTACCTTCCTCTATCTAAAAAACCTTATTTAGGACTTATATCATCACTACACATCTTCTCATGACCTTGAGTTTTCTTAGGAGGTTTTTATGTGCCACAAGGAGGTTAGGGTTTTGACCTACCTAAGGGTGGTTTTAGGCATTATAGGCCTAAACTAAGTCTTAGGACTTTGAGCCACTTATAGATGAATTGGTGATTAAAATGTCACCATACCACCCTTTTTCACTTATATACAACTACTTATACTCTCATCTCTACCCCTTTCTCTTGTAGGTCTACCCTAACCATCACTACTCAGTCTGAGTTCTTAGACCAGTTGGTGTTAGAGACTTGAGTAGTATCTTCTATCCTTATTTAATTTTTATATTATTTTATGGTTTTATAACAATTTTTCAACTGATCCCCCCTTTAATTACACTCTCTTTGCTCCCTATAGTCAAGCACATAGGCCTATGACTACCTATTTAGACTTGATAGGCATAATAAATTATCAAGGTTCTTGTAGCCTCTAAGGAACAAATAATTCCAATGTAAAACACTATGATCCTTCAAAAAATAATTAAATACACCTCCTTTTTCTTCCTTCACTTTAATTCCCTATATGGTTATTTGTACCTTCACTCTTCTCTAATGTCCCACCTGTAGGTGCTTAATTAGGTATGCTTGATTGAGATATACATGCATCTTCTTTGATCATGATTAGAATTTTGAGACTTTATTGATTATTTAATCATGATACATAGGACCTTAACCTTTTCCTAGACCTTTTAAACCTTATTATCATCTAAATTGACTGGGTAGATTTGTATATAATAGGTTCACTATGTGTGTGCAAGGTCTTATATGTCTATCTTGACCATTCTTCTTGATCATCCTTTTAGGACCTCAATTGCTCTTATACTTGACCATTCATCTATACTTTATCCATACATACATTATCTATTTCTCTTTTTTCTTTTATCTCTATCTCTCTATATAATCTTATCTCATACACTTGAAAATGATGACCTATAGTTTTATAGACCTGTAGGTCTGCATTTTCACTTCTTGAAGCTCTTCATGGTGCATATGTGGATCATCTTGGAATTGGATACATACTTACATCCTTATAAAAATATTAATTTACCTTTAGATCCTCAATTCTCTTGACTTAGTAATTTCTATCAGGTTTCCATATATAAGCCTGTGTATCACTACTCATCTCCATTGAGACTAATTGGGCCTTTTGTTCATGAGATTTTCTTCAGTCTCCCTGGTTCAACTTAGTGAGTAAAATATGATCACTTAGATTGGATTTCATATGTGCCTTCATTTCTTAATGCTTCACTAGCCTTTGAGCCACTATGCAGTCTTATAGATGTGGTTTGGAGTTTGTGATTTTAGAAGACATGCTCATTATAGGGTGAAAATGGATTTGGATCTTTATTATAGATCAAACATTCCAATGAGACCATAATAACTACCCATTATCCTACTTAATACCATTCTACTAATCCCTAGGTATCCTACACTTGGATATTCAACAAAATGTGATATTTAGCTAACTTGACCAGGCATTATAATGGAGAAAATGAAACCTTGGAGCTCTCAAAAAAACTTAAACTAGGCTTTAAAACCTTAAACTCTGATAAAAAGCTTATGAATGTTTTTGGAGATAGCCCATATGTATAGGTCTTGTGGGCCATATTGATACTTGCTTATCTTGAAAAAGGATCTCTTATGTAATCTTAAACCACCATGCAACTTAAAAAAGGCAATAAATCATGCACTTGCAACCTAAAGATGGATTAATTATGAGAATAAACTTGGATGTTTTTCTTCCTCATTCACATGGTGAAAGAAGGTCTAATATTATCAAATGGTGATCATGTGGAGCATGAGAGGGTCATGGAGGGAGCATGGAAACTCTTCATTGATCACCTTTATGTCTTTTTATTCTATGAAACATAGAAACCTTAGCACATAACCTATAAACTACCTACCAAGGAAAACTATGGGTTGATTTGTCCTTGAAAATATTATAATAACATGTGTAAATGATTATAAACACTCAACAAACCCTTATATACCTTCCTTCCTGCTTAAGCCACCACAACCAACTCAAACTTATCATGAATCTACTTGTAACTGGGCCTATGGAGTTTTCAAAGGGATTAAGACTACCTAGGGGTCTTATAAATCATTCATAAAGCTCAATGGATGGATATGATAACTAATTCCACTTGTTTCAATCCCACTATGGTCCCCACCTATAGCTAAGAGCTTGAGATCTGAATCTTCTTGTATAGATTGTACTATGCAACTCAATCTAGCCCTTTTGAGATTGCCAAGATCTCAATGGGAATTTAGTTGCCTTTATTACCTTTCCTTGAATATTTAGGCCATGAAACTTCTCTAAGATACCTGCCATGAAATTTCATGAATTATTTGACCTCATTGTATATGGACCTAACTGTATAGATCTGTACAAGCTTGCAACTACCTATAAAACACCTTATTTTTTGAATTTTTTTATGTCAATGACCTATAAATACCATTGAAGAATGATAGTATGGAAAAAAGAGGTCAAATATGATTTAAAATTAGATAGTATAGGTGGAGGATTTTAAATTTCATATCTTCACCTATGTGGGGCCCTTTTGATGGATGGAAACTATGTGACTTCTCAAGAGGGCTCCTCTTGCACATAAGATCACTTTGTCATGACTTGTATTATTTATATGACCTTTTAATACCCCTTATTTCAATTTGAAACCTTCTCTAAAGGTATTTATAATTGTAAGGTTTCTTTATATGACATGTTTTAAGGGTACATGATGGCTTGAAGGGCTAACTAGAGCTTGGTAAAAGATGAATAAGTATACCATTGAAAGTAACCTTGGCTACATCATTAATTACTATGTCAAGTCTTAATAATTATTTTGACACTTTCCCCATCTTGATGAAAATTCCTCTCCCATTATAAATGGTTAAAATAATCACAAATACTATGAGAATAAGGAACCTTAATCCCTCCAAAAACCTTAATTTTTGCTAAGAAACCTTAACTTTATAAAATAAGGCATAGATCAATATCTAGGCTTCATAAGGTAATTGACACCCCTACGCTCACCTAAGTACCACCACGATAACTTATTACATCATCCAAATGCCCCTAAACAACTATGACATGAGGATATCTTAAGCAATGTGTAGCACATACTGTGAAACCTTAAATAATGCTAATAAGGTTTTCAAGAAGCATTTAGAAGACCATGACAAGATATAGACCACCATGTATAATATTGGAGGGGTTTCATCAAAAATTCTGGACTATAAGGGTTTTAATTTGGCCTAGGAAGCCAAATTATCAACATTCTTAGTGACTCACAGGGGTTGACTAGCCTATTGGTCAAGAGAACTAGTTATCTCACTCTTTTGGGCACAAGACTCATACATGATAACATGACTTGGATGACCATTATTCTTGTAATTTTAATCACATTTATCACCTTATGAAACCTTTAAGGACTTAAAAAACATCCCACACATAGAGAGACACAAAAATAACAACACCTAAAAAAGCAACAAGGTAGGACAACAAAGCAATTAAGGCAGCTAACACACCATACTTGTGTTGACAATACTTAATGGAAATAAGACAATAATATACTACAAAAAACTAACTTGAACATAACCTTTTTATCCTCTAGGATAAAATGGGAATCTTCTTTTATCACCATGGCACCATGAAATTAGATTATCATGTGATGATTGAAGTCCAATCAGGTATTGTTCATGGGATGAGAACCTCTACTTACATCTAGAGATGTTGTTATGATGATAGCTTCTTAGAATTTAAATTGGACCTTCTTGATCCATTCTCAGGTGTAGGGGTTGGTTATGTGAATCAATTACCCATTCATGTTCATCCCCAACATGTTTTATTTTCATGAAGAATCTCATTTCTTCCTCATCCATAGGTTGATCTTAATTAAGATTAATAGTTTGAGGAAGATCTAATGGCATGCTTGCTAGGTTGACTTCCAAGAGAGATAAATATTGTTTCACGAAATAATGAGGCCAATTAATTTCAATTTCATTCTTTGAGAGTGAATAAATACATAAAAATTGAATGATAGGTTGATATCCTTATGTAAAGACTTCAAACAAGTTACCTTTAAATGATACAACCTCTTGGGATGGCATGGTTGGAGAGCTACCTTCCTCTTATTTGATGAAAAAATATTATTCAATTTAAAATGGTTCATGACATTCTTCTAAAATAAATTAACCTAATCTTATGATCTCAAACAAGTCTTTTTTATTTATCCTCACATGGTTCTAGTTTGCTTGGGATTTCTTGTTCCATAATAGTTGATGTAGGAGTAGGCATAACATAGCTTGACAAGGATTTGGAAACTATACATATTTGACCATGCTTATGGGACTCTAAAAAACTTTATAACACCTCTGATATATCATTATAAGATCCCTCATCCATCATAACAACTTGATCAACTTGTATCTTACCAATGTTACCTTCCTCTTCAACCTCATAGACTAGTTTACATCTTTCCTGACTAGCTAAAACCTCTTGAGGGTTGTCTCCTTATTATAAAACTATTAAAAATTGTAAAAATACTCCATTTCCATATTATTTAGGACTACCATGAAAGAGAGTAGTTTCTATGTCATCAAGAATGCCCTAAAAATTACCCTCTTCTTGGCCTATTGATATGTTTCTCTTGTGACTCACCTTGATCTTGAAGTTCATCTTCTCCTACATCCTTGAAGGTTGATGTTTACTTATACTCATCAAGAGGTTTCCCAATGTCAATCTCTTTTTCCAACTCACTTGAATCACTTTGCTAAACTAATGCTACAACTTGAGTTTCTTCACTCACATCCCAAAGGATAGGTTCTTTCTCAAGAAGGTTAGGGTGGGAGGGTGATGGATGTGTTCTTGAATTAGATTGGGAGTCAAGGTATCACCCTTATTTATTTGAAAAACTTCTTGGATATATTTCTAAGATGGGAAAGATTTGGGATCTTAGGGAGGAGTGAGTGAGGTTTGACTGGGTTGTTCTTTATCTTGGCTCTCTTCTCCTTATTTCTCCCAAGACTTCACTATTTGGCTCCATGTTTATATTTTGACACTAGAAACATGTGTTGTAGCTTGAGATATGAGTGAATAATTTGAAAATATCTCCACCACCTTATCTTGAGGTTCTATTATTCTTTTTGTTTCCATTGACTAAGACAAATGTTCATTTTCAAGTTCAATCTCTCTAGTTATGTGATTTTCAAAATCAAGCCTCATGTGATCACAAATATCCTTAGGCTGATTACAAAGGGAAAGGATATACTAGGTATAATTTGAACCATGATATTTAGTCCTCTCAATACACACTTATTCCCTCTTTTGCATGGTCTCTTGAATAGACTTCCAACCAGGGAAGGCTTGAGGAACTTGGAATATTTTTACATTCATTTAACTCATTATTTTGAGAAAGGATAGGATGGTCAAAAGAGGAATGATATGGAATTGAAAAGGTCATATGAAGTTGATGACACTAGATTTGTTTCCCCTCATAAACCACTAGCTTCTCTTCTACACTTTAAATCAGACCACCTATGTCTAACATATCTCTAGTGGGACTTGAATGATTCTCCCTCATAATAGATTCCCACTCTTTCTTAGTTTTTTGAAATTAGGCTATCACATTCCTAATGGGGTGAAAATTGACCTCTTGACCATACCTTATTTATGTATCAATCCCAACCATATATCTCTCATAACCCAAGAGAGTTTACTTAAGACTTGAGATAGATTGGTTTAGAACATGGCTATATTGACTAGGAGAATCATGATCTTTCCAAGACTAATTAGGAGGATAGTTGGGCTACCATGTGGGTTGATAGGTCTCAAAATAAGGGTAAGGGTAGTATTATTGGTAGTAAATTAGATCATAGAACTGATGTAAACCATCATGTTGTTGATAGGGGTCAATGTAAAATTAGTAAGACTCATGGAAAGGTGGGTATAGGTCATAATTTTTTTGATAAGGAGGTGTAAGATAGAAATTTACTTCATATACATCCATTACACATCATGATACAACTGAAGGATAAAGTGAACTATCAATAAAAAAAATGTTATTACCCTTAAGTGGAGACCCTTTGATGACCCTTGGCATGAGATCCTAATTGAAAATCTACCACTAAACTACTTGAAACTTCCTAATATCACCAAATCTTGTAAGTGAATGCTCCAATTTATTGAATCTTGGTCCCACTAGGTGTGCCAAAATTGTTAACCACCAAATTGAACCCTTAGGAGAGGATTGCTTAGACCTCTCTACATTTGGGGTAACATGGGATTAGTCTAAGGTTGTGGGTGACCTATGAATGGACTAAACCTCTAGTTTATGAGGATAGATCCCCTTATTCATATATTTATCTCAAATCCTAAAACATGTTAACTTTCTAATGAAAAGGAATAGAATGGAAACATGAAATAAAACCTATGTTACTGGAGGTGATGCACCAATATGATGTGTCCACTCTACTTGACCTTTCAACAACACTAATGAATAGGATAAGTAATTGAACTACTCTCTCTAAGATCTTATAATCATAATTTTTTCATATAGAGGCTATGTTAGATGATCATAATATAAGTTTCATGAAGAGAAAATTTGATTCAAGACATTTACTAGTCAAACTCCACTTTGAAATCAACCACTAACACCTTCACACACTATGTGACCTACATAAAACAATATAATAACATCTAGGTGAGGAAAAGAACTATAAAAGGAGAAAAACTACCAATTATTCAAATTAAACAAGCATATAACACACTAAATACTAACATGGATAAATTGAAATAGTCCTTTATTTAGTTTAAGAGGCTATAAAGTACAAATTTGGGAAGAATTTATCTATACCTAGTAGAGGGATCAATACAATGGCCTTAGATCCTCAATTTTTAAAAAAATGGAGAAGTTTAGATAAGATAAACTAGCATATAATTGTGGATGATAGGTCATGATGACCCACATTCACTCTAATAAATAGTTATAATCTGCATAAATATCAATTACATCTCCTTCAACTCTCTCAAGCATTATTTTGGTTAGTTGATGTCCTTCAATGAGTATAACATAAATAATAACTTATTTAATGATCCTTAAGTTTTGTTTGATTCCATTCACATCATGTGAATTCTAACCTATTCAACCATATCTCCTTTTTACAATTAAAAAGGTGGTATCATGGTCTAGTTGGTCTTCATGGATCATCAAGTAGCTTTCTTCTCCTTGTGCATGTTGATTAGACTTAAGAAACTACCTAATCCTCCATTATGGGTGTGATTTATTTTATATTTCCTCCATGAGGTAGTTATAAATTTTTTATGACCCTTAATTGACTCCTTTAGCATCCCTCTACACTAATACTCATCCTTTTTTGTTGACTAAATAGCCCTGCTAGGCAACTAGGCCTAGTCACTTAGTGTTAGTTGTTTATATGACTATGAAACCTAAATATAACCTTTAAAATATGTGAGTGAGTATATTTTAGGTCTAAAAATCCATATTACACCATGTTTCATGCCTTTCATATAGTATACACTGAATATTTCCTATTAACCTAGGTGACTAGATCACCCTTCACTAGCATTTCTAAATTGGTTTTTTGGTGTAGACCTATAGGAGAATTTCCAAGAATAATTATGAGTATTTTGTGTCATAATTAGTTTTAATACACCTCATACTATCCCCTTTAATTATTTTTAGTTGTTCATATAACTCTACACCTTAAATTCATCACCAAATCTTACCAAAATAGTGTTTTTGATGGGTTTGTATAGCTATCTATACACACCAATGCCATGAAATGGATATCCTTAGAGATAAAAATTATTTTTAGGTATTTTAAAATAAATTTAAATTCATTTTAAATCTAATTCATAAAAAATTATTCCATCTAGTCTCTATTAGGGTTTATAGAGGGTTTTAGTGGCCTACCATATTGATGATGGTTCATAAAGTAAGAGCCTCAAATTCAAAACTTATTTCCATGGATGTTTAACAATATACCCCTTCATAATTCCTAAATATCTCTTGTTCCAATTCACTTTTTATGGTGAGTTGTGAGTGAAATTTGGTAGACCTTGATTCTTCGATAAGCACTCTATATGGGTTGCAGTGTTAGGGATTATTCATAGGTTTGGGCTCCTAAATGCAAATATTTCATCCACGTATAGTGAGTGAACATGGGTCCTCAAATATTATTAATATAACTATTATTTATTCATCTTACTATGTGATATGTGAGCATTAGAGTTGGCAGCTTGACATGGTAGACTAGGGTAACAGAGCTTAAGAGGGGTAATGAGACAAAAATAACCACTTCCCTATCTTCCTCTACCTAGAACACCTTCTTCAAGACCTTTATCATAAATACACATATTATCATTACATTAAGTCTACTTGGGGGTTTTATATATGCCATAAGGAGGAGGTTGGGGTTTTGACCTGCCTAAGGGTGGTTTTAGCCCTTATAGGCCTAAACTGAGTCTCAGGACTTTGATCCACATATAGATGAATTGGTGAATCAAATGTCACCATAACACAATTTTACATATTTTTCCACCCCTTTTCACTTATATCCAACTATTTATACTCCCATATCTACCCCTTTCTCTTATAGGTCTGCCCTAACCATCACTACTTAGTCTGAGTGCTTGGACCAATGGGTGTTAGAGACCTAAGTAGTCTCTTCTCTCCTTCTCTAATTTTTATATAATTGGAGATAATGTAAAATTATTTTAGGTTTTTATAACACCCTTTAAACTTGGTCCTCCTTCAATTATACTCTCTTTACTCCAATACAGTTAGGTACATAGGTCTATGATTACCTATTTAGGCCTACTACGATTAAGAGCTTGTCAAGGTTCTTATTTCCTCTAAGGATAAAATAATTCAAATTTAAAACACTATGATCATATATAAAATAAATCAATACACCTTATCATCTCTCCTTCACTTCCCTCTATGGTTCTTTATACCTTCACTCTTCTCCAAGGTCTTGCCTGTAGTGCTCAATCAGGTCTGCCTGAGTGGGATATACATGCATCCTCATTAATCATGATTAGAATTTTGAGACTTAATTTAGTATTTAAACATGATAAAAATTACCTTAACCTTTTCTTAGATATTTTTAACCTTCTTATCATCTAAATTGATTGGGCAGATATGTATGTACTAGGTTCACTATGTGTGTAGGGCTTTATGGGTCTATCTTGACCATTCTTCTTGATCATCCCTTTAGTACCTAAATTTATATGATAATTAACCATTCATATTTAATTCATCCTTAAATACATTAGATATGTCTCTTTTTCCCTTTTTCTCTATCTCTCTATATAAGTTTATCTCATACACTTGACAATGAAGACCTATAGGTCTACAGACTTGTAGGTTTGCATTTTCATTGCTTGAAGTTCTTCATGGTGCACATGTGGATCATGTTGGAAATTGAAACATATTCACAACCTTATAAAAATATTGGTGTGCCTTTATATCCTTATTTATATTTATTTAGTAAGTTCCATCAAGTTTCCATACATAAGCCTGTGTGTAACTACTCAACTCCTTTGAGCCTAATTAGACCTTTTGTTTGTGAGATTGTCTTAAATCCCCCTAGTTCAGCTTGGTGAGGGTAATATGAGAACTTGGATTCAATTTCATAGGTGCATTTATCTCTCAATGCTTCACTAGACTTTGTGCTACTAGGCAGTCTTATAGATGTGGTTTGGATTTTATGAGTTTAGGCAACATGGTCATTATATGATGAAAATGGCTTTGGATATTTAGTACAGATCAAACATTCTAATGAGAACATTAGGACTACACATTATCCTAATTAAGACCATTATATTGATCCTTAGGTATCCTACACTTGGATATTCAACAAAATATGATATTTGGTTGACTGGACCAAGAATTATGATGAAGAAAATAAAACTTGGGAGCTCTCAAAAACCTTAAACTAGGATAAAAAACCCTTAAACTCTGCTAAGAATCTTGTGAATAATTTTGGATATATCTTATATGTCTTGGTATTAGGGGACATATTGATACTCATTTCTCTTGGTAAAGGATATCTTATACAATCTTATACCACCCTTGCAACATAAAGAAGCCAATCAATCATGCACTCATAACCTGAAGATGGGTTTCTTATGAAAACAAAATTGGAGCTTTTCCTTGGTCATTCACATGGTATGCATTGAGAGAGCTTAAAATAGGTATGATATTATCAAATGGTGATATTTTAGAGCATGAGAGGGGCATGGAAGGATCATGGAGACTCTTCATTGATCACCTTTATGTCTTATTCTTTTATGAAACATAAAAACCTTAGCATATAAATTATAAACTACCTACCAAGGGGAATTATGGGTTAATTTATCCTTGAAATTTCTATAATAACATGCTCAAAAGAGTATAAAACATTCAATATTACATTATACACCTTCATCTATGCTTAATCCATCACAATAAGCTAAAAATTTTCATGAATCTACTTGTAGTTAGACTTGTGGGGTTTGCAAAGGGATTAAGACCACCTGGGGGTCTTAGTAATCATTCGTAAAGCTCAATAGCTAGATATTATATCCAATTCCACTAATTTCAATCCCACTAAGGGCCCCACCTCTAACAAATAACTTGGCCTCTGACTCCCCTTATATGGAATATATTATGTAACTCAATCTTTTCCTTATGAGCTTGCCAAGAGCTTGATGGGAATTTAATTGCCTATCATTGCATATTTAGGCCATGAAAATTCTCTAAGATACCTGCCATGAACCCTCATGAAGTATCTAAACTCACTTTGTATGGACATGACTGTATATATCTATATAAGCCTACAAATACCTATAAAACACCTTATTTTCTACATTTTTCACACTAGGGACCTTGAAAGAGCATTGGAGGATGAGATGAGGGAAACTAGATGTCAAATATTCTTTAAAATTAGATAGTACAAATGGGTAAGCTAAAATTTCATGTATTCACATGTGTGGGGCCCTTTTGATGGATAAAAACTGTTTGACTTCTAAAGAGGCCTCCTCTAGCACATAAGATCATATTTTCATGATTTGGAATGTTTATTTGAACTTTTAATATGCCTCATTTCAACATGACACCTTATCTAAAGGTATTTATAACTAAAGGTTTCTTTATATGATATGTTCAAAGGGTACATGATGTATTGGAGGGCTAATTAGAGTTAGAGCTTATAATAAGATGAATAAGTATACCATTGCAAAAATACATCATTAGTTACTATGTCAAGGCCTAATCATGATTTTAACACCTTATCCATCTTATTTACAAGGCCTCTCCCATAATAAATGGCTAAAATAGGCACAAATACTATGAGAATAAGGAACCTTAATCCCTCCAAAAACCTTAATTTTTGCTAAGAAACCTTAACTTTATCAAACAAGGCATAGATCACTCTCTAGGATTTTTAAGGTACTTGACACCCATTCACTCACCTAAGGACCACCATGAAAACTTAGTACATCATCTAAAGACCCAAAATAACTATGACATGAGGATATCTTAAGCAATGTATAGTGAATACTTTGAAACCTTAAATAATGCTAATAAGGTTTTCAAGAAGCATTTAAAAGGCCATGACAAGCTATAGACTACCATATACAAGCTATGAGGGTTTCCATGAAAATTTTTGGAATATATGGGTTAAAATTTGACTTAAGAGGCCAAATTATCAATAATAATGATACAAAGATCCATGGATCATGAGTCTCCATGACTCAAGTATGAATTTATAATCTCAAGTGTGGTCACTAGTGTAGTACTTCTATAGGAAGGGAGAGCATCATTCGAGTGGTTTTCCACACCAACCATAGACTATAGATCCCCCTCACTATCTCCAAACAATTAAATGGTCCTCCCTTCATGGATGGGTGGTGTTGGCTCAAAAAATTATTAGGGGGACAAATTAGTGGCTTTGAGTTAGCAGTGTGGGAACTGAGTCCTTGCATTAGTCAATAACACAAGACAAGGTCCCTCTCCTATTAGTAAGTGGATCTACCATTATTGAAATCCAAAAAGGGAAAAGAAGGCAAAAATAATTCACACCTATTTACATCCAAAAAAAATATGTTGGGGGTTTCATACTTTTAACCTGAAAGTACATAAAGGAGATAGAAAGTAAATTAGGGGAAAGAAGGGAAGAATCAAGAAAGGAAAGGTATAAGGGAAAACAAGGTTATTATAGTCCATTAAACATATAAACTACTATGATAATGCTATGAAAAATGAAAGACAACTTCAGGTAGCTAAATGTCAAAACTTACCATAATAGTCCAAGAAGGGGAAAACATTGTGAGCATGAAACCTCTCTCTTTCAAAGGGTGGTAAAGACATAATTACACCCTTAGGAGTGAAAAATATACACAGAAAATTTTATATACTGATAGCAATCCAAAGATAACTATCCCATATTTACTTGTAAAAGATAATTAAAATATTTTTTAAACCCCATCAAGATTTCACATTCATAGAAATAACACAAGAATATTCTAAAAGAAATACTTAATGTGAAATTCCAATTTTTTGACAATTTGGTAGTGATTATGAAAACAATTTGAAACTAAATATATGGATATAGGTAAATCATACAGAAAGTTATAACTCATGAAGAAACCTTGAACATAAAGTCTACAAAATCTTCCTTTTCTAATCTTTATTGAGTCAAAAATATAATCTCATATTTCAAAATTTTATATAGAGTTTAACTACCAAAATTCCATTTACAATGAGCCTTACACTCATATTTATAGCATGGGGAGATGTTTATGGTGTGTAACCACCATTTTGGCATTTTAGAAACTATAAAAATGAGTTTACAAAAATGTACAACTTAAGTGGTGTAAAAGTGCATTGGTGCAAGTGCATTATGTGCAAAAGTGAAATTATAATTTATAAAGATGGCACAGTGCATTTACATGACTTAAATTTTCAATTTTTCACTTAAAAAATTTACAATTATAAATTTAAAACAACATTCAACATTTTTATGAAAAGACCAAAAACATTTGACAAAGCCTAATCTCTTTCACTTTGAGCATGTGATAATGTCCACCCAAAGTGATCTTTGTTGTCTTTCATTTTTTTTTTTTTAATTACTTAGATGAGATAATGATATCATTATCCATTTTGTATTTCTTCAAGAATATATAACACTTAGATGCCTAAGAACATGTAGATGGAATGTAGAGGCAGTTGCAGATACAAGACAAAACAAAACTGCTTGTTTTTAGACATCAAATTTCTCATTTCATTCCTCTTTCATTGAATGCACTTGTAGAGCCTCTTCTTGGTTTTTTTTAAAAAAAATCTTATTCAAAAATTTCAATCTTTTTCCTAGGTGCTCTTTCATGACCTTTTTTGGCTGAAGAAGAAATTAAAATAACTTATTTTTTGTTCGCTTTCATCCCTTCTATGATCTTGAATATATTTCTTGTAGTGGATGACGATTAAAACACAAATAGAAATTTAATTTTTAATTTTATAAAATTGATAGAGTTGAGAAACTTGGTTTTCAATGATAATTTTCAACATTAAAAAATGAAATTGCAATGTGGAAGTTTGCATTTACACAGTTCTTAGAAATATAATTTACATTTCCATGATTTGGTGAAGCATGATTTGCATTTGCATGAATTATGAAAATAGAATTTGGAATTGCACATAAAATGGAAACTCAAAAATGTTTTACAATTTACATGAAGTTTTAAAATATTTTTTCAATTTTCATGAAAACCAAGAACAAAATTACAATTTGCACAAGAATGAAAAAAAGTTTATGCAAATTACAAGGAACCTGAAAAAGTTTTTGCAAATTGCATGGGAACTGAAAAAGTTTTTACAAATTGCAAAAAGAACGAAAATAAAATTACAATTTACACAAAACCTTAAAAAGTTTTTTGAAATTTCATAATTTATGAAAAAGGAATGTGTGTTTTTACAACTCATGAAAATCTAAATGTTTTTGGTAAATTATGGGGAATGCTAACAATTTTTTGCATGGGAGTTTTAAATCCACTTTTAAACAATTCGAGGTAAAAATAAAATTGGTCATAAAATTTTAATTAATTAATTCAAATATTTGAATTTTTTTTAAATTTTGATGGTTTTGGGTAAAATTCAAAAAAAATAGTCATTTATTAAAAATTAAAAATTTCACCTATTTTTCACCCTTTTCAAAAAATGAGATAATAGTTGACTCTAACTGGGATTTTAAACTACAAGGAATGAAAAGAACTTAAATTCTTTGTTTCATAAGCTAGTGTTTTATCCATTGGGCAATGGAGTATCTAGAAAAAACTTTGATGGATTTGAAAAATCTTTGAATCTCTGATCTTCAATAAAGGGATGGGTCCTCAAGCCATCAAAAAGCTTTCACATGTCAAAAGATAGTGTATGCGAGGGTTAGGTACTCAACCTAATAGGTGTTTTTATATATCCAAAAATGATATTTTATGTGAGGGAATTTTTAGTTATGTGTTTTTACATAATACTTTAATGTAAAGAGAGAAGTTTTTTCTTACATTTGTATATCTTGATTCGACCAATTGATAGCTAGTTTACCCATATCAATAGTATGAGAAATGAACATGCACTATCAGTCTAGATCACCTATTATAAAAAAATTCATGTCTTAATATGATCAACTAATATCCAAATCACCCATTTAATCACATGATAAATGAACACGCATTGTTGGGCTAGATCCCCTATTCTAAAAATTTTTACATTGACCACCTGTTTACTAAAGAGATTCATGAAAAACTTATCCATTCTATCATCTTAGAAAATCATGTGATTATCCATGATATTTCCTAGGTAGAGATCACTGTTATAAATATATGAAAGTATAAAGACTAAAACACAGAGAAGGAGGAGTAATAGATAAATTGTTGCATTTATTGAAAAACCACACACACATGCCAAAATAGAAATGGGAAAAAGAAATAAGCCAAAATTGGGAAAGCATAACTATTTACAAGGAGTCGATGAAAATGATAAGATTTTACAAAACCATTCACTGAATGGGATAAGTACCTACGATTTTAAAATAATGGATTTGACTTATGAACTCTAAACATATTCAATAGTAGTGACCGAGAAGGTGGGAAGATGAACTTACAATTATCATTCACACAACGATGATCACAAATGAACAAATCAACAATATTTTCCTATTTTGAAATGAAAACATTATGAATTCTCTAATTTTTTGTGAGCACTTATGAATAGTACTAAACTTTTTCAATGTCTTCTTGGATGACTTCAAATGTATCTGTAACTAATATAGTATCTAAATTGAATAGAAGTGTGACATGTATCTACTTTTTAGCTAGAACCACAATATGATTATCTTGCAGAATTAATGAGGTGTTAATTTTATTTTTCTGAATTGCTTCCCATGGTATAAATGAATTCATCACTAAATGAGTCATTATCATCATCTTCATCAATTTATTTTGTCTTTACATTTTCCATTTCACTTGCAATTGGTATTGGGTATCATTCATTTTGTTTTTTATTGATGTCTTCTTTGACCTCAATCCTATCATGATTATGATTTTCAAATTGTTCCAACTTGACTACTTTAGATTCAGATCTTATAGAGAATTCTTCTATGGTAAACCTTGAAAGTGAAATACTTGAGGAATCTTCATTTTTAACTATTGATTCATTCATTTTGATAGAGAAGGGATCATCTACTTTGATAAAAATTGGATTCACAATATCTTCTCTTTCATAAAGTATAACATCACACTCTACATTATTAGTCTTTTTTGTTTGTGGTTTTACTCATTGTTTTTTAGATAACCCATTTTCTCCTTGGACCATGGGGTTTAAGTAATCTATCAAAATAGGCAAATATTTTTTATTTTTACCAAGGGGGAAGCCAAATTCTTTATCTTTTCTATTATCAATCATTATTTGTTCCAAATATTCACCTTCTTCCATGATTATGAAATTGAAAAAATCATATGTGATAGGTATCATTTTCTCTATTAGAGTTATGACATGTTTGATCAAGAACTTGCCTTTAAACTCTCTTTTCTAAATATCATAGACTCTTGATTGTATCAATTTTTAATGCTTCTTCATCATCATTTTTAATGGTTGTAGTACATTTTAAAACCTATTTCTACAACATTTTATACATGATAAAATAATCTTCAATCTCGATGGCATCTCATTGTGCACCCACCAAGTCATTTACCTCATTCCTCATCAAGATGAATTTGATTTCTTGGTGAATAGAACCAATGAAAATTCAAAGTTTATTTTTAATACTTGGCTTATTTTCCTGAGGGATCAGTCTCAATAATTTTTTAAAATGTGCTACAAGCTCTCTCATCTGCTCATCATCTCACTTTTAAATCTAGAATAAATCTGATAAAATTGCACATACATTTATAGTTGATTTGAATCTATCAAGAAACCTATTCTTCAAAGAGTTCCAATCCATAACACATCTATCTTATAAGTACCAAAACCACTTGGTAGTAGGTCTAATGAAATTTTTAATGAAAAGTCTCACAATAACATCCTCATACATAACTCCCAAGATGCTACAAGACACTATGAAGGCTTAGATATTTTTATCTACATCTTGACCATTTTCTCCAGATAACTTTAGGACTATCTCCCTTGAGATAGATGGGAACAAATTTTAATGGGCTAAGTCTAATGGCCCAAAAAAATTTCCCCATGGGACACAGGGAATGTTGGGGTTGAGGTGTAACAACACCATTTTTATAATCAAGAAGGTGAAGGCATTAGTTAATTTTAATCAATAGAGTTTCCAACCTCCATTTTAGGAAAGGTTATTTGAAATTTATAAAAATCATGTGCATAAATCACCTCGATCCCAAATGGAGTCACCAAAAATTGATGGCTCAAAAAATTGTCAAGGGGATAAATTAGTGACTTTGAGTCAACAATGTGAGAACTAAGTCCTTGCATTAGTGAGAAACACAAGATAAATTCCCTCTCCTATTATCAATTGGAGATACCTTTATTGAAATCCAAAAAGGGAAAAGTAGGGGGAAAGCATTCATATCTATTTACAACAAAAATGTTTTCTATTGGGGTTTCATACTTTTAAATTGAAACTATATAAAGGAGATAGAAAGGAAATGAGGATAAGAAGGGAATAATGGGAAAAAAGGTAAAATAAATAAAAAATGAAATGAATAAGGGAAAATAAGGTTATTATAGTCCATTAAACATATAATCTACTATGATAACCCTAGGGAAAATGAAAGACAACTCTAGGTAGTTAAATGTAAAAACTTACCAAAATAGTCCAAGAAGGGGAAAACATTATGTTCATGAAATATCTCTCATTCAATGGGTGGTAAAGAAATAATTACACCCTTAGTGTTTCAAAACATATACTGAGACATTTTTCTAATACTGATAGTAGACCAAAGACAATTATCCCATATTTACCCGTAAAAAATAATTAAAATATTACTTAAACCCTACTGAGATTTCACATTCATAGAAATAACACAAGAAGATTCTAAGAGAAATTATTAATGTGAAATTCCTATTTTCTAACAATTTGGTAGTGATTATTAAAAAAAAATGAAAGTAAAGATATAGAGATAGATGAATCATATGCAAATTTATAACTTAAAAAGAAATATTGAACACAAAGTCTGCAAAATCTCCTTGTTCTAATATTTATTGAGTCAAAAATATAATCTCATCCTTCAAAAGTTGTTACAAAGTTTCACTACCAAAATTATCTTTACAATGAACCTTACACTCATATTTATAGTGTGGGGAGGTGGTTATGGTGCGTAACCATATTTTTGCATTTTAGAAGCTGTAAAAATGAGTTTACAAAAATACACCACTAAAGTGGTGTAAAAGTGCATTGGTGCAATCACACCATGTGAAAAAGTGAAATTATAATTTACAAATATGGCACGGTGCATTTACATGACTTATATTTATGAGTTTGCACATATAGATCTACAACTAGAAATTATAAAACAATATTCAACATTTTTATGAGAAGACTAGAACATTTGATAGAGCCTATTCACATTCACTTTTAGCATGTGATAATGTCCACCCAAAGTAATCTTTGTTGTCTTTAATTTTTATAGATTTTGATTTCTCAGATGAGATAATAATATCATCATCCATTCTGTATTGATTTAATATTGTATAGCACCTAGATGCCCAAGAAAATGCATATAGTATGTAGAGGCGGTCATAGATACAAGTGTTTTACTAAAATTTTGCTTTTTTCTCAAGAAGAAAGAGTAAAACTTGAAAGAAAGGTAAGGTTGGTAGAACCTAGATTTGGTTTGAACTCCATGATCTAGATGGTTTTAGATACTCCTCTTTAGCTTAGGAATAATGACCTAAAGATAAGAAAGCACTCAAATAAATGGTTGATTAGTTGGGTAGAAGGGTGGATTCCCTAGTAAGCTAGATCTAAGAACTACATGACTTCTTTAGAGGCTGTAAATCCACATTTTAAGATAAGTTAATGTTAATAAAATATGTTGATAAGAGAGGTTATATAATATAAATTAAATTAATTAAGCAAAGGAAAATAAATATTTTTCAAAAGTTAACAAAATAACATTAAAGGTAAATGTTAAATTGTCAAAAGTAGGTTCAGGTGTGGTTAAGTTATTATTTCTAGTTTGTGTAGTGACATAGGTCAAGAAAATAGGATTTTGGTTGAGGTTGGTGGTTGATAAATGCTTGTTTTTGAAATTGTCACATAATGACCATATGTGGTTAGGGTGATTATCTGTGGTTAGGGTGACCATCAGTGGTCGGGTGACCATCAGTAGTCAAGGTGA
Source organism: Torreya grandis (assembly GCA_037957365.1). Lineage (NCBI taxonomy): Eukaryota > Viridiplantae > Streptophyta > Pinopsida > Cupressales > Taxaceae > Torreya > Torreya grandis. Next base: position 883,824 of record JARHVA010005277.1, read on the forward strand.
CTGTTGGTGGTTATTTTGGGTTTGGAAAAGTTATTTTTTCTAGATAGAATAGGTTATGGGTTCATTACAAAAAGGTTCTATGTGTTATCGGAGGTTGGTTAATGGTCATGAGAGCAAGAAAAAACCTCATATGTATCAATGGTAAAGGTTTGGTACTTAGGTACTTGGGAATGGTCAAAGGGTGTTCTGGTAAAAGAGGTAACATGTGGGGTATAGAACTATTGAAACTAAATAACCGAAACTTTAATTAAGAATAATATACTTAGCTTATGGCTGATAGTTTATGGCTTGAAGAAGTCCTAGAACTAGGAAGCTAAAAGCTAGAAGAATACCTTGATAATGATTATTGATTTCTCCTCCAATGATTGATTGCTTTCTCTCTCCTTCCCTTGATTCTCCTCCTCTCTTTTTATACGAAAAAGGGGAGGTGAAAAAATTAGTTCAACAATTGGTTCAAAGGGGTTGCTTATTTTTAGCATCAAAATACCTTGATCTGCATGCAGAATAGACAACTAAAAATAAAAAAAGAAAACTATAGGTGAGCTAGAGTTTAAGTGTTTAGGTGGTGGAAACTTGACCATCGATGGTTAAGCCTAACTGTCAGTGGTCAAGCCTCACCATCGATGGTTAGGGTGACCGTCAATGGTCACGAAGTCAAAGTTTAATAAATTCAACTTAGGTTTGTGATTGAAAGGTCATGGGATAGTCCCGAGGGGGTCCAAGGGTGATCTAGGGGTTATTTCAACAACTAGAACCACCGTGTGTGGTTTTCTAGTGTGTACAATAAGAAAAAACAAAATTGTTCATTTTTGGTCTTCAAATTTTTGTTTTCATTCCTCTTTCACTGAATGCACTTATATGGCCTCTTGGTTTTAAACAAATGCTTATTCATAAATTTCTCTCTTTTCTATGGGCACTCTTACATGGCCTTTTTATGGTTGAATAAGAAATTAAAATAACTTATTTTCTTTTCACTTACCTCCCTTTCATGATCTTGAATATATTTCTTCTAACGGATGATGTCTAAAACACAAATGGAAATTCAATTTTTAATTTGCTAAAATTTCTAGAGTTGAGCATGTAGGTTGAAAAGATTTTAATTTGTAATGGTAATTTTCACCATTGAAAACTACAATCACAACATAGAATTTTGTATTTACATAGCTTTTAGAAATATAATTTGCATTTGCATGATTTGGGGAAGCATGATTTACATTTGCATGACTTGTGATTATAAATTTTGGAATTTCTTAAAAAAGAGAAACTTAAAAATATTTTTTAATTTACATGAAGTTTTAAAATAGTTTTATAATTTTCATGAAAACCAAAAATAAAATTGTAATTTGTATGGGAGCAACAAAAATTTTTACAACTTGCACATAACCCGTAAAAGTTTTTGTAAATTTCATGAAAACTAAAAATGTTTTTGAAAATTACAAGAAGACTAAAAATAAAATTATAATTTGCATGAAAGCTTAAGAAAAAATTCAATTTTCACAATTTATAAAAAAAATAATGTGTGTTTGCAAAACTCATGAAAAGCTAAATGTTTTTTTTTTGTAAATTATAGGGAATCCTAAAAACTTTTTGCATGGGAGGTTCAAATACACTTTTAAACAATTTGGGGTAAAAATAAAATTGACCATAAATTTTTTAATTAAAAATTTTGAGTTTTTTTAAAAATTTGATGGTTTCAAGAAAATTTCAAAAAATTTAGCCATTTATTAAAAATTGAATTTTCCACCAGTTTTTTACTGTTTTCAAAAACTGCAATAATGGGTATCTAGAGTAACAAATTAGAACCTGTGTGCTAAATTTATCTAATGCATGATATGTATCATAAATAAATATATTCTAACATGATATTGCATAAATGTGAAAACTTTATCAACATACGAAGTGACAATGTTTAACTATAAACATTAATTTGGATAAAGTTTTTTAAATAGTTAATGATCTCTAAGATCAGTAAATTTTATCAACACCACTCAATCAAATTACACCTCATCTTGTATTGATGGCACTAATTAACCTAGTGGAATCCATCCACTACTTGTTTAGTGTCATGAATACAAGATTTGGTTAAAATATATAATAGTATAAAACCAATAGATTCAATAGGAATATCCCCTATTAGTAGATATAAATATGCTAAGTATAGAAATATCAAATACATATATTAATCCATCAAATTTAATACATTGAATCTAACATCATCTAGTTTATTACATAATAATAAACATAATTATAAATAGTCCTCAACATAAATGTACCATCTGGGTAAGAATTATATCTAAACTATAAGTTATTCAATATCATCAAGTAAATTAAAATGTTATTTTGTCCATAAAATATAAAATTAAAACACATTCCTATTTATTTTATCATATTCCACATATATAACAAATCAAATCATAAAACAACTTAATAAGATCTGTATTTAAACCCTTCAATACCTTATTTTAATATTTTATCCAAACATTAAATATATAAAAATTTACCCATTGTACCCTATTATCATCATAATGTTTACAATAAAATCATAGTTGTGTGTGTGTGTGTGTGCACGCGCGCGTGCGCGTGTGTGTGTGTGTGTGTGTGTGTGTGTGTGTGTGTGTGTGTGTGTGTGTGTGTGTGTGTGTGTGTGTGTGTGTGTGTGTGTGTGTGTGTGTGTGTGTGTGTGTGTGTGTGTGTGTGTGTGTGTGTGTGTGTGTTTGTGTGTGTTTGTATGTGTGTGTGTGTACATGTGTGTGTGTGCATGCATGTGTGTGCATGTGTGTGTGTGTGTATGTGTGTGTGTATTTATGTATATATATCCTCACAATCAATTTTTTTTATAAAATATCCCATAATGTTTCCACTCAAAAATTTTAATTAAATATATACACAGTTGAAAACTCACATACCCACATAGAATTTATCTATGTTTGAGCATAAATGTATATATCCTCTAATTGGTTTAAATTTAAAACAAAATCCAATACCCTACCCAAATAACCTTTACATGAATAACCATATAATGAATTCATAGGGTTTACAAATGAAAAGGAATATAATACAAAATTTCATAGAGCTATTTATCATGGCTAAAACCTACAGCCTTACCCATTTCATTTGGGTTATTTGGGTTGGATGTAGGGTTTTGTGGATGGTCAATCCATCCATAGGTCCCTATATTTAGCCCTTTTTTTAATTGATTTCAAAACAATTAAAAACCCATAAAAAACCCTTTTGCATTCTTTTTCAAAAATACTTCAAACTACATCACACAAGAATTTCAAATACAATACTAATCTATTAAGATGACCACAATGCCAAGGAATCCAAATTTATATACACTCCTTAGCTCAAACACACACTATTCTTCTTCTACTTTCTATACCCATGTAAGTCATTTCCTCGCAGGCCTCCTTCCCCTCTCCTTTATTCTTATCCATCCCTTTCTTGCCACCAAATTCTCCTCTTTACTCGATGGACAAAAATGACTACAACAATGCATGGTAAAAATAACTCAATCAAACTTCCACTAAGCTACAATCTACCACCATTCTCATGCACACTACTTCTAATTTCCCAAATGGTTTTGATCTAAATGATTGTTAACTCAAGTCAAACTACATATTAGAAATCGTAATTCTCTCAAACTTTCCCATAACAAACAAAATAATCCTTTTAAATATTCAATCTTTTTGACTTTATCAAAAACTTAAATTGACTTCCCATAGCCCATGCAAATTGACTGAATGACAAGTCAACAATCACTATTATTCCATGTAATGTTGGCAATCGACAAGTCTTGATAGTAGAATGACCATGTGTTAAGGTGTGTGTGTACATACATACATATATACATACATATACATACATACATACATATATATATATATATATATATATATATATAGGTATGTATGTATGTGTGTGTCTGTGTGTATTATACACACACACACACATATACATATGTATGTATGTATACACACACACACACACACACACACACACACACACACACACACACACACACACACACACACACACAGATATAACTTTAAAAGACCATTGTCAAAGTTACCAAGTCATTCAAAATCAAACACTCTGCATTCGACCTCAAACTATAAGTTAACTCTATATATTAAACAAATAACCATAGACTTTAGCAAATGATTCTACAAACACAATGGTGTTTACGTAATCATTAAACATAATATTATCTATAATACTTTGTAAAACATTATGTTTATTTCCTAAGCACTATACTTAAGTCAAAACATAAATCTTTTTTTATCATGCCAAGTCATTTATTAATACCTTACAAAGGGATTTTAACCCATTAATGTCTTTTATAGGTTTATGTAACTATTAAAATTTATAATAGTAAACTTATAAACATAAATAGTCACTTACAAACTAACTCAGCTAAGTAATAGAAGATGTATATTACTACAACAAGAAATCTAAATAATCATTGTTAATAAAAACATTTAGCCATGTACAATATGGTGGTAAATCATGTTAAACATGATAGGTACAAATTTATCCAATCAACTAATAAATAACATCAATAGAAACTAAATTAGTAAAATCATGCAATGACATAAAATGATCATAGAGCACAAAAGATCACAACAGATATTTATAATAGAAAACAAAGCATACCACAACTATCTAGCTCAAACAATAATCACAAAACATGTTATTCTATTATGGTGCATGTGTGGGTTTATATTTTTTCTCTCTTTCATCCCCCAATTCCTCTATCTACACCACCCTCTTCAATGATGTTCTCCCTCCATGACACTCTAAGGGATGGATTTGTCTTGCATCCACCTCTCAACAATAATGGTAGTTAGTCTAAAACATTATAAAATCCATAAAATACTATTGTATAAACTAAAAAAAATGATCATAAATTAAAAAATATAAAATTATAGTTATCTAATATCAAATCAATCATGTAAATTAAGAAACATATCATTGTCCCATAATCAACATATGACATAAAGTTTTATCAATAGTAGTTAATTAATGCAAAAACATCACTCCTAGGCCTACTTTCTTGAAAATTTTGGTTTTTATTGTCAATTTTGTTTTGTTTTGTGGTCTAAGTCATCTTAGGATGCTTATATCACCTTTAGGTTTCATTCCTAGTTATTGTTTTTGTTCTATATCTTCAAAAAATTCAAATTTGGTTTTTTCTGCCAAAACAGACTTTTTGAATTTTTTAATTGTCTAGACTAGTTTAAGAGTTGTAGGAGTTTTTTAAAGTAAATTTCAAGGTTTGAAATTATTTTTATGACCTATTTAATGGATGATGTGTCTATAACATGGTTCTTAATTCATGTGTGTCAACAATGTAAACTTTAATGTATGTTTCAATGTTTTAATTAACACTCTAATGACCATTAGAGGGTCCAAAATCAGTTAGAGAGCTTATAGGACACATAAAATGAATTATATATTTGTTAAGTATATTTCATTATAATTTTTAATAAATCAAGATCCAATAAATCAAGAATAATTTCCACATTTTGAAGACAAAACTATTGCAGACTTTATTTTCCTATATTAGCATTAAAGATGACTATGTGTGATTGGGTATTGGAGAAAGAATAAAATAAGATAATTTTTTTATGCTCCCTTTAGAGGTATTGGTAAGTTTATTACATATTCATAAAGGTTATTTATGTATTTATTTATTTTTTTTCATACTTATTTATGAGTAAATTCAACATAAACCTATAGATAACTATGAACATACAATCAAAATCAAAATCTTGCTTAAGTGGTCGACAGTGGTGTTGATGAGGCCAATAATGACTCAATAAGTTGTATAGGGATTACACATTATTTTTTCAACTTTCACAAAATTTTGAAACTCATTTTTAAGTTTGAAACAACAAATTCCTCCTTTCAGGTCTACACAAATAGTCTTAACCTTGTGTTAGGGTTTCTAAACTAAAACTTGTTTTGTAAGAGTTTCCAACAACCAAAATTCACAAAACTTTTTGATTTAATAGAAATTAATGTGATTTAATAAATTTTTAATGTTTCAAACTTGTAAGGAACTCATACGTATATAAATATAGGATTGAGAGTAAATTAGGCCTTGGAAGACCTAATTAGGGCTTGACAAAGGCTAGAAAGGTGGTTTTTAAGTGGATTTGTATCAATGAACTTGCTAGAGTGAAGAAAACAAATATATGTTACTCAAAAATTACCATATATTATAAATATCAATTCTAAATTTCTTTTACCATCACAAAAGGTGAAAAAAAGGCTATTAGGAAGTGAGATAGATTGTGCCAAGTGACAACAAGTTAGGAGGTTGAATTTTTAGTAGATTTACCTCTACATCATTTTGGTATCATATCCACACAAATACACCTAAATTTTATTGTATAATGTGATATTTTATGAGGGGAAGATAAGTTAAGATTGTTTGGTAAATTGCTTAAGCAAAGACAAGATGCCACCTAGGAAAAATGCCGCAGGTAAGAAGGTAGCAACCATACAAATGGGAGATGAAATATTGTAGGAGTTGAGGAATATGAGAGTAAAATTTTATTTAAGACTCATATCAATTGAGTTAAATAAAATAAAAATATTAGTCACAAGTGATTTGAGTGACCAAGAGGAATAAGAGCCATAGGCACCAGAGTTAGAAGATGAAACAGAGAGAGACTAAAGAATAGAAGTTTAAAAGATTGATGAAGGTATTAAAAGGGCAAATATCCAATCCCAAACTATATATTCTAGTGTATTTAGGTATCTTCAATGGATAATAAATCCTTTATTGGATAGGAGAGTTAAACAAATACTTTGACTTTGAGGATGTACCAAAAGAACAAGTTAAGTCTGGTAGAACCAAGCTAAAGGGTCATGCATCCCTATGGTGGTATTACATATAGGATGAGAGGAATAAAAAAATAAAAACCAATATTAAGTCTTGGGATAGAATTATTTCCAAGTTGAAAATCAATTTCTTGCCTAGTGACTACATCACAAACTTATATAAGAAGCTTCAAAACTTGAAATAGAAAGAAATGGGGGGAAAAGAATATAATGAAGAGTTTTACAAGCTAATCATTAGATCAGGTCACATGGAGGATGATAATGATAAGGTTTCTAGGTATCTCAATGGTTTGAGATACAATTTATAGGTTGAATTGACCCTTTCTAGTCCAAAAATGTTGTAAGAGTGTTACTAGTTGGCCTTAAAATTAGAAGACAAGCTTAATAGGAAATAAAACCAACAAAATAGAGGTAGAAGTAGAAGTTTTAGGGGTATAGGTTAGCAAGGAGGTATAGGTTATTCATAAATAAGTCAAGGAGAGTCTAGTGCTTCTCATAAACAACTATCTAGTTCAAAAGGAGGATTTACAGGTAAAAGGACATATTTTAGGGGTGGTTATGCATCAAGAGGTAGAGGATTATGTGGTTTTATAGGTAGGTGTTTCAAATGAAACAAGTTTTATAGGCATAGGTCTTGGTAATTTCTATAGGATCATCTAATAGGATGTTCAATAATATAAAGTAGAAATTTGATTACTCAGGTAGTTGAGGAAGAGAGTGTTTTTTCTTCATCACTTGTGGAGGAACCTAAGGTAGGTGAATCTTTGCTAATGAGGAGATTGATGATCAAGACACCCAAGGAAAATGAGCCACCACAAATAAAAACACTTTTTATAACTTCTTGCAAGTGCTAAGGTAAGTGTTTCAAATTTTTTATAGATTTAGGAAGTATAGATAATTTAGTCTCTACTGAAATGGTAAACAAACTTGAATTGAAGAAGTCACCTCACCCCACACCATATAAAGTCTCATGGTTGAATAAAAGACAAAAATTTTTGGTTAGTGAGCAAATATGGTTGGAGTTTCAAGTTAGAAGGTACAAGGACAAGGTCTTTTATGACGTGATCCACATTGATGTTTATCATGTGCTTCTTGGGAGGCCTTGATAATATGATAGGAAAACCACTTATGATGATTATAATAAATGTCTATACCTTGGTTAAAGATGTATTTAGTCACACCTTGTTGTCTATGAAAGAATAATATAATGACCAAAAAGTTGGATCAAATGTGATGTTCATTAGCGGTAAATAATTCCAAAAAGTTATGAATGAAGAGAAGTTGGGCTTTGCATTGGTAGTAAAGCATAGGACTATTATGATAGTGACTAAATTGAATGAATTTCCTTAAGAGATAAAAAAAAATTGGAAGAGTATGTATTAATTATAGTTGATGAGTTTCCAAGTACATTTCCACCTATGAGAAACATTACTCATCACATATACTTTGTTCCAAGATCAAGTTTCATTAAAAAGGTAGCCTATAAGATGATTCCTAAGGAGAATGCATAAATCAAGAGATAGGTACAATAAATCTTAGACAAAGGGTTGATCAAATAAAGTATTAGTCATTATGCAATATTTATAGTGTTGGTGCTTAATAAATAGGGTGATTGGAGAATGTATACAGAATCAAGGACTATAAACAAGATCACAATTAGATATAGGTTTTATCTCCCCAAGATGGAAAATTTGATGGCTTGCTTGAGTGGAACAAGCTATTTCTCAAAAATTGATCTCAAAAATGGATATTATTAGATTAGGATTAAATAAGGGGATGAGTGGAAAACCACTTTAAAGTGTTAGTGTAGTGCTTTTTCCCAATGGGTTTTTCTTACACGATCGTATGGCCATTCTATGTTATTTAAGCTTCATTAGGTTAGTTATAAAGGGTCCATAGGCTAATTATATTTAATTTTAATTAGGTAATTATGAAAATTATGGACTTACTAATGTTGCCCTAATTTTCCCTATATGTACCCCACTTTTCCTTTTTGAAAGGCTAATGAAGAATTTAATCATATCATTTTGGATTTCATAGCTTATTATAAATATCATATGTTTTCTAGAGATATCACACTGCCACATAGGATTTAACTTGATTACACAAAAATTGTTCAAAGATCCTGGCAAACTCTTTCATGGTATCAAAGCTTTCCTGATAGCCTCATGCATTAGACTCACTGGTAAGATCCTCTATGCATTAACCTTGTTGGTTTTTCTTTTGTCTTGGTCACCATTTTTGACCTTAGAGGCATTTTATTAGTCTACCTTGAAACTCATATCAAAATGCCTTTGATTAAAAATACATTTGCATATATTTTCTAAGTTTTTTGAGATCTAAAATGGGTTATTCTTAGTTTTTTGATAAACTTCATAGATTTATATAAAATCAACTTCTTTCATCTAATCATATGATTATACGAATGAAGTAATTAGGCCTACAAACCCCAGTTTACTCTCTGTAGACCAAATCAGGTTTTTGGTGGGCTATTACTTTATTTCATAGACTAAATTGAGTTTTTAGTGAACTATTACTTGAGTCCATAGATCAAATCATGTCTTCAGTGAGCCATTACTTACCTCAATATCAAATCAAGTTTTCAGCACTACTCAACTTATAATTAATCGGGCTTTTCAACCCCAACAGCTTACTCATAAGACCCATTTGGGTTTTCCAAGGGTAACTACTTATTACTCATTTACTTTTTAAGTAATGAAGTTGTAATATTCTGAAGTAGTGTAGGTCCAAAAATTTGATTTACATTGAGTAAGACCCATTCAAGTTTGTGGAGGTCGACTACTTATTACTCATTACTTTCTTTATAAATAATAAGTAAAGTTGTTCGAAGAACTTGAAATACATTGAGTAGAAGTAATCAAGTTTCTTAAGATCAACTACTTATAACCTTTTATAAGTAAACTAGTTGTAAGGACCCAAAGTAGTATAATTGAAAGAACCCAAAGTCAAGCAGCTAGAAGAACCCAAATTACACTAGGAGACCCATTCAGGTTTTTTAAGAGATTTTACTCATTAATTTTTATAATCAATGTAGCTGCAAGAACTCAAAGTCAAGAAACTAAACAAATCTATGTGATATTCAAGGAGGCATCAAATTTTAGGTGAAAAGTAATGAAGAAATAGAGAATTTATTTCTATTTTTGGATTTTTGGATGAAAAAACACAAGACTGGAAAAAAATATTTCCAGTTTTGGAAAGGGTCTAGGAATATGTGGAGTAAGAACTAGTAAGTGCTATAACTTTCAATTTGTAGCTCTTTTTTGGGTTCCATTTTTTTTAAGTGCATATTTTATCAAGCTCTACACATTGGTGATATTATTTTATGAATTTTTTAACAACCATTTTTCACATGGTGAAATATCTTAAAACTCTTTTCAGACCTTTGTATCTTTCCTTATAGATGCATTTTAGACATTGCCCAATGTCCCTCTCATACTTTCTCACATTGATTTCTCATAGATGCATTCTCATTTGTGTCTAATGTCCAAGACTGAGTGTGTGTGTATTGTAAACTTTGGGGGGGGGTATACTTGATAGTTTAGGGGGTATTTGTACTATTTACTTTCTATTTTTTGCTTTCATTTAAATTCTATAATTTGTCTCATTATAATCTACACTAATGGATCTAAACATTGAACCACTCACACCATTTAACTATCTAGAATGGAAGTCTAAAATACAACTCACTTTGAGAGGTAAAGGACTCTATCAGATTACTATGGGTAAAGAAACGAAGCCATCTACAAATGTAAAAATGGTTAAGTGGTACAATATATGTGATAAATCCTATGGGTTTTTATGCCTATCAATGTTTCTTGACCTCTTATTTCATGTTTAATCTACAAAAACTCTGAATGAAGTCTGCACAATCTTGGATAAGCTTTTTGGAGTTTAGGATAACATGAGGGTTCATGAGTTGGAGAATGAGCTTATCACATTGAGCCTAGGTGACTATGACACCCTAAAATACTTATTTAAAAATTTCAAATCACTAAGACTGTAGTTGAAATAATATGGCATTGAGAAAATAGATGACCAGTTGATTCTATCTGTACTTACAAAATTAGGTCATGACTTCAATTTTCATCTCTACATTTTATGCTACCAAACATGTACTTGGATCCACTTGGAAAATGACATTATTTGATGAGTTTGTTGTTGATTTTACTTGAAAGCAAGATAATTTAGTTCAAATGGGTGCATTGAAGTCTTCAAAATCACATGCCTTGATTGTTAATCAGGACAAGAAGAAGCCTTCAAGTAGTGGAAAATAGGATAGAAATAGTCTTAACTAGAACATGAGCATAAGAAGAATTAGAAATTAGATTTCAAGCCTAATTCATCATCAAATGAGTCTTCCTCAAGTGATAAACCTAAGAAGGATAAACTCAAATGCAAATTTTTTAAGAAATTTGGGCATGATGAATCTCAGTGCATGAAAAAGAAGATTGACACCTTGACTAAGATGTTTGAGAAGAACAACATCATTGTTCCTAAATACTCATCTTATAATATGTCTGCATAAGATTATGCAAAGGAAAAAGATATAAAAAAATAAAAACAAGAGCAAGGCACTAGTTATAGTAGTTTCTCAACCTTTGACTTGGGTTATTGACTTAGGGGCTTCCTATCACATGACCTCCTCAGAGGATCTATTTTTAGAAATAGAGCCATGTTTTGTGCTTTCAATTCTCATGGGTGATGACACTTTGATATATGTTAGTATTAAAGGATTGGTATAAGTAAGTGATAGGACCTTCAATGATATTCTATGTGTTTCTTTACTATCCATCAATCTTCTGTTAGTATATCAAATCACTCGCATAGGTGCAGAGAACCAAGTTGAGTTCACACCTTATTGAATGGTCATTAAATGGATAAAAAATGAAATCATAGTGGCTTATGGGAATGATAATCATTAGTCTAGGTTGTATACCTTCTCACAATCTACCCAAGATCAACCCTCAGTTGCACTACTTACTCATGCAGATGGAGTGAGCAACCTATGGCATGAACAGTTTTGCCATTTAAACTACCATTACCTAGGGAAACTTAGTTATTAGGACATGGTTTTAGGGTTTCCTAAAGTCAAATTCTCATATTTCCTATACAATTATTGAATTCTTGGCAAGCATCTAGAAGATAAATATGACAAGGATAAAGCAAGGAGAATCGAATAAAAGCTAGAAATAGTTTATAGTGACTTAGTAGGTCCATTTTTAAAACCTTCATTCAATAGGAAAAGATACATGCTCACATTCATCAATGAATTTTTGAGATACACATAGGTGTTTTTTCTAAAAAATAAGTATGAGATATTTGATCACTTTAGGGACTTCAAGCCACTTTTGGAGAAGCAGTCAGAATGTTCCATCAAAATATTAAGGACTAACAATCGTAGAGAGTATGTCAATAATAGGTTTGAGTATCTTTGCACATCAGAGGGGATTGAGACGAAACACATAGTTCCATACAATCCTTAGTATAATGGTGTGGATGAATATAAGAATTTTACCTTGAAGGAAATGGCAAACTACATGCTTCAATCAAAGTCTCTTACTCCTTAGTATTAGGTTGAAGCAATTAATTGTGTGTGCTACATTCAGAACCAAGTTCCACACAAATCCTTGAATGGAATCACTCCTTTTAAATATTGGGATGGTCACAAGCCCACATTAGATCACTTTTGATTGTTTGGATCACTAGTAATGGCCTGAATTCCCAAGAAAAAATATAAGGAAATGGACCCTCAGAGTTAGTCTTGCATCTTTATGGGGTATACAGAGGGTGTTAATGGATATAGCCTTATCTATCCTAAAACTCATGAGTTTTTCATTGAAAGGAGTGTCAGTTTTCATGAGGGCCCACTTGAACACAATCATGGCACTCTAGACTCTTCAAAAGTTTCACTAGACATTGATTCCACTTTAGATAGTGACATAGATCCACCTCAAGATATGCCTGATGATGAGGATGACTCTTCTTCTTCTTCAATTTCAAATGATGAGAGTAGTGATGAGGATAATCTTCCTCCATCTCACACTCACACTACAGATGATGAGGAATCGCCTCTTGATTCTCTAATATCATATAATTTTGGTCTTATTTGGGCTAGACAGACACTTCAAAGTGCTAGGAAATGGGTTAGAAATCCATCGGATACAAGGTAGACATGATCATAGTTTTAAGGAACATCACATGCCTACTTGGCCATTACCTCAAATCCAAAAAAAAATCATGAGGCATCTGGCATTCCAGAATGGGATTCTACTATGCAAGAAGAGTACAGTTCCCTAATCAGGAACAAAGCATGGGACTTGGTCCCTCTTATAAAAGGAAAAAAATTGGTCCATTGTAAATGGGTTTATCAGACCAAGTATGGTGCAGATGGGTCATTTGATAAGTACAAAGCTCATCTAGTTATAAAGGGGTTTTCTCAAGTGCCTAGTATAGACTACACTGAGACATTTGCTCCTGTCGCCAAGATGACATCTATAAGACTCACTCTAGCCATTACAGTCACACATTGATGAGATGTTAACCAAATGAATGTAAAGAGTGCTTTTTTACATGGTAACCTCAAGGAAGAGATATATATGGATAAACCAGAAGGCTTTATAGAAGATACCTCCTTGGTCTATAGACTCAATAAATCTATCTACGGACTCAAATAAGCCCTTCGACTATGGTATGTCAAGATGGACTCCTTTCTCCTCATAATCAGGTTCACCAGATGCCACTCAGATATAAATTTCTACATATTGTGGTAGGATGAGTCTCTATTGATCCTAGTTATCTATGTGGATGACTTATTGCTTATAGGTAGCTCATAATCATCCATATTAGTAGTTAAAACTACACTTTTAGATAAATATTCAATGATAGACATGGGATTGTTGCACTACTTTCTTAGGATTGAAATCATTCAGTCATATTCTGGGATAACTTTATCACAATCCAAGTATTCTCTTTATTTACTTACAAGTTTTAACATCGCTGATTATAAGACAGCTCCTACTCCCTTCTTATCTAGTGTGAATCTTGATGTTGATTATCCTACATCACTTGTTGATGCAACAACATATCGAAAACTCATGGGTAGTCTTATCTATCTCACACACTAGACCTGACATATTCTATGTAGTTGGTTTGGTCTCTCAGTTTATGTAGGATCCACATGAGTTGCACTATAAAGTAGCAAAGAGGATTCTTTATTACATTTAAGGTTTTCATAACTATGGGATACACTATGGAGTAGGAATAAAGGTTGATTTGATTAGATACATAGATTTATATTGGGTTGGAGATATTCATAGTCAAAAGTCCACTTCAAGTTATAGTTTCTCACTTGGTTTAGGTCCAATAAGTTGGTCAAGAAAGAAGTAGCATGTAATTACTTTATCATCTATAGAGGTAGAATACAGAGGGGCTGTCAATGCCACCACTGAAGCAATTTAGATTCAAGGGATTCTCACTGAGTTTGGTGTCCAGTTTCATAAGGCAACAATTATCTACTATGACAACCAAAGCACTATCCATATTTTCAAGAATTTGCTTCTCCATCAAAGGACTAAGCACATAGATATTCACATGCATTTCATCAAGGAGCTTATTAATGAGTAAGTAATTATTCTTTGATACTATCTAACATCAGAGTAGATTACAGATATTCAGACTAAGCCCTTCACAGAGAGTAAATTTGTTTATCTGTGAGCTCTCATTAGAGTTAGGGTTGATCCACCTTCTTCTTCCTCCTATGGAGTTTCATCACTATGTACTTGGGTACCTCATTAGGCTTTCAATTCCGGTACCCAATTCTCATCTCACCTAAACTATGCTTAAGGGGGGGTATTAATGTAGTGATTTTTCCCACTGGGTTTTGCCTGCACAATTGTTTGGCCATTCTATGTTATTTAATCTTCCTTAGGTTAGTTATAAAGGGTCCATAGGCTAATTATATTTAATTTTAATTAATTAATTATGAAAATTAGGGACTTCCTCACATTGCCCTAATTTTCCCTATATGTACCCCACTTTTCCTTTTTGGAAGGCTAATGAAGAATTCAATCATATCATTTTGTATTTCATAGCTTATTTCAAATATCATGTGTTTTTTGGAGATATCATGCTACCTTATAGGATTCAAATTAATTTTATGAAAACTATTTAGAGATCTTGGCAAACTCTTTCATCAAGACCAATGAGGGGTTGTATGAATGGTTGCTTATGCCATTTCGCTTGACAAATGCACTAAATACTTTCATTATGATTATGAATGAAGTCCTCAAACCTTTTATAAGTAATTTTATAGTGGTCTACTTGGATGATATTATTATCTATATCCCTAGTAAGGAGGAACATCTGCATAATTTGTATCTAGTCATAAGAAGGCTGCAAGAGGAAAGGTTGTTAATCAACCTCAAGAAATGTGTGTTCATGAAATCAGAACTACTATACTTAAGATTTGTACTTTCTCAAGGCATGCTTGAGATTTAAAAGGATAAATTGAAGGATATCATGGAGTGGCCAACACCTCGAATAGCTAGAGAGGTAAGGAGTTTCCATCGGCTTACAAGTTTCTATAGAAAATTTATTAGAAACTTTAGTGTAATTTGTGCTCCAATAATAGATACCATTAGGGAAGATAATAATAAGTTTGTTTGGACTAATAAATCTAAAAAGAGTTTTTAATATATGAAGAAAAGAATAACGGATTAGCCTATCTTAGCACTACTAGACTTTAACAGAGTTTTTCAGATAGAATGTGATGCAAGTGGAGTGGTAATAGGGGATGTTCTAAGCCAGGAGAGTAGGCCAATAGTTTATTCTAGTGAAAAGCTCAATTATGCCAAATTAAATTATTCATCATATGACTTGGAATTCTATGCAATGGTGCAAGCTTTGAAGAAATGGAGGCATTACCTAATGCCTAAAAGGTTTATCATCTATATAGATAAACATGCACTTTAATTCATCACTAATCAACCTCAACTAAATTAGAGGCACATGAAATGCGTGGAGTATATGCAAAATTTTACCTTCACCATCAAGCATAAGAAAGGATAAATCAACAGGGTAGTAAATGCATTTAGTATAAGAGTCTTATTAGTGCATGAGATACATCTTGAGAGTGTTGGTAGTGAGTGACTCAAGGATATGTATGAGGATGATGAAGACTTCAAAGAAGTATACAATGCTTGTAAGCATCCAACCACACTAAACAAAGAACCATGGTTAGACTATATCATACAATATGGGTTATTATTCAAAGGTGTACAACTACATGTGCTAAGAAGTTCAATAAGAGAAAACATGATCCAAGAGAAGCATAATGGGAGTATGGAAGGCCACTTTAGGCTTGATAAGACTTTGGAAAAACTCAATAGACACTATTTTTGGTCTAAGATGAAAGAAAAAGTGAGAATATATGTTGAGAGGTGTAAAAATTGTCAAATGGCCAAAGGGAAGAGCATTAATTCATGCTTATAACAACCTCTACCAGTCCCAAATAGACTTTGGGAATATATAAGCATGGATTTTGTGATGAGACTACATAGAACTCAAAGAGGTTTTGACTCCATATATGTAGTTGTGGATAAATTTTCTAATTTTATCCTTGAAATACCACCAATGATGCCACCCATGTGGCAAATTTTTTATTTAAAGAAGTAATAAGACTTCATGGGCTTCCACTAAATATTATATCTGATAGAGATACTAAATTCCTAGGCCATTTTTGGAGGATACTATGGAGAAAGATAGGAATAAATATGAGTTTTAGTTTAGCTTACCACCCTAAGATAGATGGTCAAACTAAGGTGGTTAATAGGATTATATTGAACCTATTAAGGTGTCTATCTAAGAATAATCCTAAGCAATGGGATATTATATTACCCTAGGTAGAATTTGCTTACAATGACTCCTCCAATAGGAGGATTAGCATGAGCCTTTTTTAAGTGATATATGGTATGCATCCTAGAAGAGTGTTTAAACTTATAAATCTTAGTACGATGGACAAGGGAAGTGTTGAAGGGGAATATTTTGTAGTGGCCATGAAATAAGTACATCAACAAGTAAGGAAGCATCCAGAAGCTAGTGTGGAGAAATACAAAAAGCAAGTAGATGTAAGTACAAGAGAGGTTAAGTTTTTAAGTTGAAATATTATTTTTGGCTCATCTTAAGAAGTAAATATTTCCAAAATTGTGTACAAAAATCTTAAGATGAAAAAAATAGTCAATGAAGGTGCTTAGAAAGTTTGTGAATAATGCATATGAGCTAGAATTACCTAGTAGTGTAGGCATATCACCAATTTTTAATGTTTCATAATTATACCCTTAAAAATAAGAAGAAAAAAATTGAAGACACAATAGAGGGAATATCTAAAATAGGTATATATTTGGAAAAATATCTGCCTCAAGTCAAACCAAATGAATAGGAATGCATCTTAGACAAGCAAGTGTTTAAGCAGACTAGGGACATATAACATTTCAAGTATTTGGTAAAATAGAAGAAAAAATCATTGAATATTATACATGGATGGTGTATCATGACATAAAAAACCATGGGAGTACTCTAGGATAACTCATGGACAATATTCCCTGAGTCTTTTTCTCTTTCCCCTAGGAGTATGATGTAGGAGCATCACTCTTAGGCCTAGTTTCTTGAAAATTTTGGTTTCTCTTGTCAATTTTGTTTTATTTTGTGGTATAATTAGTATTATTATGATTAAAACACATTTATTTTTATTTCATATTTGTTTATTTTATTTATAGATCTTCAAAAATTCAAATTTGGCTTTTCTCACCAAAATAAACTTTTTGAATTGTTTAGACTAGTTTAGGAGTTGCAAGATTTTTTTAAAGGAACTTCCAAAGTGTTAAATTGTTTTAATGTCCTATTAAATGGACCATGTGTCTATAACATGTCTTAATTCATGTATGTGAGTAATTTAAACTTTGATGTATGTTTTAATGCTTTAATTAGCACTCTAATGACCATTAGAGGGTCCAAAATCAGTTAGAGATTTTATAGGACACATAAAATGTATTTTATATTTGGTAATGATAACTCATTAAAAATTTTAAGAGATAAAAATCCAATAAATAAATAATAAGTTCCACATTTTAAAGACAAAATTATTGCAGACTTTGTTTTCTTGTGTGTTAGCATTAAAGATGATTATGTGTGATTAGGTATTAGAGAAAGAATAAATAAATATGCATTTATGATGTTCCTTATGTATTTTTCAGTTTATTACATATTAATAAAGGTTATTTATTTATTTTCATACTTATTTATGAGCAAATTCAATAAGAGACCTATAGATGACTGTGAACATACATAGTCAAAATTAAAATCTTGCTTAAGTGGTCAATAGAGGTATTAAGGAGGGAACTAATTATTCAAGAAGGTGTATAAGGATTGTACAGACCTTTTTAAACTTTCACATAAGTTTAAAACTTGATTTTAATCTTAAAACAAAAAATTTCTCCTTAGGTTTTCACAAACAGTCTTAACCTTGTGTTAGGGTTTCTAAACTAAAACTTGTTTTGTAGGAGTTTCCATTGACCAAAATTCACAAAATTTTTGATTTTATATGATGAATGTTCTCTAACAAAATTTTAATTTTTTAGGCTTGTACAACACTCCTATATACAAAAATATAGGACTGAGAGTAAATTAAGCCTTGGGAGACCTAACTGGGGCTTGATAGAGGCTAGAAAGGTGGTTTATAAGTGTAGTTGGATCAAAAAAATTATTGGAGGGAAGGAAATCAATATAGGGTACTCAAAAATTACCATAGATTCTAAATTTCAATCATAAATTGTCCATACCATCATAAAAAGTGAAAAAAAGCTACTAAGAAGTGAGATAGGTTGTGCCAAGTGACAACAAGTTGAGAAATTGAATTTTGGTAGCTTTCCCTTTGTTTCATTAATCAAATAAAAACCATAATAATCCATGGTTCAAATATTTTATTCATCTTAGATAGAAATCAAGATGTGACATTAGGTTTGTGGACATGACCCACCATTGGTCCCCAAGCCTCTAAAGGCATACATTCTATTGAGAATGTATCCCCTGTAGATCCCAATACTATACTTCACAATGTGAATAACTACATATAGGTCACATTACTATTTTTCCACACCATATGCTTTATTTATTCCCTCCTATCCTTTATTATCTTGGTCACCTTTGATTATGCACCCACTTGTTCATGCTTAGGTAAATTTGTTTCATGGATGCCTAAAGACATCTCTATATGTCACTATCCCTATCTTGCTAGTGAAAATTTTATTTTTACTCATGAAACCTCCCCACATCCTTGAAATTATTTTTTATTACTCACATCTCCACATCTCACTCTTTTCAAACCCATCACCACCTCCTTCCATCCCATCAGTTCCCAGTTTGAGGGTGAATACCTCCTCACCCACACCTGGGACATCCACATAATCTAAGGTTTTGTCTCATAACTGGTTGTTAATCAAACTATTCAATAAAAACTATTAAATGTAGACACTAATTTCATGTACACTATCTAATAAGTGTATTTATATGTCATAAATCCCCCTCATTTATATCCACCACCCTTATTTACATTTACACACAATAATTACTTTGTTGATTACTATTTACACTTCCCAACCTCCTAAATCTCCCAAAATATATTAAAATCATCCTAACCCCAATAAAAACCCCATGAAACAACTTTAAAAACCCCCTCTTAAAAATTCACCATGGTTAGAACCACTTAAGACATGTTTTTCCAAGAAAAGGTAGAATTGTTAGTGATTCCCTATGATCGACATTGATAATGTTTGATCAGTGTCGATTACTTATAGATGGATGGATCTCACATAAAAAAATCCTAAAACTATGTTTCAATGTGGATAGAAACTTGAAAGACAAACAACATTTAATATATATTTTAGTATAGATATTACACTACCATATCAAAGTTCTAAATCTTTGAAATAGCTTTATGAAATTTAGAGTACATCTCCAATTCGTAGCATCATCTTAAGATAATTCAAATTTTATCAACTTATTTAATTTTAATATAGTTTCATTATTTATCTTATTATACATAGTAATATCACTAGTTTACTCCTTAGACCACCCCAATTATCTTCGAAATCCATTTTCTTAAACCCTAAAAAAACTTCTTAGTTTTCTTCACAATTTTACTAAAATTGACGTCAATCATATTGATCAACACTGATACTAATAAAATTGATACCGATTATATGAATCAAAATTGATCCTTATTAAAACTATTAAGTTACAAAATTTGAACCCATTTCCATGGATTTTTTCCTTAGCCCTGGTCTATTATGATCATTTATGTTTTCCTAAAAACATGAACTCTACATTTAGATGAATACTCTAAGAATACCTCATGAGATAATCAAAATTTTCCATCTATCGATCATTCCCTAACCCCTCTTCACTGATCAGAGTGACATTACACATGAGTTGAGTCTCTGTACCATTGCATTCATTCCAAATATTTATGACATTTCAACCCAGGTATAAATTAGCCAAAAAGATACCAATGCCACACATGATTATTGGCTCGATTACTTTGATTACATTAATGCAATAGAGGAAGAATAAATTTTATCCTTATCATATTTTTTCTAATTATCATCATATTTTTTAATTCATATTATCATTTTTTATCAGATTAATTACTAAACAGGTGGATTGACATCCATGAAAGGAAGTTAACCCCTTTTTGGAACTACTATTTTATTAGGCAATCCACCTTATTTTATTAATATAGTTTGTCTATTTTTTTCACTTATGTGTAGGTAATCCTTCCCAACCAAAAAGGAAATCTCACAATATCTTGGTCAATGGTGTGCATTTGATCTTATAGGTACACCTCACTTTAGCTAAAACCCTTATTTTATTTTGAGATTTTGTAAGTTCATATTATAAAATAAATTTACATAAAAACTACATAAATAGATGTTGTAAGCAACATGGTGTATGAAGCAAGTTACAAGTTGGAAGACCTAATGTATGGTTATATAGGCATAATTTTTCAACTATAAGAGCAAGTATTAGACTTGAAATGATAATTAGTGGACACACAAGCAATGCAAGAGAAAAATTAGGTTACTCTAGTATCTCTCATGAATTATATCCTAATACATGAGATAGACAAGTATGAAATATGTTGGGTGTCATCTAGGACATATTCCATGAAAATGATGCCCATCCTCATGATTTAATAGATTTAAAATATTTTGTTAATATATTAAACTTATAGGATATCCAACTCACTCAAATTGTCTAGTCTGAAGCCATGTTGTACATTTTTTGAATCAATTGTCAATGTAATTCATCATATAATGCCTAAGGTGGCAATATGTTACTTTGTGGAAATAACTTTACAATTAAAGGTTTAGAAAATTAGGTTAATTTTTTAACTATTAGGATTCATATATTTTTTATTAATTAAAAGTTTTGAAATGATGTATTCAATTGAAATAATTAATTAAAAGATTTAAAATAATATATCTAATTGATTTTTTTAATGTAATAGCTTTTATAAAATATTGATTAATTTATTTTTAAATATGAATTTATTTTATAATCTCTATTTTTTATTTTTACACAGAGAGTGATAAAAAAATTATATTATGAATATAGGTACATAATTGTTAGATAGTATTGAATAAAAACTCTATCAACCTCCCTATTAATGGGTCATTGGTGAAAGAGTATAAAAATATGAGTAGACTAGATGCAGTTTGGGTTCCTCCCAA
This sequence comes from Torreya grandis, assembly GCA_037957365.1. NCBI lineage: Eukaryota > Viridiplantae > Streptophyta > Pinopsida > Cupressales > Taxaceae > Torreya > Torreya grandis. The sequence goes on from JARHVA010005277.1 coordinate 905,480, forward strand.
GCTAAGATGGTTTAAGCTCAACTTTGGTGTTACTTGTGGAGTAAATCTAGGGGCTTTAAGATTAGGATGTGTAGTGTTATATTGTAGCAGTTCTTTTATTAGAATGACCTCCCTGAAATTAAAGGATGATACAAATAATGAAGTAGAAGCATAAATGTTGATTACAGGTCTGGATCTCATTATTGGTTGTGAGGTGGATAATTTATATATTTAAGGGGATTTATAAGTGGTGATTATGGTGGTTTTAAAATAATCTAATAAGGCTTATAAATTTAATATATTCAATATAGAGCTTGGGAGATGTTAAAAACATTTAATGCTTGCAAATGTTCCCATTTCTACCACAAAGTTAATAGGATGGCAAATTTTTTGGCCAACATTAGGATTGATAAATAAGAGGATAGTAAGATTGATAATTATCAGGATAAATGGGATTGATGTAGTAGAGTTTTCATAATTTAGAGGATGTGTTGCATATGAAGGATTTGAAGCTCTCGATAATGATGAGGGCATTTAATTGTGAATGAAAGTTTTAATCATTTTAGTGAGTTAAATCTTGATAGGTTTTAATATATCAATGAATGGTGGTGATTTTTAGTGTTGATATTATTTTTGAGAGGAAGTTATTTTTAGGTGTTCATGTTCAGTTACTATTTGCAGTGATGGAGTAAGTTTTGGTTGAGTTGATAGTTTTTTTAGTGGTTTTTAGAGTTAGTACAAGGAGGAAAAAGGGATTTTAGGGGTTAATTTTGATGAGTAAACTAAAAAACATGTTCTAGGAGTTGACAAATAAAATTGAAGAAGCCATTTTTTCTATTTTAGGTGTTGAGGTGTTGAAGAAGAGTCTTCATGTGAAGGTTAATTCTGACCTAACCTCATTATTTGCTAGGAATTTTTTGATGCTTATGGCAGATAAGTCTCAAGTAGTAGAATTGTTAGATTTTTTTTTACCCAACCCATAGAGTAAAATTGGAGTATAATTTCTTAAAAATGGATAATGGGTCATTCAAAGAGTTTCCCTTATTGGGTCATGATGGGATAAGGTTTGTGCCTCTGCATTTTTTCATGTTGATGGAAGAAAGGTTGGTTCTATGAATAAGGAATACATAGATGGGAGGTTAGTCTTGTGTTAGTCCTATAAAATAGATGAAATAAACACACTAAAATCATAAAACCTCTATCCTAGACACTAAGGAGAGCTTAGGTAATAAAACTACATAAGAAAGCATAATAAAAACATAAAAGAATTTACTCTTTCACCTTCCTTAGAGCTCTAAATGGCTTGTTTAATGGCTTGCTCAACTTATGCATCAATAAGTTTTTGATAATGAAGCTTGCTTGGCTCCTTCTCTCCTTTACACCTTGGCTTTAATTGTTTGGCTTAAGATTTGATCATGATAACACTACTTGCAAGGATTTTAGGCTTTATAACACTACATAAAAAGAGCTTGTTAAAGATATTTGAGCATAATAACTTTGCACCAAAATAGCTTAGAAACCAATAGGCATGGCCTTGTATTTATAGCCTCAATAATTAAATCTCACCCAAGGTGAGTTAGGGTTGAGTTTAGGCTAGGGATGGGTTCAAACTAACCTTAGGTAAGTTAAAACTAACTCTAGTTGAGTTAATAATTGTCATATAGTTATGATATGCAATTACTAGACATGGCTCTCAAATTAGATATTTTGAGATACTTTCAAAGATCTTGATAACTCATAAAGGCAATATGATGAAAGGCTTGGATATTTTGATTTTTAGAATTTCCATTTTTAGATATTCATTAATCATGAATGGATAATTCAACTAAGAATTTAATCTTGTTTAGTTTATTAGTTGATATTGATTAGAATTTTAGCTCTTTGAAAATTTGATATTTTTAAAGTGGCCCACTTAATAGTTGCATAGGCTAAATTGACACTTGTGATGCCACAAGTTGATTAGGGATGAATATGTGAGAGGTTTTTGTTGTATATGGGCTAGTATCCCAAATACGGATGCCTCAACATGATTATAAGTTTTAATTAATGATGCACAAATAAATTTGGGACATTCAATGATTCATAGGCTTAATTTATAATGGTTGGTAGGAATTAGTCTGAAGTCTGATTGGAAGCCAATTATGGCTAGTTTTAGGTGTCTATAGTTTGACCATATAAAAAATTTGGAAAGGTATTACAAGCTATAGGCACAATAATATCTTCTCAAAAATTAAAAGTTCATATACGACTACTTATTCAATGGCAATAGATAAGCTCTAGATGCCCCCTTGAGGGAGTGGTCGATAAAGAAGGTCAATTATTAGTCCATCAAAATAACAAAAATAATATTATAAAAAGGCAAAATGGGGTAGAAGAGATTGATTTACCCAGAGGTGGTTATAATCAATGGCATGGTGAGTTACCCTAGTTAGGTAGATAAAGAGGATGATTTGCCCATAGGTGGTTGTTATCATTGGCATAGTGGGATAAAATAGATAATGATTTGCCAAAAGGTGGTTATAATCATTAGCCAAAGGATAAGGGTAACAAGATAAAGATTTTCCCAAAGGTAGTTATAATCATTAAAGGTAAAACAATTATTTTCCCATAGGCATTTGTAATCATTGGCAAGATAAAAACATGCCCCAGTTGGGTAAATAGAGATAATGGTTTTCCCTAAGGCATTTATAAGCATTATCACATTGAAAAAATGATATATTTGGGAAAAATAATGATAAATATTTTCCCATAGGTGGGTATAATCTATAACATCCAAATAGATTGAAACATGATGATTTACTCAAAGGAGGTTAGAATCATTATAGCCCTACAAGTGGGATGATACACAATGATTTGCCCAAAGGTAGTTATAATCATTAGTAGAATGATGGGAGTAATATGGAAAAGTGGATAATGGGGATTACATATTGAATTTGTACTCACAAATTAAGTGTAAGATAGTATAGAGGACAAAGATTAATTTGGTAAACTTTCTAGTATGGAGATGCACATCCTAACTAGAAAAGATTAAAATTATCTTGTCATTTAATTACTTTGTATCTAGAAAATGATGTGGATAGGGTGGGGGTGTTTTAGATGGCAAAGAGAAGTATGGAAGCCACATTTCTTGTAATATTTCCCATGCTAATTTTTATTTAGCACATGATGGTAGGCATCATGATATAAAACACAATGAGAATTTAGCCAAAATATGCATAAGGACTTACACATGATCCAATAAATAATTGAAAAAAATGCACTAATGATAAAAACTATGATGATAATGTTGGTATATGAATATGGATAGACCTAAGTATAAATAATAAGGAATCACCCAATGAATGCATATGTACTAATTCAAGGCACAATAAGAAAGCAAACAAACAAACAAATAAAAATACAAAACACCAAGAAATAAAAAATGAATAAACACAAACTATGGTTAATGACAAATGTTAGTGTAAAAAAATAATAAATAAGGTGATGAAGATTACCTCTAGGATATAGGAGATAATGAAACAAACAAATAAAATTGGGGGAAGAGAATAAAAGGAAGGGGTGGATGAGTTGACTCTAGATTCACTAGGCAAGTGGATGTTACTTACATAGTTCTATGGATGCAAGGTCCAACTAAACTTTAGGCTAAATGTAATTTTCCTAGGAAATGGGATAGATGAAAAATGATGATCAAGAGAAACATGATTGTGTTGTAGAGGAATAATGGGAATGGGATCACAAAATGGTGAGAGAATGAGACATTATCCCAATAAGATGGGGAAATTAAAATACAAGTGGTTTTTTCTGAATTAGTTAGGGGTCTCAGAATCCTTAAGGTAAAGAAGTGGTCAATTTGGTGATTTTAGGATTTTTTAGATTTATTATAAATGTTTTTTAGAATTTTCTACATATCTCAACTCAATTGATAATGATGAGATACTAAACGGTCTAAATCATAAAATGTCGAGAACATTCACACTTGAAAATTTCTCACAAAATGGTGAAAGCATGGTAAAGGGTGAGGGAGTTGACCTCAATAAGAATTGAGCATTACCTACATAGTCTCATGAGGACCTAAAGTCACTATAGTTCTACCTTATAGTGGAGGAATCATATTAGATAGTAACACATTCTCAAATTATAGGAAAAGTAGGTAAATGGTATAGTATGACATAGGAATGGCAAGGTGGAACTTCAAGGCATTAATGATAAAGATGTTATTCCTAATTTTCCCATAGGAGGTTATATTTAGGGAATAATGGAATAGGTCAATGATACTAATTTTTTCAAAGGTAGTTATAACTAATAACATGATGGTGGGACTCTAATTTTCCCAAAGGTGGTTATAATCGATAGCACTCAAAATGAAACAAAATAATAAATAGAAGATGTAACTGTCAAACCACTATCATACTAGTCCAAAATATAGCCTCTGTCTATAAGACTAAATCAACTACTAAAAATTTATCTTAAATCCCTTGCTAAAGATGCCCAAAGAACCAATGGAATGGAACCAAGGTTAAAGGGGTTGGGTAGGCAAGGTTGAAAATAATTTTGGTCAACAAGAAAGGTATGGTATAATGGTATATGGTATAGTACAAGGAAGAGTGTATATATTATAGTATAATATAAGTGTGCATCATAGATAATATTTTAGGTTTCTCAAGTGAAGTAATGATTGAGGTGTATGATATTAATTAGTTCATCAAGTTCATCTTTATTTGGCATAGTGAGCCTGTATGCTCTGGAGCCATAATTTACAACAATGATATAGGGGCCTATCCAATTGGGTTTGAACTTGCCCTTGTGTTTCTTCTCAACCATGGTATTTTGCTAGTTTTATTTGAGAATAATATCCCTAATTTTAAACTCTATGTATTTGATGCACTGATTATAATGGCCATAGAGGTGGTTATGGTATGCTTGAAGGTTGTTGATAATGGTCATGCATTTCTCATCAAGTAACTCTAGCTCTTGAAGGTGAGCTACTTTATAGTCATCATCATCTAAGATGTGCTTCAATGAGATGTGAAAATAAGGTAAGTCAACCTCAATGGGAAGAATGGTCTCAGTACCATAAACTAGGGAATATGGAGTGGATCTCATTGGGATATGGTAATTATGTGGTATGCCTAGAGAGCATGGAAGATTTGGAGGTGCCAATCAAGACTAGTATCATTAAAAATATTTTTAAGGATGTTCATAATGATTTTATTTGATGCTTCGACCTAGCCATTACCTTGAGGGTAAAAGGATATAAAAATTTTTGAGTAATGTTGCACTTGGCACAAAGCATTTTGACATCCTTGTTTTTTAATGATCCACCATTATCAAATATAATGTAAGATAAGATACCATAGAATCAAATGAGATGATTAAAGATGAATTTGGAAATTTTTTTTTTATTCATGTAAGTGAGAGTATAGCTTCAACCCACTTAGTGAAATATTCATTGGTGGTAAGGATGTGTTTATGGCCATTAGATGAGGTTGGATTAATCTTCTCAGTGAGATCAAGGCCCCATGTAGCAAATGACCATGGTGTAAGCATTGGTTTTAGTGTTTTGTGTAGATCATGAATCAAATTGACATGCCATTGATATTTGTCACACTTTTTGATGTAATTAGTTACATCTACATCCATACTTGGCCAATAATACCTAGTTCATAGGATATTTTTGGATAGGATGACCTTACTTGTGTGGGCACCACATATTCCTTTGTGAACTTATCTTAATGCTAATTTTGATTCTACTGAATTTAAATAATGAAGTAGAGTTATATCAAAGCTATGGTGGTATAATATTGGTCCAAGTTAGTTATATCATGAAACTTAATGGGTAAAGGATTTTGATTATTTATGTGATAGGTCAGGTTGCATAATATGGTCATGTAGGTAGGTAAAGTGGTCTGAATACCATATAGAGCTAGGACCAATAATATCATAGATCATTGTGATAGTTGAATTCAATAAGGAATTGATATTATTTTGCCTTATCTATGTGACAAATCAAAGAGCCAATGGTGGTCATAGCATCCATTATTTTGTTACTGGCCCTTAGAGTGTTCAAACTGCATGTCAACAATCTACTATTTAAGAGTATCAAACATGGACTTGTATGGTACCAACTTGTCATATTTGGTCTAAAAGTGGTTTGTAACCTAATTTATGATTAACTAAGAATCACCATAAACCTTGAGTATTGAATATTCCATTATAATTCTTGATGAAGCCTCGTAATGAGTGCTTCATATTCATTCATGTTGTTAGTATAAGGAAATTTGTTATGAAATGATTTAGGGATAAGATCTCATATGGTGTAATAAATAATAAGCCTGCCCCCAATCCATGTGAGGTAAATGATCCATCAAAATATAGCTTCTAGTGTTACTCCTTAGGAGGTGTTTCAATGATGGTCATGATGGACTCATTTAGGAATTGAAAATTTAGAGGTTATATATATGTAAGGGATGCTTCAACAAGTTGATCTATAAGTACGTGTCCCTTGATAGCCTTTTGGTTGATGTATTCTTTCTCTAACTTGCTCAGAAGCACAATCCATTTTACCATGCAACCTTATAAATATATTAGATAGTAGATACTTGAGCAGATATTCTTTGTAAATAACTATGGTCTTGCCAATCATGTAATGTCATAGTTTCTAAGCTATAAAGACCGTAGCTAAATAGGATTTTTCAATGTGCATATAGTTGTGTTTATAAGTGACTAGTGTACAACTTAAATATTACATAACATGTTCTTTTCTATTATCATCATGTTGACTTAGAATTTCCCCTAGGGATTTTTCTATGGTAGACAGGTATAGTAGGAACAAACTTCCTAGCATTGGTGGTAAAAAAAATAGGTGGATTGGCAAGATAGTCTTTGAGGTGCTAAAAATATTTATAAAATTCATCATCCCAATGAAATATGACACCCTTATTTATTAAGTGTGTAAACTTATGTCATTTATTTTCCAACTAAGAAATAAAGTGTTTGATATATTGGATTTTACCCTACAAACTATGAAGTTCCTTCAAATTGGAAGGTGGTGGCATCTCTGTGATGGCATGTAATTTGGTGAGATTGACTTCAATGCCTCTATGAGAGATGATGAAGCCTAATAATTAGCTTGAAGAAACACCAAAAATACACTTTTTAGGATTGAGTTTGACCTTATATTCATGAAGCCTCTTAAATATTATCCATAGTGTGGTTGGATGATCGATACAGGGCTTTGATTTACCCAATATGTCATCGACATAGTCTTCAATAATGTCATGCATCATATCATGAAATATAATGGTTATGGCTATTTGTTATGTGGCCCCTACATTTTTAAGACCAAATGGCATGACCTAAAAACAAAACATTCCCCATGGAGTGGTGAATGTCATTTTATGTTAGTTTTCTAGTGTAATCCATATTTGGTTGTATCCTAAAAATATATCCATCAGTGAAAGCATTTTGTACCCACTATAGGTCAACTATCATGTCAATTTTTGGAAGAGGAAATTCATCCTTTTAGTAGGCCTTGTTTATATATATGAAATTAGTGTAGATTCTAATTCCTTCTAGCTTCTTATTGACTGGTACAACATTTGAGATCCACTCTAAGTAGTCGATCAATTGAATACATCTCACTTATAAGAGATTTTCAAACTCTTTCTTTACTAATACAATAATGTGAGGATGCATCTTGCATAATTTATACTTCATGGGTTTGGCATCAAAATGTACAACAAGGTGGTACACAACCAAGGCAAGGTCCAATTCTGGCATATCAGAATAGGCCCAAGAAAATTTCTCAATAAATTCCCTCAAGAGGGTTATAAATATTTCATGTTCCTCCTCAGTGAGGGATGGACCTAATTTATCCATTTGAAGTCATCTAGAGTCTTAATGTTGACTTATGTAGTTTCTTCTACAAGGAGAGTTGATTCATCTTCCAGAATGGTTAGCAATGATTTAAATTGGCCTACAATGGAAAATTCCTTTATTTAGATTGGTTTTTCAAGTTCTCCTAGGCAAGATGAATTAGAATCTCCCAATGGTAGGGATGGTCACATTATAAACACTATTGGAAACTCTTGGATAATGCAGTCAAAGGCCTATTATTCTTGAAAATTGAACTTGGACCCAAAGGCAAGTTCATCATTGGTGGTCTTTTAAGCTATGTTGGAGGAAAGGTAAACACCTCCATCTAATGGCACTTGAAATAGGTTTTCACTAGAAGACTGGCCTTTTTCTTTACTTTTCCCTAGTCTAAAAGTGACTCAAAGAGGTTTTCACTTTAGGATCTCAATGTTTTATATAATTATTTAGGGCTAAGGGTGTTCATCCATTTTCAAAAATAGGCTACAAGATCTAGCGTGATTGATAACCCTTGTTTATGGTCTCCCAATAGAACATTGTCTCTTAGGCCTAGGAAATTGTAAAAGGCCTCATCATTTTCAAACTCATCTATAGGCACTATAAGTTGAGGGTGATAAAGAGGAAGTGGGTTGTTGTGAATAAATGGGGTAAGGTTACAAATGACATGGGTGTCAAACTTGTTGGTATTGTCAAGGTCTTCATAAAGGTTATGATCAGACTTTGCTTCACTTTCTACATCATCATCACTATTCATTGGCATTGGAACACAAATAAGATATGTGGGGTCATCCCCTGGCAGTTTAAATCAGATCTCATAGGTTTCTTTAAATCATGTGATAGAAATTAGCTCAAGATAACCTTGTTAATTTGGCTTGAGGCCTCCTCCTTCATAATCTTGATTCTTCATGATCCTATTACGAATGGGGTATTTCACATTTTTATAACAATTAGCTAGTTTGTCATTGTATAAACATGATTCATCATTTGTAAGTAGGTCTTGTTCTTGGCCAGTGGCCAGTGTGAAAATGATAGGAGATAGACTATGAAGCTTAGCCTTTCCCTTTTAATTCCATTCCATGTAATGTGACTTGGATTTAGGTCTTTCATAGGACATGGGGCTCTGTGGAAGCTTAACAATGTGGAATGTGTCATGGGTCAAATATTCTTCTAGGCCATTAGACATGATGGTAAAATGATTGGAAATTTTAGGAGGTGGCCTATGGTAAGATGAATCAATGCTATTTGGGTCAATACAATTAGTTTTTATCAAATCAATGAGTATTTATTTTCTTTTGTCCTTTTTGGGAATCAGATCTAGGCTACAATGGTACTTATAGCTTTTGTACTCATCTTCCAAATGCTTACAATGTTTGTAGGGTTGAAAATATCTATTGATTATGACCTCCATACTTGAATGAGAGAACTTGAGACACTAGTGTAAATGTTGAAGGGATTGCATGAATTTCATGTATCCAAGGTCTACTCAAGAAAAAATTGTAAGATAGGTCTAGGTTTAATACATGGCATAATGTATCATGGGTCAAAGGCCCAATGATAACTATCATGTTGATGGTGCCTTATGATTCCCTCTCTTCATTATCGTAGGAATTAAAAAGTGATTGTTTCCAATTAGAAATTAGTTGTTATATATCTGAGATGCTTGATGAGATTCAGATACATAATATTCAGGCCTGACCCATTGTCTATAAGGACACATTTCACTTTGTGTCATGTTATGAAAATTTTGATGTATAATGGATTGTTATGGGGATGGCCAAAGGATAATATATCACTTTGGTCAAAGGTCAAATATTGGCTTGGGGCTAGTTGTCCAACCAAATCTTGAAATTTTTATGGGATTATGTCATTTAGAACTTGGGATTGACCAAGGAACTCTTGTAAGATGTTCTTGTGGATAGTAGACATATGAAATAAATCCAAAATGGAGATTTGTATGGGTATATTCTAAATTTGTTCCACAATATCGAACATATTTTCCTTTACAATGGTATGTGGCTTGTTCCTAGCCAAGATGGTGGGTTGGAAGGGTTTGGTGGCAGATGGTTGTGTGCTGAGAATGGTAATCTTTGACTGCCAAGTTGTGATTACACAATCAATATTAGATACAGGACCATTTTTTCTATAAAATTATGGTGGTAAAGGTCCAAATAGGATAAGTCTTGATTTTCATTGTACTTATATGTGGTCATGGGGTAATGGTGAGTTATTGGTATAAGGTCCAAAAGTAGTAATCCCTACTTGTTGGTGCATCTTTATATAGTCATAGGTCAAGGAAGGATCACTATCATAGGTGGGTTGATTGAAATTAATTAGCAATGGTCTTGTTTAGTTAAATCTTGGTCTTAGATTGAAGGTGATGGTAGAAATGTGACCTCCTGAAATATGACCTACAACCTTGTTATAGTCATGTGCAACTATGTGGTAAGTATGTTGGGTATTGGAATCATTATAGCCTTAGTTTCATCCATTTGTTTGATTTTTTTATTGTTGATGCTAGTATTTCTATTGTTGTCACAGTTGTTGATATTATTTTTATTATTGTTTTGGCCTTTATTGTTGCTATTGTTGGTTATTATTATGTTGTGGAAATGGTTTTAATAGATACCTAAATTCTAATTAGATGTAGAATCTCTATTATCTAATGTTATCTCTTTGTTTTCCAATATATTTTTAATGAGGTGTTTGATCTTCACACAACAACGTAGATTATGTTTATGAGCATGATGGTATTCATAGAACTCATTCTCTTAGTACTAGTCTGGATATAGTATACCCTCAAGATAGTGCTGTGTTATTGGCCAACTAATCAAATTAGTGATGAATAAATTGTGAAACACAGCTTCAATAGGTTCTCCAAGGTCATTTAAGACTTGATGATTAGGCACATTTCTCATTGGAGGAGGGGTTTGCAAAGGTAATGGTTGCATTTGTTGAATTGGTCTACATTTTTGTGAAAACTATGCTTACTCAATGGGTTATTGGTGAGGATTAATTTACATTTACAAATTGGGCTGAGTAGATGGTGTTTCACTATTTGGACATGATGCAACTCAATTACTCCATTTCCAATAACATTCTTGCTACGGTTGAATTGCTTAGATTTTTTATAATTACTAGCCTAGGTTGGTACTAACACTTGTATTTGAACTTGGTTTTGGTTCTAATTTTGGTAAATGAGGTGAGCTTGATAATCACTTTGTTAAAGGGCCTTTTAAATAAATAATCCTTTGTTGATGATCTCTTTGAAAGTGTGTGCATACTAAAGCTCTAGATAGTAAGATATCTCACTATGAAAATTTTTAGTAAATATAGTGGTTGTTTGTTTATTTGGTAAGCTATGGGTGAAACAGCTAGCAAGTGCTCTCCATTACTATAGATGGCTTGTAAATTTTTCACTAGCTTTCTACTTGGCTTGAGTCAAATCTACCAATTAAATCTCATGTTTGAGATTATAGGATAAATGTTGAAAAAAAATGTCCAAAAGGTCATTAAAATTAGATATCGAGTTCTTTGTCAATTTTAGGAACCATTCCAAAGCCTATCCTAGTACACTCTGAGGAAACAAAAGTATGAGGTATGTGTCACTATAAGCCACTGGTTGACAAGCAAAAAATAAATATATTAAATGGACCTTAGGGTTTGTACCCTTGTATTTGTCAAATTTTGATGGCTCGTACCCTAGAGGAAATGGTATTTGTATATATTCCATGTTGAATGGGTAGGAACACACGTCATCTAACATGAACTTCTTGGTTTGTTTCCAAATTTGGATAATGTTAATTGCATCCTTCATTTATTTTAGTTCTTGTGAAAATAAAATATATGTAACATTAGCCTAAAGTGGAGGTTGGGAGGTCAAAGGTGGATTACCTCGTTTGGGGTATTATAGAGGCATGGTTTATTATGGAATGTTGGTTTGGTTAGTAAACCAACCAAGAATATGCATACATGGATTGGGATGTGTTTATTGTAATTACACACATTGTGGTATGATATTTGGTTTGTATTTGGTATATAGGCCTAGTTTTGAGGGAATTGTGACTGAGATGGAAGGATATGGCTAGGATATGGCTTTGAGTGAAGTATTGGTCCTATAGTATTTGATTAGGGACTTGCTTGCCAACTATTCAAACCTAGTTGAATAAGTGAAACTTGTTGTGAAATAAGGCCCTATCATTGGATATATGACACATTTGGAACAAAAGGCAATTGTTGCTTAATTGACACTTGATGAACAATAGTACCTCTTTATTGTATGAACACTTATTATGGAGTAGATGATTATTGTATATTTGGGATATATCATTGACTAATACACATACATTACTGATTAGACAATGTTTGTGAAGGCATATTGGTATGTGACTATCAAGGTATAATTGTTACTACTTGACAAGGTGGAACATTGGTTGCCCCCTATTGAGGTGGTGAAATGTTCTGACTCTATTGCATTGGTATATTGGATTTTTCTTATTTTTGTGGAATGTTAGTCATCACCTATTGTGATAGGGTAACATTTTTCACATTTTTTTAGGCAAGGAACTAATTGGCATTTGGTTACTTAATCCTTGCGGTTGCTTATTTGATGAAGTAGTTGGTTGAGGATTAGAGGTAACTTGTTATGGTTGGGACATAGGAGTTCCTACCCCTTTTTGTTGTAAAACACTAATGGTTTTAACTAAAGGAACCTGTTGTGGGATATTTATTTATGAATTTAAACCACTTTGGCCTAAATTATATGGCACTTACATGTTATCCACTATGTTTGGCACATTTGTCTACATAGAAGTAGTGGGCACTTCTTCAATCATTGGGGCATTGAACATGTCTCCAGCTAAAGTGCTTTGCATGAATGGGTATATACCATAATTATCTTATCCTATAAATTAAATTAATACTCTTGTTTAAGGACCTAACTCAATGAGAGGAGAATTTGACATGGCCATGGTATTAAAATTATGCACTAAGTTCAAATAGGTTTGATATGTTATTTACATTTGTATAAAATAGTCCTCTATGAGGCCATTTCTTATAAAAATAATATGTGGGTATTGATACGACATCAACATGAGCACTTAATATTGATAGAAGAGGCATGTTCTATGGTTTGATTATAAGGCATGTTGAAAGGCACTCTAACTAGACTAGGTAAATTTATATGGGGGAGGTTTGCTGAAAATGTGGCCCCTACTTATTTGGTTCTGATTCAAACTTAATCCATATTTTTAAGAAATTGATGATCAAATAGATAAGGATCATATGTTTATTCCATAGTAACATAGTATAGTTTTTTTTGAACTTGATCTACAACTGATGATACACTAGCAAAGTACTGCACTATTTTCTCTTGCTCCTACTCCAAGTATGGAAGCATATTGACCAAATAGTGGGTTAGAGGATCTTGAATGTGTTCCCAAAATTGAGTTTTGTAAGGAGGATAGGGATCCATCTCAAAAACCATGTCTTCACCATAAGGGTCTTAAACAAAGTCATTTTATGCAACCACATTATCATATATGGGATTGTACATGGCTCTTCTATGAGTATAGTGAGACATTCAAATCAATGATGAATGTTTCACGAAAAGGCCTAGAGTTATATAAACTCTAAAAAACAATTTCCAAAGGACAAATAGTTCAAACTTGGTCTAAATTGGTCTAAAAATGGAGTTGTATCTCCAAAAAGGTTTGTACTAAAACTTGGTATAAAACAGTCTAACATAAAATGTCTAACATTGAATGTCTTACATAAAAAGTCAAGTGGACAAAATAAAAATAGAATGCCAAATTTAGGTACAAAGTATTTTAAACAAGTATAAACTAGGACTCAATAAACAAAATTTGATAGGTTTTTTGGAAAACAAGGCATAAAAGCTAGACTCAAATAGGTATTGTTAGGTCTTTTGAAAAAGGCACAAAATCTAGACTTTAAACAAAATAAGGAAAAATATTTAATTTAAAAAATTTGAAATGCTTTGGCATAAACTAGGCATTCAAATTTAAACATGAACTTGGTTATTTGGTATAAGACATGAAATAATAAGCATATGGAAGATAGGCCACTTCCCCAAATTTAGGCAAAAAAATAGTTTTCAAATTAAGTAAATAATTAACCTAAGTTACACAACCCAAAAGTGAAAGATCGATGTTTAGGCCAAAATTACACAAGGTATAGGTAGAAATAAATCAATTGTTAGTTTTGAACTTGTCAAGGCTAATTTTGAATTCAACTTAAAAAACTAGACTTCTTAAAAACAAACAACAAACTAGACAAGAACAGACATCATGACGGTACTAGGTAAAGATCTAAAAGGCACACATTGTTTCAATTCTAAAATTAGAATTTGGACATAAAGCAACAAGTCTTTAAAATGATTTGAGCAGTGTAATGATGTTAGCATGATCTAAATATATGGAAAATGTTTTATGTTAATACTTAAAAGGCACAATACTCGAAATGAATTGGGAAACATAATGACACCATTTTCAAATTAGTGACACACATTGTTTCTATCTAATTTTTCCATTTTCTTAAGTGTGAAAAGAAGAAACTAGTTAAGAAGGGTGTGTAGAAGAATACATTTTAAATGCACACATTTTGAATCTAGACTTTCTGATAACTCTTCTTTGGATAGGGAATAATTTCATACAATAATAAATCACTACCACAAAACTTGTTGGTTAGACAAGTAGTTGGGTGGATTGCCTAGCATAAGCTAGATCCTAGAAGCGAAAGCTTTCTAGGAGGTTGTCAATCCACCTGCTTTTAACACTTAAGTTTGTTAATAAAAAGGAAAGATACTAGAATTTAAAATAGAAAATAACTATAATTAAAAACAAGTAAATAAAAATAAATAACTAAATTAAGATAAGAAAGTTAAGTGCTTTTAAAACAATGACTAAATAGAGCAACTAATGCTGAAAATTAGTCAACACAAGGATATGGTTTTGGTCTGGAAATTTAACAAGGGATTAAAGAAAGGTGGTTTGGTTGGTTGATAAATGGTTAAGGTAATAAAAAGGTAAAGTTTAAAATGGGATAAATGGGTGAATTTTTGATGAGGTAAGAAGGTAAGTAGTTAAGATGGTAAAAGGGGAAGAGGATAAGGAGGGTAAAAGTGGCAAAGGTGTGAATGGATAAAAGATGGCAAGGGAGAAAATGGATTGAGATAATGAAATTACAAAGGGAGAAAATGGATAAGTGGGGATGAATAGATTGAAACACCAAGGGGATGATAAAATTAAATTGAAGAAACAAAATCAAATGTTACCTTCTAAGCTTGAAGAAGAATGTTGTTGTTGATGATGATGATATTGAAGATGTCTTGAGGCAATTTCAGCAGAGCTTCATTTATTTGAATTATTTTCCTCCAAGATGTGGATGACCTCCAAAATTATGACCTCCTTCAAATACCTACAATAAGATGTTAATAACCAAAGACTAACTTCTCACTTAACCTTGGGTGAAGGAAAGGGGGGGTATTTATAGCATTTGTTGTCAAGAGCCATGTCAAAAGAGGGAATAGTAGAAGTATGGAACCATTTCCCATGTGGTTCATGAATGAGTCAAAATATTAGGGTGGTGGGATTCCCACCTTGATCGCGGGTCTCCCATTTGGGTTGCTATGTCTCCCACCTTGCACATGAGTCCCATTTTGAATGTGAATCATGCACATGGGCCTAAATGAGGCTAAAAGACTTTTCACTACCCTTTCTAGTCTTCATCCAAGCACTTAAAGAGATGCCACACAAAATTTGGTACCATTTTCCATGTGGATGTATGAATGAGTCAAAATATGAGGGTGGTGGGATTCCCACCTTGATCATGGGTCTCCCATTTGGGTTGGTGTGTCTTTCACATTGCATATGAGTCCAATTTTGAATGGGAATCATGCACATGGGCCTAAATGAGGCTAAAGACTTTTCACCACCCTTTCTTGTCTTTATCCAAGCACTTAAAGAGATGCCCCACAAAATTTGGTTCCATTTTCCATGTGGGTTCATGAATGAGTCAAAATATGAGGGTGGTGGGATTCCCACCTTGATCATGGGCCTCCCATTTAGGTTAAAAAGTCAAAAATGGGTGGATATAGTGCCCTTTGTCTTTTCCAAAGTACTAAAAAGGTGGGTTTACTCATTTTTAAGGCTACTTTCATGTGTGAAGACTAAATACATGTTGAATGATGGCCCCTTAAGAGGAAATTCACCATATTTTAAGGGAGGGGCCTTGTGATGCTTAAATGAGGTCATTAAACACCTTGGGAAAGGGTCTTAGGTAGGGTATGATGTCTCACATCAATCCACATCACTTCTAATATATGTCACTTACCATATCACCTCCCAAATCACCTTCCATGTCACATTCCATGTCACTTGCCATGTCATCATGAATAGTGATAATGGGTCCCACAGTGAATAGTATTTTTGAGTATTACTATGTGAATATGAGAATAGTGATTTGGTTAGGTTAAGAGGGCTTGGTTAAGGGTTAAGAAGGTTTAGGGGGTCCTTAGGCATTTAATCATTGAAAAATATAAGTGTAAAATTTTTTAGTGTCTATATTTTGCCCCTTTTTGTTATGTGGCTTTGAATTAACAAGATGCAAAAAAAAAATGAATTACTTGGTCAAAGGTTAAGGTGCCCCAAGTATGGGAGGAAGTGTTCCATATCAAACTTAAAGGTGATGAGGAAAGGCCAAATCAGGTGTAGGTTTAGGCATTAGGTGGTACCACAAGGTAGTTGGGTATGTGAAATGCCAATGGGTGCACAAACTATGACTAAGCATGATAGTCAAGATTACACAAAGACTAAAGCTACCAATGTTGATATAAAGAAGGTTAGGTTCTAGATAGACATATGATAGGGTAATCGGTCCAAAATGTTAGTCATAGTTGATCAAATTAATCCTATCAAGTCATCTAGACAAGGTCGATGTTGTTTACAGGTATCCAAGGTAGGAAGTGTTCCTATAGAATAATGTAAATGGTCTAGTTATACACGAGGTGGGGTGTAAAAAGTGCAACATGACAAGTATAGTCAGTGTAGTCAAAAATACCAAGGTAAGGTCATAAAAAAAATGCAAAGAGGTTGGGTCAAAATGGCCAACATCTAGGTGGATTTTGGCAAGTGGGTTGGTTGGTTGGTTGGAATGCAATGGCTGAACGGATTCTATATGCACTAGGCAAGTGGATGTTACCTACATAGTTCCATGGACATAATGTCTAAAATGAACTTTAGGCCAATTTATTTCTCCCAGTAATGGGGGGAAAATGAAGATGAATCATTATATGGTGTTAAAATACAAGGATGCTAGGAAGAATCCAAAGCTTCCCTGACATAGGATGCCCTAGACAAGAGGACATTGTTAGCAATGAAAGTTAATGAGAAGGAAAAGGGGAGGGGGATTAGTTTTTAGTGGCTAGGTTGCCCTTATAATTCAATTAGTGCCTACATAGTTGATGGACATCAAGCCAATGTAGTTCAACTAGGGTTGGAAAATGGTTCTAAAATTGGTTGTCCCAATTTGATAGACCACATGGGTTGGTTTGGGCTGATGGAGAAGATTTTGTAAAATAGAGGTTTTGGGTTTTGGTGAAGGTAACAGTGAAGGTACATGGTGTAGACTGGTGAATAATTACCATATTAATCCTATATTTAGTAGGATAAGAGACATATATGGGAAAGGTAGGATAAATTAGAAAGGAACACAATGCTAAGCACCACAAACAACCTTCAATGGAGCTAATCCAAAGAAGAGGTGCCTTTGTAAAGAGGTTTCACCTTGTAAAATTGTGTAAGGGTACAAGTACAGTATTGGCATCTATCACTATGAGCTAAGTTTTAAGAGGTGGGTGTCTGTCAATATTTTCATAGTCATGTTGGTGAAAGGTCATCATCACTATGAGCCAAGTATTAAGGGCAGTAGTGAAGTGATGACCTACAAAGAATTTCTTTAATGGATAAGTAGATTCTATGAGTTAAAAAATTGGTAGTGTGGTGAGTGATAGAGGATGGATCATCACTGACCTAAGAGTTGCATGGGTAGGCTAGATGAAAGGTGGCCATGTTTGCATCCTCTATCCTAGTTATTTGGAATTGATGGCTTGGGGTTCCACTTAGAAGAGTCCCTAGTAGTAGGGAGCTACATGGTCTAGTATATTGGTTATACAGTTGGATCAAATGGGGGAGCTTCTACAATGATAAGCACTTTGAAGTTACCACCACCAAAAATAGTGGTAGTTTTGAAGGTGTGATGATTATAGTGGCTCATAGTTGGAAGCCAATTTACATCAACCAAGTTTTAGGCGATGATGATGCAAATGACCACCAGGTCTATAAGGACCATAAAACAATAAATCAAGGAAAGACATCAGATGTAGATCAGATGATAAGGGAAATAAAAAGATATCATGATGGTGTATAATGACTTTATCAAGATGACTAATTAGATCAAGGGTGATGTGTCCCTTTGAAAAGGTAAGTAGACATAACTATTTTAAGTGGGAAGACTGTTCAAGGGAGTCAATGACATCATATGACCTTTACCATTGGTGGAATGGAGAATCATGTTAGTGAGGAAGAATGGTCAAGTATTATATTTAAATAATCATGATAAGGATGAATGTCTATCATTGAGTTATTTGGTTTTACAGGTTATAGAGAGTGTAGAGAACTACACAAGGTTGAAGATGGTGAATAATGGGAACAATGGTAGAGATAATTACCAATCTCCATAATCCAAAATAATTAATATGGTGAATGTGTAGATCTATCAGATACTACACATATAATGGTGATAATGTAAGTATTGTTAGATCAACAACAAGAGGAAAGGCACCCATAGCCTGAGCTTGAGCCTGAACTCTTACCTTTATAGCAATGAAGAAGGCAAGAATTTCATTACATAAGATGCAAGGCTAGAGAACATGACCATCAACCTATCTCTAGAGGGAACCCTCACTATCTAAGGGGATGTGTGCTAAGGCAACAACTGGTGGTACCTATGTGAGTAGAAAAACTAAAGTAGAGGGATGTAATGGCTATGATAGGCAATCAGGGTGAAAGAACTAGAGTAGAATATGATTCTCACTCTCTAGAGATGAATGTAGAAGAGAAAAATAGAGTACACCTTTTAGAAACTACTGAGATAAGGAATGTTATGAATATTAGTTTAGAGAGAAATCAAATAGAAGGATGGTTAAACACATATCCAGAGTCATTAGACAATCAACCTAGTGCTTAGGTAGGAAAATAATGTATGTAAGGGCCTTAGGTGAAGCATGGATAGTCTGATAACTTTGTATGTGTCATGTGACTCCTCGTACCCTAAATAAAATATTTCGTAATTTGTTGTAAACATGTACAAAATGTGTTGGATGTCATTGGTTGAATGTTATCATGCTTAAGGTTGTGTGGATACTTATGAATGTTATGGTTATTGTTATGATTGGTATGGTTATGATTGTAATCTCACTTAATGTAAAAAATAATGATTATTATTGTTGCAACACTGGATGGTTAAAGTCATGATGAAAACATCAACCAAGCACATTAAGATAACAATAGGGCATGAAGCTTTATTTTTTATAAGGACTAAAAATAGACCTAAAGTGGGATTGACTTAATGAATATAAGCCCTTCAAATGCTTCACATGAGTGGTTACGAGTTGATAAAAAAAGGTTTCTTGATCACAGGAAGTCAAGTAAGCTCTAAATCCCTTGATTTATAGATAATCTAAAGGGAAGATGGGTGATAGGTTGTGTGAAGGGTAATGGGTGATATATATGATAATCTCATGTGAATTAGTTTTCCCCTTCTATAGGTGACCTAAGAATGGTAATGGAAAATTCCATGTCGTATGTTAGATGTAGACTGATCAATGTAGGAAGTCTATATGTAAAAGTTGATTACGACTTCCAACTTATTATGTCACTTGAGAGCTAATTGCAGCTTTATATTTTATTGTGATAGTGGGTATTTTGATTTATATCTATACATGAGAATCTAATCGATATGAGAAGCTTCCAAGAAATTGTTTTACTTTTGACAAAGTTAACTTAGCCATCCTTCAAGGGAATGGTCTAAGCTTATTGGATTTGTTTAATTTTATTGATAACTATCCTTCAAGGGAGTAGTCTACCTTATATTTAGAAATTTTTATTTTATTTTTGGGTAGTTGTTCTTCAAGGGAATAGTCTATGGTGCTTAAGATATTGATCCAAGTAGTATTTTGGTATCCAAATTATTTTTGGATGCAATTTTTTTGACATGGACAAGTCTAATTAGGTTTAGAGGTTTACCTTTATGAGGGAAAAATTTTAACACAAGAATGTTAATGATATGAAAAGGTGTGGTTTTCAAGAGACAATGACCATGGGATTCCATCTTGTTAAAGATGAAAAGTATCCATGAGAACCATGCTATGGGTAGAGCCATGGTACCTACATTTAGAATTAGGCTATGACTATGATTTTTAATCACATGGTTCTATGTTGTAATCAATTGTCCTCAAAAGGAGAGGATAAATATGGGTGAAGGTTAAAATCTCATAATCAAGGGATGAACTTAACTTAGACAAAATAAGTGAGCTTGATCCTTCTTTAACAGAAAAATAAATGTAGATTTAAAGCATTGAAAGGCTCAATTTTTAGTTTGCCTTCAAGAGAGGATAAACGATAAGATCCTAATCCATACTTATGGGTAATGATGTAGGGTCCAAGCTAATTGAAATAAAAATTACCTTGTTTACTCTTCTCCATGTTGGTCACATGTTGGTTTTCCTTTAGGATGAGGTCTCTGATATTGAATTCTCATTGTTTGAGGTGTTTTTTATAAGCATGTTTGATACGCTCTTGATAGATATGGAGGTGGGTAAGGGCTGCTAAATGATGTTCATCAAGTAGCTCAAGCTGAGCTAATTAGTATTGACAATAATATTCTTCAAAAATAAGATCTTGCAAATATATGTGAAAAGATGGAATTTGGACTTCAAGAGGCAAGAATACCTCTATTTTGAAGACTAGAGAGAAGAGCGTAGCACCCATAGAGGTTTGAATTCTAGTACAATAAGCCTATAAGTAAAATGGGATGTGTAAGTGCCAATCCTAACTTGAACTACTAACAACTTTAGTTAGTATTTTGTTAAGGATATTATTAGAGGCTTCCACCTATCCATTTGCTTGTGGTTGATAAGGTGAGGAAAAGCTTAAATTGATGCCAAATACATCACATAAACCTTAGACTTGCTTATTTTTGAAAGATTTGCCATTATCAGTGATGATATTATGAGGAATGCCAAATTGGTAGATGGTATGATGGTTGATAAAGTTGATAATCTTATCCACTTTGGTAGAGATAAGAGGAATAACTTCCACCCACTTGGTGAAGTATTCAGTGGCTGTGATGATGGAGCTATGCCACTATGAAGAATGGAGGTTGATTTCCTCAATCAGATCGAGCCCCATTATGAGAAAGGCCAAAAGTCTTTAAATATATAAAGGCCATTACTTGGCATGTGATGCAAACATAATCATAATATTTTTGGTTGAGGGTGGGCCAATAATAATTGAGGTGAAGGATATGTTTAGTAATTGCTAGACTGCTAAAGTGTCCCCCACATATCCCATCATGTGTTTCCTTGATGGCATGGGAAGCTTCATGGCTATATAGGAAATGAATAAGGAGACCATCAAAACCATGTTTGTAAAATAATCCCCCTAGTATGGTGTAATGAGATGTACCTTGAACAAAGCTTTTGTAGGCATTCCTAGAGAGGTTGGGAACAATGATTCCTAGGTTGAGGTAGTTGAAAGTTTGGTCATACCAAATGTTGGATGGGGATTCCTCAAAATTACAAATGGTAGGGAGGTTAGATTGTCTATAAGAGGGTATGTTAAAATGATGAATGGTGAAAAATATTTTGGAATTATAAGGTTGAAAAGGGATCTAAGAAGAAAGGTAGGCCATTTTATCCACAAATTTATTAGTAGATCAGGGAATGGATTAGACCAGGTAATGTTTGAATGATGTTAAGAGTTTATCAACTAAAAGTTTATATTTTTACAAGACATCATTCTTACATTGATATGATCCATTGACCTAGTTGACCACAAGCTAGGAATCACCGAAGACATAGATTGTCTTAATTCTCAATGTTAGAGAAGTTTAGAGACCTATCACTGAGGCTTCATACTCAGCCATATTATTGGTGCATTAAAATTCAAGTTTAAAGGATAGAGGAAGGGGTTTTACATCAAGATAAATGAGAATAACTTTGGCACCCCCTCCTTATTGGCACTTTGAGCCATCAAAGAACATGGTCATTTGGTAGGTTATGTCATCCTCTTGAAAAAGAGTCATGATAGACTCGTCTAGAAAGGCAAGAGGAAGTGGTTGGTTGTTTGGTAAAAAATCTTCAGCCAATTGGTTAGTAATGACCTTCCCTTTAATCATATTTTTTTAGAGGAATTCAAGGTTGAATTTAACTAAGAACTTGAGCCACTTAGCCATACATTGATTTTGGTATGGTTTAGAGTGCATGTACTTCAGCAGGCTGATATTAGTGAGGACATAGGTTTTATGGTTAAGAAGTTAGTGATAAAGTTTGGTAGCCACAAAGGTTAATGTTAAGGAGAGTTTATTGATATGTGTATACTGAGTCTTGTATTCTACAATCGTGAGGCTAATGTAGTATACAACTTACTCTTTGTGTTGTTCATCTCAGTGAGCTAACATTGCCCCTAGGGAATGGTTGGTGGCAGAGATATATAGGTAAAAGGGGTGGTTATCCTTAGGGGGTGAGTATAGGTGGTGAAAAAAGGTATAGTTTGAGCAAATCAAAGGCCTTTTGACAATTGTTATTCTATTTGAAAGAGGCATCCTTCTTTAGAAGGTGATGGAAAGGTTGCCACTAGTTTGAAAGTTGGGAAATGAAATGGTGAATGGATTGAAGTTTTTCCTATAGGCTACAAATTCATTTAAGGTTGGTTGGAGGAGGCATGTCCAAAATTGCTCTAACTTTAGCAGGGTCTACTTTGATTCTATGAAGAGAGATGATAAAGCTAAGAAGCTTTCCTGAAAGGACCCCAAAAATGCATTTTTGGGATTAAGGTGAACATGATAATGGATGAGGCATTCAAATATGATTGTAAGAATAGTCAAGTGATCTTTTTAGAGTTTGTATTTCTTGATAAGGTCATCCACATAGTATTCTACAATCTTATGGATGATATCATGGAAGATATAAGTCATGGCACATTGGTAGGTTACACCAACATTTTTTAACCCAAAAGGCATGACTCTATAGCAAAAAGTTCCCCAAGGGGTGGTAAAGGCAATTTTGTGTTGATCTTTAAGAGAAATCAAGATCTAATTATAACCCAAATTCCCATCCATGAGAGATAACGTCTCATGGCCAGTTGTAAGATCAACAAGATGGTTGATGCTAGGTAGAGGAAAGTCATCCTTGGGGTAGGTGAAGTTAAGGTCATGAAAGTCCACACAAATGCATAGACCTCTAATGAATTTGGTGATAGGTATGATATTAGAGACCCATTGTGGGTAGTTAATGGGTTGGATGATGTTTATAGATAAGAGACATTGAAGCTCTTCTTTGATGAGAAGGGCTATACGAGGATGCATGCATCAAAGTTTCTAGTTAATAAGCTTGGAATCATGATGAGTGACTATGTTATGGGTAGAAATGGTGGGGTCAATCCTGGGCATATCACTATAAGACCAAGTGAATGCTATGTTGTGGTCTTGGAGGAAAGAGGAGAAGTCCTAAAGTTCCTTAGCATTCAAAAATTGGCCCAATTTGACAATGTAGGGGTTATCCAGAGTGCCTAAGTTGATATCCATGATGGATTAATTCAACATAGTCAAGGCCTCATGAGGAAGGGATTTGTGGATAAAAAATCCCCTACACCAAGGTGGGTAAGAATGAAATCATAGTCTTGATGTTGGATGGTGTTAATGGTAGGAGAATCATTCTCTACCATTTTAGGGTGTACAAGTGGAAGGACTTTGGTTTGGCTACCCTTTTGGTAGATGAGAGGGCCCAAACTAATGGTATTGACTAGAAAAAAATTAGGGGGGATGATGTTAAGATCTTTAAATGGGAAAAGTGGTTGGGTTGGTGAGGATGGGATATCTTCCTCCATGGTGGCAATGGGTTTGGGTGAATTGGTGGGTTATTCATGTGGTTCATACCCAAGGCCAAATGACTCATGAGGTTGCAAAGTTTTGATATGGGGTAACTCATTGGGCCCTTGTTCATAGATACTAAGGCCAAACCCTTTCCAAGCACATCTATGAAGATACAACTTACCAAACTATGGTTTGCTAAGATAGGAAAAGTTAGAGGTAAATAATTGGATGGATGAAGTAGTGGTAGGGGATAGAAGTGGCCAATGAAGTCCCCCATAAATTAAATTTGTTTGATGGATAGAGAGCCAAAAGGGGATGATGGTTATAATGTTAGGGTTGTAGGAAGGGTCATGTCTGAGAATCCCATATTCTTGGGGAGTAGAAAAGGCATCTAAGGCTAAGAGTCTATATTCCCCAAGGGAAAGATATTGAAATGTGGTTGCCATGGGGTTCTCTATAGGAATCTAGGAAGAAGGGATAAACGAGCTAGTAAAAGCTTCACCAACACTTGGTGTGGAAGTTTTACAGGTTTTGGTTGGTGGAGTTGCATTATTATCAGATGGTTGTGAGGTGGATGAAGGAGGAAGAAAGATGTCATTAGGTTGATATGTCATATTTCAAGATGTGAAATGACTAGGGTTAGCTTGGATAGTCACAACTTGCCCTTCATGCTTAAATTTTACACATCGATGTAAGGTGGAAGGGACACAACTCATGGCATGAATCCAAGGGTGCCCGAGTAAAAAATTTTATTGGAATTCTCATTTTATAACATAAAAAAGTTCAAGAATGGTACATGGCCCTACACAGATATAGAGGACAACTATACCCAAGGTAGTAACCATGGTATCATTGAAAGAATGAAGGATCATTATGATTTTAGACATGATGTTCATGGGTAAGTACAGCTAGTCATAAACATGGGAGGAGATAATATTGATGATATCTCCTCCATCAATCATCACCCTATTGATGAAAGTTTAATTAATGTATGTCATAATGAATGGGGGGATCAGGATCCTCCAGATGAATAGAAAGTATTTTTGAATTTTGAAGGTGACAAGGTTGGAAGTTCGAAGGTCACCAACAAAGGTAGCTAGATTTTGAGGGTCATTGAGTTGGATCTCGATGGATTGCAAGGCTTACATGAGTGCTTGGCAATGATGGGGAGAGGTAGAGACTAACTCATACAAGATCATTTTTTTTAGATTTTGGTGAATTTTCTTGAGGATAGATTTTTGTATGGATATTACATATGGGTTAGGGTATGAAGGGTTAGATGGGGAAGCACCTAAGATAGACACCTTAGGTTTTTTTGATGATGGAGATGGTTAGGTATTATTGGCTTGAGAGTTTGGGGAGGGATAAGTCTAAGGAATGGATTCATTATCCTTCCCTTTATCCTTCTATTATGATCTTATGACCACATTGATTATATAGATAAGAAGATAGGTTAAGGTAGTGGAGTTATCTAACTCACCTTTATTTTTAGGTAAAGGTGTAAGAGTGGGTAGGTGTTGGGTAGGTATGCTTATTATTTGGGTCAGTAGGGGTGGTATAGGAGGTTCATTTGTTAACAGATCATCCTCATCATAAAGCTAACGGATAAGAGTTAGGAGAGATTCATAGTTCTCTATTTCATGGCCAAGTGTCCTATGATATAGGCAAATCAAATTATCATTAAACCATGACAGTTTAGGATGTGAAGGTTTGAAAGGTTTTATGGGTTGTAAGGCTAAGGAAGAGCTTCACAAAAACCCTTGTAGAATGGTTGAATAGTACTCAACTAAAGGTTGTAAATATTTAGTGATTTTTTCTTTGGGTGTTGAGGTAGAAGGTTATTTAGATGTGGGTTTGGTGATAGCTATCTTAGGTAAGGTGGTATGCTTTGATGGTTTTGGTTTAGACAAGATTTTTGATAAGCTAGAGGTAGAGGATGGAAATATAGGTAACTTAGGAATCATTAGTGTAGTGAGAGAGGTGTCTTAGAAATCAAGTATGAAGGTGTGACCAATAAAAGTGGTGGGGTTTTGGTAAAAATAATGGGCTTCGTGCTCAAGGTAGAGGAATGAGGACCCAAAATGGAGGGAAAGTTTGAGGGAGATAAAATTTGGGATTTTAGACCTTTTGGTGGTTTTACCTCTTTGGTTATTTTGGTTTCCAATTTTGAATTGGTTTTGGTTACTTCGGTCATATTATTAATGGTTAATCCCTTAGGTAGAGGATAAGGAATCGTTCATTTACCTTTGTCTTGGTTTTTGACAAAAGATTCCAAAATTAGATGTTTGGTGGATGAATTTATATTCTCATATGAGCTAGCATCCAAAGAGGGAGTGGATGGTTTTATGATAGGGGAGGTAGGTGTGGTATCTTCTAATAGAGGTGTGGGTATGGTGGTTCCCTTTGTTTGGGTGTTCAAAGGAATAGAAGGTAGTTTCTCCCCTTCCATTAAGGGGATGGGGAAAGAGGTGGTTGAGGTGATGTTTTCTTCAAAAATGGGTTTATTAGTAACCACATTAATAGTATGTGTCTTATGGTATGGTTCTAGTTTATCTTCATGATAAGGGGTAGAATGAGCATGATTATAAAAAGGCTTACAAAATATGTCAAAGGCCTGGTTTGGTGGTGCATTTAAATTGTCCAATGTAATCTCCCCCTTGCCAATAAGGTATTGGAGAAGGTATTTGAAGGTGTTGCACCTATTGATGTCATGTCCTATGATAAGGTATTTGGAGGTATGGGTATGGTGGCTCCCTTTATTTGGGTGTCTAAAGGAATAGAAGGTAGTTTCTCCCCTTCCATTACAGGGATGGGGAAAGAGGTAGCTAAAGTGATGTTTTTTTTAATAATGAGTTTATTAGTAACCACTTTAATAGTATGTTACTTATGGGATGGTTCTAGTTTATCATCATGATAAGGGGTAGAAGGAGCATGATTAAGAAAAGGCTTGTAGAATATGTCAAAGGCCTAGTTTGGTGGTACATTGGAATTATCCAATGTAATCTCCCCCTTATCAATAAGGGATTGGATAAGGTATTTGAAGGTGTTGCACCTATTGATGTCATGTATTATGACTCAGTGAAAGGTGCAATGGTCATTCTCATTATACCAACCTGGTATGGGGTGAGAAGCATCAAACTATTAGGGTAGTTTAATTAGTGAAAGTTGGATGATATTGGATTTTAGTAACTTTTCCAAAATATAAAGATAGGGATATCCAAGTGGAGTTAATTGCTTATGATTATTCCAAGTTTGGTTCTTTTGGTTTCAGTTTGAATAATTAGAGTCAGAGGTCTAGTTCCTTGGGTCCTGTTGGTTGGTAGATGGCAGTGGTATGGCTTTGAAGACAATGATGTTGGCAGTTGCTTTATTTTTAGTGTTGGGATTGGTTTGGTTGTTTGGTTTGGAAAAAAGGACTCATTAGGTTTTTAATTTGAGTTCTTGTTCTTCAACTTTAACCTTCATCAATGGCTCTATTCTCTAGTTTGTGAGCCATGATAAAAGCTTCATCAAAGGTCTGAAAGATTTGGACATGTAATTTGGATGAAATATGTTTTGCACATGCCCAGGCAAAGATCTCTATAAGCTCAAGTTGAGGAAATGAAAGGGAAAGTTGGCTGATTAGGATCCTCCAACAAGCCAAAAAATTAGCAATAGATTCATCTTTGAATTTCCAAATGGAGTAGAGGTTTGTAATAGAAACTTTCTTGGGTATATTGATTGAAAAGTGATCCAAAAAAATTTGGGCTAATTGGGTATGGCACTATACTAATATAATGTTGGTCTAGATAATGATATAGGAAAGGTACAGAGGAGAAGAGCATCATCATGGAAAATCAAGTAGCATTAATGCCTAAATGCTCTTAAATGTTGTTGAGGGTCTTCTTTACTGTTAAACTTGATAAATTTTGGAAGTTCCCACTGGGTCAAATAAGGTCTGATGGGGATCGAAGGGTGAATAGGGTCATAAATTTGATCATAAGATAAGAGATTATATGCTCTAGAGATGGATGACTCAAGGTTAGTCATCTTGTCCATGATCAACTTCATAAAGTCTGCTTGAGGTTGTTGGGATGCGTAGTTATATGGTATGTTTTATTTAGGTTGGGAAATGTGTGAATAGCTAGTAGATGGTTGAGATGACTCCATTTATTGGTATGTGGTCTTTGGAGGTTGGGTGGAATATATATATATATATTGTTATGTGAATGTTAATTGTTTGGTAGAAGTAATTGGTTGAATAGCGGGTATATGCCCTTATGGGTTATGAAGATAGCTAAAGTTTGTGTGTTGGGTCAAAGTGGTGGTTGGGTTAGTGGCCAATGGAAGGGTGGTGACTCTTGTACTGATTTATGGTAACATGGGGGTTATGGACACCACAAGTCTTGAAAGTGTAGTGTTTGATGGATTAGAGGTAACTATAGGAATATGGGTAGCGCTAGAGGTAGGCACTCTTATTGTGGGGTAGTGATTAGTAAGAGGTATAAGGGAAGTGGTAGTTTGGGTTGGTGGGTTAGTTGCAAGGGAGTTATTAGTTGATGATAACATTTTGGAAACTAAAGGTTGAGTAGTTCTCATGGTAGTGGATGTATTCCCTATTTTCTAAAAAAATGCAACTAAAACTTTTTTTCTTTTCTTTTCTTTTTATAAAGAAAGAAGCTTAATTTTTTAAGAATTCAACTAAATAAATTTCACCAATGCAATTCTAAATTTATGAAAACATCTAATAACCTAATAAAACTCAAGTGCCCCACCGAGTGTACCAAAATATTTCTCTATCTAATTTTCATTTTTTCTTAAGTGTGAAAAGAAGAAACTAATTAAGAAGGGTGTGTAGAAGAATACCTATTCAATACACATATGTTGAATCCAGATTTTGTGAAAACTCCTCTTTAGCTAGAAAATAATTACCTTCAATAATAAATCATTACCACAAAACTTGTTGGTTAGTCAAGTAGTTGGGTGGATTGCCTAGCGTGAACTAGATTCTAGAAGTGAAAGCTTTCTAGGAGGTTGTCAATCCACCTGCTCTTAACACTTAAGTTTGTGAATAAAAAGGAATGATACTTGCATTTAAAATAGAAAATAACTAAAAATTTTTTTAAAAAAAAAATTAACAATAAATAACTAAATTAAGATAATAAAGTTAAGTGCTTTTAAAACAATGACTAAATAGAGTAACTAATGCTGAAAATTAGTCAAGACAAGGCTTTGGTTTTGGTTTGGAAATTTAACAATGGATTAAAGAAAGGTGGTTTAGTTGGTTGATAAATGTTTAAGGTAATATAAAGGTAAAGGTTAAAATTGGATAAATTGGTGAATTGTTGATGAGGTAAGAAGGTAAGTAGTTAAGATGGTAAAAAGGGAAGAGGAATAGGATAGTAAAAATGGCAAAGGTGTGAATGAATAAAAGATGGCAAAGGAGTAAATGGATTAGGATAATGAAATGACAAAGAGAGAAAATGAATAAGTAGGGATGAATATATTAAAAATCTAAGAGGATGATAAAATTAAATTAAATAAACAAAATCAAATGTTACCTTCCAAGCTTGAAGAAGAATGTTGTTGTTGATGAAGATGTCTTGAGGCAATTTAGATTGAGATTCATTGCTTTGAATTATTTTCTTCCAAGATGTGGACGACCTCCAAAATTATGACCTCTTTAAAATAACTACAATAAGATGTTAATAACCAAAGACTAACTTCTCACTTAACCTTGGGTGAAGGGGGGGGGGGGGGGGGGGGGGGGGGGGGGTGGCAGGGGGGCGGGTTGGGCAGTGTGGTCATTTATAGCATTTGTTGTCAAGAGCCATGCCAAAAGAGGGAATAGTAAAAATATGGCACCATTTCCCATGTGGTACATGAATGAGTCAAAATATGAGGGTGGTGAGATTCCCACTTTGATCATGGATCTCCCATTTTGTTTGGTGTGTCTCTCACCTTGAAAATGAGTCTAATTTTGAATGGGAATCATGCACATGGGCCTAAATGAGGCTAAAAGACTTTTCACCACCCTTTCTTGTCTTCATCCAAGCACTTAAAGAGATGTCCCATAAAATATGGTGCCATTTTTTATGTGGGTGCATAAATGAGTCAAAATATTAATTTTTTGGGATTCCTACCTTGATCATGGATCTCCCATTTGGGTTGGTGTGTCTCCCACCTTGCACATGAGTGCAAATTTGAATGGGAATCATGAACATGGTCCTAAATGAAGCTAAAGACTCTAAATGAGGCTAAAGACTTTTCACCACCCTTTCTTGTCTTCATCTAAGTACTTAAAGAGATGCCCTAAAAAATGTGGGTATATTTTCCATGTGGGTGCATGAATGAGTCAAAATATGAGGGTGGTGGGATTATCACCTTGATCATGGGTCTCCCATTTGGGTTAAAAAGTCAAAAATGGGTGGATATAGTGCCCTTTGTCTTTTCTAAAGCATTAAACAGGTGGGTATCCTCATTTAAATGGCCACTTTAATTTGTGAATACCAAATACATGTTTAATTATGTCCCCTTAAGATTAAATTCATCATATTTCAAAAGGGGACCGTTGTGATGCTTAAATGAGGTCATTAAGCACCTTGAGAAAGTGTTTCAGGTGGGGTATGATGTCCCACATCAAGCCACCTCACTTATAAGCCATTCCACTTGTCATATCACCTCCAAAATCACCTTCCATGTCACTTACCATCTCACTTTCCATGTCACTTGCCATGTCATCATGAATAGTGATAGTGGGTCCCACAGTGAATAGTAATTTCAAATAGTATTTTTGAATAGTACTATGTGAATAGGATAATATTTATTTGGTTACGTTAAGAGGGTTTTATTAAGGGTTAAGAAGGTTTATGGGGACTTTATGGGGTCCTGAGACATTTAGTCATCGAAAACTGTAAGTGTGCAGTTTTCTAGTGTCTACACACACAAACAAAGGTTTTGGTAAATGATTAAGGAAAAGGCATGGTATCAAATATATGGTGTAATGCCTCCTTAAATAAATAACTGATGTATAAATAAGACTCATTTTTGATGTGGTATGACAAATACATAATTTTGACTCAAGACCAAAAAAGGATAAAAATGACAAACACCTAAGTATAACATCCTCAATCCCAAAACTGATAAGGTTACATCGTATTATTGAATTTCATAAATATACTCACTCTTGAGAGGGTTTTAAATGTTAATAAAAAAATTAAAATTTCATGAAAAGTGAGGTTTTTATCCTTTTCTTCTCTTAAGAGTTTGTACAGTAACTTGCCCTGCATCAATAGTATGTCTGTGGCAAGTGGGGTTGTTTTAAAATATCAATTTTCACTCATTTCTAGATGGTCCCAAGTGTGGAAAATATTATATATTCAATCATTTCATTTGGATCTACATCAACTAAGTCATGAAAATATCTTGTCCTTTTCACAACCACTACATCCATTGCTTGTTCAGTGTAGTGCAATGTTCGAGTTACCCCTATATTATGAGGTTGAGTACCACTAACAGAGCTTATTTTAACTATTCAAAATAAGCATCCTAGTGGTTCACCCTTCATTTATATACCCCATCATATATTATGGTTGAAACGATGTTGGGAGATGAATTCTCGGGTCAATGCTTCCCTAGTGAACTCATGAAGAGGCGATGAACTCTTGATCATAAGCTAAAATACATGAAAATAAAGACAAGGTAATAGAATTTATGGTCACTTTGGGGTCATCCAAATCATAAAAATTTAGGGAGGGCCTTAGTGAATTTCTTTCCATGATTTTGGACCAAAGCGATAAAGCTAAAGAGTGAGTGTTTTTTATCACCTGATTTCCCTAAAGGGGATGGGGTAAGAGCATACATGTGTCACTCATCTTGATTAAACAAACAAGAATAAAATAAAATAAATCTTATGAGTATGTAACTAATATTAAATTTCATTTTATTACACCAAAATGAAATGTGTTTTGAAGTTTGGGCCCCTTGGCGTTTATTTTTGAAAAGTTTGAAAAAGTAAAAATGACTTAAGCAAAACAATTTTTTAAAACACCAATTTGAAATGTGAAAATTTCAAGTTATAAGTGTCTTATTTTGGACTTTGGGTCTTTAAATTCCTTATGCTTATAATCAAATAAAAATTGAACAAATGACTTTATAAATCTTGCTCTCAAGTTTCTAATTTTTTACACAGAGTGCAAAATTATAAAAACATAGAGCAACACCGCAACTTTCTCTGTAAAATCATGACTATTAGTACAATACCATAATTTGTGTGAAAATAGAGTATTTAAATAAATATATCTACTCTAAACATAATAACATATAAATAAATACAATATCACTATTCTTGAAGTCATGATATCGCAACTCAACCTATAACATGAAATGATCAGCATAGACCACTAGCAATTTAAGCAATATCACTACAATTTTAACAAAATCATAGAAATATTGGCAATATCCAAAATTTTGAAGTAGAGATATTAAAATTTCATTATTTTTAACACAATGCCACAACTTTCTCATTAGTGATAATGTAATATCTCTAGTTTCCCTACAGGTATAAACAATTAGCAAAAAACTTAATGATTAGACATAAAAATACAACAATGTAAGTAGCAGTACTACACAATATCATGATTTTAGAGATAAAAATCATGACTTCACAAAGCAAATCTATGAATTCTATAAAAATGTCCTTCAGCCTTCAATTTTCACTTGTTTTGATAAACAAGCTTAAATTTTTACATGAAAATCATTAAGGGAGTGCTCTAAAAAGGCCTTGGGAGTAACTTTGTGAGGTGTAACTCCCACTGAGTGTGCCAACATGTGAAAAAGGAATACATCAAGGGGTGGTTAGTCTTGTTTTAGTTCCATAAAACAAATGAAATAAACACACTAAAATCCTAACACCTCTAACCTAGACACTAGGGAGAGTTTATGTAATAAAACTACATATGAAAGCATAACAAAAATATTAAAAAATGCACTCTTTTACCTTCCTTGGAACTTCAAATGGCTTGTTGAATGACTTTCTCAGCTTGTGTATCAAGAAGTCTTTGACAATGAAGCTTGCTTGGCTCCTTCTCTCCTTGGCACCTTGGCTTTAATTACTTGGCTTAAGATTTGAGCATGGTAACACTACTTGCAAGTTATTTAGGCATTATAACATTACATCAAAAGAGCTTGTTGAAGATATTTTATCATAATAACTTTGCACCAAAATAGTTTAGAAACCAATAGACATGGCATTGTAATTATAGCCTCAAGAATTAACTCTCACCCAAGGTGAGTTAGGGTTGATTTTAGGCTTGGAATGTGTTCAAACTAAGCCTATATGAGTTAAAACTAACTCCACTGAGTTAATATTTATCATGTAATTATGATTTACAATAACTAAGAATGGCTCTTGAATTAGATATTTTCAAAGAGCTTGACAACTCATAAAGGCAATGATGAAAGGTTTGGATATTTTGATTTTTATAATTTCTTTTTTTAGATATTCATTAATTATAAATGGATAATTCAATTAAGAATTTAATCTTGTTTAGTTTATTAATTGGTTTTTGATTAAAAATTTAGCTCTTTCAAGATTTGATATTTGTTCAAGTGCCCCACTTAATAGATCCATAGGCCAAATTGATAGTTATGATACAACAAGGTGATTAGGAATGAATCCATGATAGGTTTTTATTGCATATGGGTTAGTATCCCAAATAAAGATGCCTAAACACAATTTTAAACTTTAATGAATAATTCATAAACAAATTTAGGACATTTAGTGATTTCTAGACTTAATTTGCAATGGTTGGTAGGAATCAGTTTAAAGTTCGGTTGGAAGCTAGTTGTGACCAGTTTTAGGTGTCTACAAGTTCCCCTAGTAAAAATGATAGAAGATCTAAAATTGGTTTTGGATGGTGAAGATGGGAAGGTAGGAGAGTATAAAGTGGTGATTCCAAACCTAGTGGCTCTCAAATTGCCCATGATGGGTTTTGAAGAGTGGATGGCATTTCATAGATCTCTTAGAAGGATTACAGTTATCAAATTCCTTGTGTGTGGCTTTGCCCATGGGATTTTCCCTGTAAGAAAATGGATTGAGAAAAGTATCAAGAAGAGGGCCTAGGTGGTTAGGTTGGGTGATGATATGGGAGGGCCCGAGTATGAGGGGAAGTACCAATAAGGAGAAGAGGTGGAGCTTGTGGGCAACTTAGGAGGCTATCAGGTGTAGGTGGAATTGGAGCAGGTTAACTAAGTTGGTTGTTCTAATTTGATGGTAGATGGACGTATGATATTGGATAACGAAATAGCCTATATCAATTGGGATGGGGATCTGCTAGTTATTTTGGATTAAGTTGTTCTTGTATATAGGGTGGCACTTTTTTTGATAGC
This sequence comes from Torreya grandis, assembly GCA_037957365.1. NCBI lineage: Eukaryota > Viridiplantae > Streptophyta > Pinopsida > Cupressales > Taxaceae > Torreya > Torreya grandis. The sequence continues at coordinate 939,866 of JARHVA010005277.1, forward strand.
ATTGTAAAAATTATTTTTTATATGGTTTGTTGGTAGATATTATAATTAATGTAATTTTAATAAATGACAATATTTTAGCTTTTTTATCTTTTGGTCATTATGACTTATTGGATTTTTTATTTAAGCTAAGCATATTCTTTTTAATCTCTAATTTTACGGTTAGGGGTCCCATCAAACCTGATATTGATAAAAAAAATAACTCTATCAACCTAATTCTAAGTCATACTATAAATTCTATCTCTAAATCTCATAATCATATAATATTATTGGTGACACTAGAGTTTAGAAGAGACACGATTTTACTTTAACATTTTGAAATTAAAAGTGATAGCATTGTCTCTTAAGTATACTAATGCAACATATCCTTACATAATCTCCTATTTTTATTAAAAAACATATTGAAGTAACTCCTTTAAAAAACATACCAATTATAAATATTTATAATTTTCATAAATAAAATTCAAAGTCATATGTTTTAATTAATTTTCTTAATATTTCCATTTTTTAATTTTTAGACAAATATCTAAAAATAAAGTGGTATTTTAATAAATAAAATAATGATAAACCTTAAAAATGAATTTCATTTTTACAAAGATTAGTTATTAAGATGGCGACTTATATGGTGGGGCAAGGCCCCAAGATTCATCTCACAAAAATACAAAACCACATATTCCATTGTTAACAGCCTAGTTTTGAATGGTGGTGGTTTGGGGGAGGTGGTGGTGTAGCGCAGTTTGGTAGTACATGATGTCATTTACATCGGCCAATAGTTATAAGTTTTATCGACCATGTTATTGTGAAGGATTTTGCCTCCTTATGGAGGCTTTGCAAGGGATGACCGCCATAGGGATAAATATTATTATTAGTATTATTATTACTACTAACAAATTTGGTGGCCATGAAAGGTGGATGATCCTACATATTGCAAAACTAGTATTTCTAAAGTAGCGAGGCATAAGAAGGCACTAATTGAGCCACAGGTTCAATGCTTAAAATGCTTCTCCCATGATTCAAACAAGCAACCTACTACAAACCAAACATATTTCTATTGGATAAACATGCAAACAACTATTTATATTGATGATGATGATGCCAGAGAAAAGAATACGCCCTAGGTGGCCTTTTGTATCCATACAATGATACATAGACCATACGATTATCACCATGTCTAGGGTTTGAACCTCCTGAAATAGACTTTTTATCCAACAACATTAACGTTGTTTCCATATAAAGTTTTGTTCTTTTCTTTTCTTTAACTCAGCCCAAGATCAACACCACCACCATTCTTTTTATCTCAGCTATTTCAACTCAAGCGGAACCACATTCCATTTTAGTCAAGGATTTCCATGAACTCAGAAAGCCCCTCTGCACTTTCAACAGACTATAAATATGCATTTATCTCTATGTCTAGACATGACTTATATAATGTATATATCTGTGCTCATGTTTCATTCTAGAAGTGTGAGTTGCTTCACATCTGTTTCTTGCATTTAACAATTATATCATGAAAGCAACTTTCTTCGATTCCATCATGAGTTTCATTATATGTTGGTTGGTGCATATTTGATTTTACGTTATTATGAATTGATAGGAAGGGTAGAGGGAGCACCACATTTAGTTTCTTAGTACAATTTATGATTGGTTTTGGGGGCTCTATTTGGTAATTAAATGGTAGGGTTAAAATCCTCAAAAGGGGTGACAGACAATAACAATTATTATCATTTTGACAAGTTCTGGATGGTCTCTTCCATCCATCCAATTGGTTGTTGTGGGTTGTTTTGTTGGGATCTTCACAATCATGTTTGGTCTTTGTTTATTGATCTAATCAATATCCCATTAGCCTTTAGTTAGGATACATTGGAATTACAAGAGGATTTTATTTTGGCTGAAAATATTTTTTTCTTATTTAAATTTTCTTATTTTAGAATTAAAATTTTGTTAATTGTTATGACTGTTATTTATTGTTATATAGATTTACATAATTTGAATGCTTATTTTTTCTATAATGTAAATACTTAATAAATTTCTCTTTGTAGTGTTTTTGATTGGCCAACTGGCAATGGCAAAGTTGGTGTTGGGTCAGGAAAAAAATCAACAGGTGTTGTGTGAAGAACTCAATAGTTGTGGGGTCATTGCCATTTATATGATCTATTTATTATATAAGATAATATTTATATATATTTGATAAATTATATATTAATACATACTAGATATAATCACAAAACAAAAATATACAATTCCTCTGACTTGTTTCAACAAATTGTTAATCATAAATGAAGGATTTTGCCCTTTTATGGACACTTTGTAAGGAATGGCCACCATAGGGATAAACATTATGTGATGTTAAGCTCCTAAACCTATCATTCTCCTTAAAACATCCAAACATACTAGTAAGATGAATATTATTATTATTATTATTGTTGTTGTTGTTGTTGTTGTTGTTTTTGTTGTTGTTACTACTAACCCCTTTGGTAGCCATGAAAGGTGGATGATCCTCCGTGTTATAAAATTGGTATTTTTGAAGTAACAAAGCATCAAAAGGCACTAATTGAGCCACATGTTTGGTGTTTAAAATGCTTCTCCCATGATTCGAACAAGTGACTTGCTTCAAACAAAACATATTTCTATTGGATGAATATGCAGACAATTATTTAGATTGATGATGATGATGATGCCTAAAAAATGAATACTCCCCAGATAGCCTTCCATATCCATAAGTTGATACATATGCCATATGATTATTCATAGATGCATCCACTATCGCCATTACCATTTCTTCCTACAGTCGCTTCTTATGCTCCTACAATCTCAAATTTTCAAGCTATGCCACACCAAGCCCTCTCTATGGCTACCTCTTCTGCATCGTGCCATTGATCTTTGCCTTCTTCATTGCCTTCACATAATCCTTGTTATCACCATGTCTAGGGTTTGAACCTCCCAAAGTAGCCTTTTTGTCCAATAATATTAACATTGTTACCATATCAAGTTTTTTTTCTTTTCTTTTATTTAACTTAGCCCAAGAGCAACACCACCACCATTCTTTTTATCTCAGCTATTTCAACTCAAGCAAAACAACATTCCATTTTAGTCAAAGATTTTAATAGACTCAAAAAGGCCCCCTACGCTTTCAACAAACTAAAAATATGCATTTATCTCCATTTCTAGACATGACATATATATAATGTTTATGTATTGTGGTCATGTTTCTTTTTGAGAGTGCATTAACAATTATATCGTGAAAGTGACTTTCTTCGATTCCATCACGAGTTTCATTATATGTTGGCTGGCACATATTTGATTTTACATTATTGTGAATTGATGAGAAGGGTAGAAGGAGACCCACATTTAGCTGGTTAATATAATTTATGATTGGTTTTGGGGGCTCTATTTAGGAATTAAATTGCAAGATTAAAATCCTCAAAAGGGGCGATAGATGATAACATTTACTGTCACTTTGACAAGTCATGGATGATCTCTTTCATCCTTCCAATTAGTTGTTATAGGTTATTTTGTTGGGATCTTCACAACCATGTTTGATCTTTGTTTATTGATCTAATCAATCTCCCATTAACTTTTAGTTATGATACATTAGAATTTCAAGAGGATTTTTTTTTAAAACCCAGAGGTATCTCTGATCCCAATTAGGACATTGTAACTCCACCCAATGACCTTCATTGGGGTGAGTAGAGGTGAGACTAATCCTCTGGGGGTTGATGATGGGGCCCACATGCATCAGATAACCTTGAAAATTTGGGTGATTAGACTCAACCTTGGGACCTACATGGGATGAACCCAAATCCCTTAGCTAACTATGCCACTCGTGTGGGCTAAAAATATTTTGTTTTGGCTGAAGATATTTATTCTTATTTAGATTTTCTTATTTTGTAATTAAAATTTTACTAATTGTTATGACTGTTAATTCTTATTACATAGATTTACATAATTTGAATGCTTATTTTTTCTAGATTATAAATACTTAATAAATTTCTCTTTGTAGTGTTTTTTATTAACCAACTGGTAATGGTGAAGTTGGTGTTGGGTAATAATATTTGATTTGATAAAATTTTCTTTTATTAACTTATAATTATATTTATTTATATATATGATTAACTTATGTAAAAGACGACATCTATTTTATTTATGTCACAAATTTAATATAGGTATTTTCAAAATGATATCTCTAAATTTATTTTATATAATTTTTTTCTATTCTTTTTATTCTGGGTGATGAGGTGTTGAAGAGGAGTCTTGATGTGAAGGTTAACTCTGACCTAGCCTCACTATTTGCTGAGAATTTTGTTGATGCTTGTGGTGGATAAGTCTCATGTAGCAGAATTGGTATATTTTTTTTGTCACCTTGACCCATAGAGTAAATTTGGAGTTTGAGTTGTTAAAAATGGATAATGGTCTGTTCAAAGAGTTGCCTTTCTTGGGTCATGACGGGATAGGTTTTGTGCCTCTACATTTTTTTAGGTTGCTAGAAGAAAGGTTGGTTCCCCTAGTGAAAATGGTAGAATATCTAAAATCAGTTTTGGATGGTGAAGATGGGAAGGCGGGAGATTGTCAAGTGGTGATTCCAAACCCGATGGCTCTCAAATCACCCATTATGGATTTTGAAGAGTGGAGGGCATTTTATAGATCTCTTGGAAGGATTTCAGTTATCAAATCCCTTGTGCATGGCTTTGCCCGTGGGCTTTTCTCTGTTCCAAAATGGGCTGAGAAAAGGACCAATAAGGGGGCCTAGGTGGTTAGGCTAGGTGATGAGATGGGAGGGCCTGAGTCAGAGTGGCAGTATCAAGGAGTAGAGACAGAACTTGTGGGTAGCTCAAGAGGCTATCAAGAGAAGGTGGAGTTGGAACAGGGTAATGAAGCTGGGTGTTCTAATCCGATGGTAGAGGCATGTATGATGTTGGATAATGAAATAACTTGTATCAGTTAGGGTGGGGATCCACTAATTATTTTGGATTAAGTTGGTCATGCATGTAGGGTGGCACTTTTTTTTATGGCATTGTAAAAACTATTTTTTATATGGTTTGTTAGTAGTTATAATTAATGTAATATTCATAAATGGCAGTATTATGATTTTTTGTCTTTTGGTCATTATGCCTTACAGGATTTCTTATTTAATCCAGACCTGTTCTTTTTAATCTCTGATTTTACAAGTAGGGGTCCCATCAACCCTAATATTGATAATAAAAATAACTATATCAACTTGATTCGAACTCATACTACAATGTCTGTCTCTAAATCTGATAATCATATAATATTGTTGGTGACACTAGAGTTTAAAAGAGACACAATTTTACTTTTACATTTTGAAATTGAAATTGATAATATTATCTTTTAAGTATACTAATACAACATACCCTTACATAATCTTTCGTTTATATAAAAAAACATATTGAAGTAACTCCTTTAAAAAACACATTAATTATAAATGTTTATAAATTTCATAAATAAAATTTTAAATCATATGTTCAAATTTAATTTTCTTAATATTTCCATTTTTGTTGTGATTTTTTGAAAAATATCTAAAATCAAATTAAAAATGAATTTTTGTTTTATAGAAAATTTATTATTAATCTTTCACTTATACCAATAAATATTGTTATTAATTATTTTTCTTTGGATTGATTAATTTTATTTATATGTATATTAATAATTTAAAAATAAAATAATTTAATGATTTCAAAACCGACATGTTAAATAAAAATAAAACAACCCACATTAAATTTAAAAAAAAAACAAAAACAAAACATATAAATACAAACAAATTCAAATAAAAATATAAAATAAAGTGAGGGAAATAAAACATAAAGAAGATTGAAAAAAAAGAGTAAATTGTGTAAATCAAATACAAACTTTTTATATTTAATGTTTTAAACATTTTTTTATTCATCACTTCAAAAATGATATATATCCATATATTTTAATTTATGTTAAAGATGTTGAGATTATTTTCAAAGCCTCTATTTTATTTATGTCAGAAATTTGATATAAACATTTTCAAAATGATATTTGTTAATATATTTGATATAATTTATTTATTATTTTTATATCTTATGATATTTAAAATATACATCCAAATCTTACATATCATTTTATTTTTCTAATTTTAAAACAATTTATTAAATTTAATTGTTATTTATAATTTATTATTAAATCTAATTAAATGTTGTTTTTATAATTGTAAAATAAATTTATTAGATTTGATTATTATTTATAATTGATTATTATTTATAATTGATTATTAAATGTTATTGGTTATTGTATATTGTAGGAAAGAAAGAAAACATAAAATTTCATTTGGGGATTATTCTTCTTGGGTGAAGCATTGCAAAACGCTGTGAAGGGCACATCAAAGATGAAATGCTAGTCAAAACATATTTCGAGTGGATGGCAGATTTGCAAGCGTGTGTGCGCCTTTCCTTTCAAAAGCAAAGATTACATCAACCAAAAACGCTGCTTGCTACCACCACTCATGGGAAGAGGAATTTTAGGCACTTGTGAGTAAAGTGATAAGTTCTTTTGAAAAGGAGTTATATATAATTTGTTTAGGTAATTATTTTTTAATATTAGAAATGTTTTATTTATAAATTAATGATATTATTAAAAATGTGGTGACAAAATAAATATTCATCGATGAAAATTTAAAATTAAAAATACTAACGTGAAAGACTTAGAGATGCTTGGAGGATAATAATAATAATAATAATAATAATAATAGAGTGAAGTGATTGACATAGAATGATTAGAAAGGCTAAAAGTCAACATTTCAAAGGTTGATTGGCAAGCATTAAGGTCCATGGTTTGAGAAATCTGCAAATTGGCATCCAATCATAACTCTGCAAAGCTTGTCCTCCATAGATTTATATTAGAATAGAATCTAATCCAATTATGTATGACAGCAAGAAATGAGCAATCTCGTCTTAAGAAAAGAGCATTTTGTTGGCATACAACTAGACATCCTCATTGCCCATCTCAATGTCAATGACCTTTTCTCATACTTTTCATCTCCCATATCGATACCACATTATTATAATAATAATAATATTTATACCCATTAAACTTTCTAATCATTACTCATCACGATGTCTCTCGCCTTTGTTTTTCCAAACTTGTTGGGGGGGGTGTGTTCGGTAAGAGGAATGCCACATCAGTCACAAACTGTCGGTGGGCCCGCCCGCACAAAGCAAGAGAACGCCGTTGGTGCCGGCGCCATTTGCGGCTGCTGCTGCCACGTCAGTGACGGCGGACAGTTTCCCGCCGCCCGAGATTGACGCATCCTTCCCGGCGATGAAAATGACGGGGACGCGCCTCGCAATAATTTATGTAAACTATGAAGCCGAGTGGTTTTCTTTCCTTCCTTTCTTTGACTTGAAGGTTTAAATTTGAATTGTTTTAAATGGTCAAACGTAGGGAAAATGACGATCGATGTTTTTCCTCGAATAGGTTGGAAAGGGAGTTCCTTTTTTGAAAAGATGAATATTTTGTACCAATGGTCGGGTTTGGGTAGGTTGGAAAGTGGAGGGAACGAGTCATTAGGTTCTTAACAGAATTAAGTCACTCTTTTTATTTTTAAGAATTATAAATCATTTTTTCTTTTTATTTTAAGTGATTTATATCTACGTTTTATGTAAGGAGAGTTTTTGAATATGTAAACATTTAAAAATGGTTAATATGTATTTATTATTAGTTAAATTGTAGGATTTTAGAAAGTTTGTGTACATATTGAATATTGGTTTAAATAAAAAACTATTCACATATTAATTTATTTTTGATGGTCCTCACATCTTGCCTCAACACTTTTTAGATGTCTCCTTCTCTTTACTCCTTTACTTTCCTTTCCTTTGGTTATGTGTCCAAAGCACCTCCAACACTTTGTATATTGAATCAAGTATTGGGATGCGACTAGGCTTATTAATGTGGTCTTTTCCATCTCTTTTTCATATGATATTTGTTCTATCATTTTTATTTTTTCAACTATTCGATGTTGGGTTGGGCACTAATAAAGTTCTAATTTGATTTCAATTTATCTATAAATAAACACATTTTATTTCATTTAGCACTAAAAATCAAGAAGTGCACCAAACATTCTATAAAACAATTATAATATACTTACAAACATTGTAGAAGAAATCAAACAATCATTAAAACAATTATTATTATTAATCTGAAATATCTCATTAAATATAGCCCACATTTTACTCACAACACTAATTTTATTACACTCCCTAAAGCTAATCTACCTAAACTAACCATATTAAATAAAAAAAAAATTAATACAAAAACATTCATTTTGTCCTTGCTCTGCGCAACTCTTACATATTTAATGGCTCGTGAAATCTCTTCAAAATTCCATTCCCATGATTCTTTACATGTCATGCTTGTTTTGCTTTATATTTTTAAGAGAATATGAAGCTTATTTTTGACTATTTAAATAATAGCTCGGTGTGCTCCCTATTCTACTCATGGGTTTTTTATAAAAGCATATTATTGGAAATTTAGCTACGTGCTCTCCATTTTGAATAAAGTAATAGCCTTTATCCATCAATCGTTTCTTTTACTTTTTACTAGCTTTATTTTAAATACATAAGCTTTATTTTCTAATATATAAACTATTTATTTATATTAGTAGGGTGATCCCACTAATTAGATAAAGTTTTATATCTTTATAATATTTTAAAACATTGTTTAAGTTTTTCAATCATAAATAAATATTTAAACTTTAGTTGAGAAAAGAGAACCATTTTTTACAAGAAAAAAAAATGGAATTTAGTGTGGAATTTTATCAATACATACAAATTTATGTTTAGACATACACAAGACACTAGATTGCATGTTATTAGAGCTACTCAAATTGTTGAAATTTATTATTTTTAATACTGTTACTATTTAGGGACATTAAAAATATTAAGATATTTTAATTTTTCTCTAGTTTAAATAAGGTCCCAAATATATTTTGTTTTCTTTTAGTCTGTAGATATTGTTGTCAAATTAAGCCAAGAAGGAGAATTATAAGCCAAGAAGGAGAATTATATTTTATAGGCGATCGAAGTGAAAGTAAAAAAAATGAGTGATATTTTTGAAGATGAGGACCATGTAAACTCAATCATCAAACTAGTTTTGACCCATTTGCCATTTCATTAGGATCGGTTAAGACATTGAGGGCATCATTAGGAGAGTACAAAATGTTCCAAAAAACATTGTTTAATTGTCACCAATGCTATGGGTTATATTTATGTTACTTGGACACACATTTCCATCATCACACTCAAATGACTCTCGTTTGATCATGAAAAAAAATAAGATAATTCTAAACCCTATATGCTTATCTTACTTTGAGGTTTGGAATCAATTTATTATGTTAATTATTACTTTACACAAGTTGGTTATCCTAGTTAAAAGTAATTGAGTATTTCTGTTGCAATTCAGTGTAAATCAATCTAACCATAGTTCATTTTGGTGAACTTACATTTTATGGTATGCAACCTTAGGTTTAGATCTTGATTTCTCTTATGATAAATATAAATTTATCTTATTTTCTAGGGTTTATTCAACTGCATGCTCTTAGATCTAATAGCCTCGATTGCCTTTGTTTTAATCTAAACCTTGAGATAATTTATTTTATAATATTTTAAATCCTATGACATTTGTATTGTGGGTATGTTTAATGTTTGGTCTGAATTTATGCTATAAAATTTTGATTATACCCAAGAATCCAACTAGGAAGAGTGTTAGGATTAATTAAAAAACTTATTAATTTTATTTAAATTTCTTTGGTTAATTTTAGATTTATCTTGAAAAATAAAACAAAATCTAAAAATATAGCTAGTGTTGCTCCAAAAATTGTACTTTATGATGTGCCTTTGAATGATAATGATGTGAATGGATCTCAAATTGATAATGTATATGAATTAGGTCATGATCAACAAGGGTTTTCTTATTTAAACAAAATAAAGGTAAAAATATTTCATAATTTAGAAAACATATCATGGAAGACCCTAATGAGATAAATGGATTAATTAAAGTGTTGGAATAAGTTGCAAGCCAAAACATAAAATTTGGTCAAGGGGCTCAATGTAGGGTTAACATTGAAGAAACACCCTATAAGGTCGATAATAAATATATGAATGCTCATAATGATGATTATACTTAGATGTTGAGATAATTTATTTTAAATCATCCTAATCAACATAATTTTATATTTAATTCTATTCAAGAGATGAAACTTATGTCTTGTTATGTAATCTTTTTTTATAATTAATTGCATTAAAGGATGAAACCTATGCCTTATCATGTAATCATTTACAAAATTTATTAGAACTTAATAATGTTCAACTTGCCAATACTTATAAGGTTACTTCTATTGTTCCCCATACTTTCTCTAATTTTCAAAATGCTATTGTTTCTAAATATATTTTTAATGTTTCTAAAGTTCCTCTAATTCCCCAATATGTTTTTGTACACACCCTAATTTGGTCAAGTAACCACAAGTACTATGTCTTGTATTTTTATTTCATATAAAGGTCTTAGTGATGAATGTATCTCTTATTCATGTGGTCATTTAGGGTATTTTGATCTTTATGATGTCTTGTTTTCATATTTGTTACACCTCAGTGATCCTAAGTCATCCCTTCCCAGTCATAGGGGCCTCTATCTTGTTCTGCCTAGCCTTTACTTTATTTTAGGACCTCATGACACTAGCACCCTTATCTAGACATTAGCACCATTGGCACTAGTGTCCAACAAAAATTTTATTCCATGTTTTGGGTCCTAACACTCCCTTGAGCCTTCTCTTGTATTTTTATCCCTCTTTTCCATCTTGTTGGCTAGTGAATACGGGTCTTACATTCAAATCAAAGCTCCTTATATATAAAGAGCCTCACAAGGCATTTTACATCTAGCACTTACTATCTTGGCACATAATTACATAAAAAATAGTCAATAATAAAGTTCAACACACTATATATTACTCAACTATCACATCTAGACTTGTATGCTTGATCAAAGAAGGGGCTAAGAGAAAGCCATTCTAGCATACTATGTACATTGATTATGCACGCTCCCTAAGGGAGAATAACATGCAATCTAAGACCTCTATCATTAGGGTTAATATAGGTAACAACCAACATAATAGGGGTTTTATCCCATGCAATCACAATATCCCACAACCTAGTTTTTTATTTCTCTTGCATTTATATGTTCATTTAATCACCTATAGGTCTATGAAAACATCCTACAACATCTCTAAAAGTTTTAGGGAACTCTTCTAAAGAAAGATACTAACACCATAATTAGACATGAGGGCCATTAACACTACTACCCTCATAAGGGTGTTATTGTCTGAAGCCTATTTTCAACTACAATTCTAGAATGAAAGATGTTTGATTGATCTTCAATCCTATTCTATCCTCCTGACTTATATAAACACCCATTTTGATCCAAATAAGTACACTTTCTCATTATCTTTACTATTTTTGGAAAAACTTGTTAGATTAACTATTTCCAGTAGTTTTCTCAAGTTATCTTTATGCTCAACCCTTTAAAAAAATATGATTTACATCTACTAAGTTCTAAATAGTTAAACCATTTGGTGAACTCAACTTAATTTGAATATTGCTTAAAAACCTAGTTTAACCTAGGGTTTACTTCATTTTTTATGTACTAAATTAGGGTTTATAAACTTCTATTTTTTCTTAAATTTTGCACAACCTAACTGATACAAATCATTCCTATATTAAGGTTTCATTAATTTAATATAATTAATTTTTTTTTCTAAACAACCCTCTAAAACCCTAGATCTGCATATTAGGTCCGTATACATCTAAATACTAACCTTTAGGGTTTTAAGTATAATCCTAATTTTTTTAATACATTGGGCTGAATATTTCCCATAGTTGCACATATACTATGTTATATTTCATTCTACCTATTATGTGCTTGTTATTCATTGTTTACATTATCTTCTTTGGCAAGTTTAAAATGACATCCAACAAGCTTCTTACCCCTCACCCAGTTGATGAATTTATGAATTTTTCTCATAATTATAAGAATGGATGGATAAATTTTCAAGATTGCATAATAGCGCATGATAATTATTTCATTTATAATGTTGATTCTTGTTATAATGATCGACATGAGGATTACTATGATCATGACAATTAAAGTGTTGATGAGGATATACTAGATGCATCTTCTTCTCTTTTCTCTCTATCTTTCCCTATACCTCAAAATCAAACTAACAATATATTACCAAAATAACCTCTTGTTGCTAGTGCTTTGTTCCAATGTGATCCCAAATTTTAAACTAATTTTTCTACCTCTTTATTAAAATTAAAATAATATAAGTGAAATAAACAAAATCTACTTTCACATGATTCAAGCAATATAGAAAAGAGAAATGCATCTTCTTTACCCTTCTAAGTTAAATTTGGATAAACATGTACAAATGATATTACAACAACTTTTACCAATTCAAAAACTAAAGTAGATGAAATTATTTTATCACCTTCTTTTGCATTTCAAGCTTAACAAAATGATTCTTTACAAAATGTTGATGATGCAAAAAAATTTAACTCTTCTCCTACATGTCATAATATGCCAAATGAAAACATGATTGATAATTTTTCTACCCTTGACTCCAAGATTGAAAATAATGATCATACATGCATTCTAATCATAACTAGTGAATACATGCATTTCATTTCACCTACAAATGATGATATATTAAATATTAGTAAAAAATCAAAATCTTCTTCTACTATCTCTCTTAGTGAGCATGCAAATGATAATTCTTCTACTCTTACTTCTATAAGTGAATTAAACTCTGATTTGGATGAATCTTGGAATAACGATGATTACTATGATTTTGGTGAAGAAGACATTGAGTCTAAACCTTCTATTTATCTCCCTAATTCACCCATATCTCATGTTCAAATTGATTTCTTATCAAATGCTAGTTCAAATACTAAAACACACACACACACACACACACACACACACACACACACACACACACACACACACACACACACACACACACACACACACACACACACACACTTATTATTATGTTCATAGTTTACATAAATTCTATTCACATGATAATAATGTTGTTAGAGAGTTGTCAGTGATGTCATGGTGATGTCATGGATGTGTCTTGGTGAGTGTATGAAGTTTTTTGATATCCTAAGTAATAATGACAAAGTGTGCAGTGTGCTTATTTGAGTGTGCTTAAAGTTGGCTTGGTTGATCTCCAATTTTGGCATGGCTATAGATGGTCAGGGATGAGCATGGTGATTTGAGGTTATGAAAGGGGTCATATAAGAGGTTTTATATACTTTGAGATCTTGTGTACATAAGTGTAATTCATCTGGTAGTCCATAGTTTTCATCTAGATAGTTTGGGGCCATTGGCATAAAATCTGAGTAGGCAGTTTTATGACATCACCATTACCATGTGTGGATGAGTCAAGGGGAGTTGGTCATATTGTTGTGATAAAATTTATACCTATTTTATATGATATAAATCTTAGGTCATTCACCTAAGTGCATTCAAATATATGTGGGTGCAAAGTTGGGCTCCCAAGCATTTTGACAATGTTTTCCCATACTTAGCCAAATTTGCAATGTGGCAAAAAGAGCCAAATAAGAATTTTGATGGCATAATATCTTACATGTGTGGATGTTTTAGAATAATACGATCATATGGGTTTTTTAATTTTTGTGCTTAGTTCTTATGTGTCAAATTTTAGGTCATGTATTGTAGCGTGGTAAAAGTTATACATGTTCAAAGTTAGTCTCTCAAACAATTTCTAAGCATAGTTGGTTCTGTGATAAAAGATTTTGAGAAGGAATTTTAATGGTTATATATCTCACACATGTGAGGGTTCCAATAGAATATTATTATATGGTTGGATTCTCCTATGTAAGGAAATCATATGGTTCAAATTGTAGGTCATGCATCTAAGCGTAGCAAAAGATATGACTATGCAAAGTTGGCCTTCTAGGCAGATAAGTTTCCCATAGTGAAATTTGTACATGCTAAAGTTTGAGCAATATAGATGGTGCACATTACTCCAAGAATTTAGGAAGTAGTGAGATGAGGACAAGTGCATGATTCTTAATGTTGAATAGAGATAAATAATGAGCTTCTTCTAAGGATCAATGATGAGTGGGTGATCGTACAGATATAGATCAATGAGAAGTATTAAAATCAAGAGGTCAAAGTGAAAAATATTTAGAATTGTTAAATACCAAGCTATGTATAGGAGATCGATAGTGCACGATGAGTCAACATTGTAAGATTGCATGAGATGAGTTTAAAATGATTGAGTTTTAATATTTGAGTATTGGCACCTATGTTAAAGATCAAACAAGATCGATGATGCATGTTTAATATGACCAATGAGGATATGAGATGAGAGAAGTGTGTTCAAGGTTTAAATGTGACTATTTTCTTTTGAATATTTGAATTCAACAAATGGAAAAACCAATCTATGGTTTTTGGACCATATCTTTTGATCCAAGATGAATTTGCTCATGGTGTAAAAAGAAAAGTGGTAGAGGACTCTAAGATGAATCTAATTTGAAGATATGAAAGTGTGTATAGTCAAAGATATTAAGGTTCAAAGTTTATTATGTGTTCATTATTATTTTTAAAGTGACTCGAGAAGGATAATTGAGCTTGTGTAGATGTTGTTTTGATGTTTCATGATGAATTGGCTATTGAGGAGTGCTTTAGACTCCATGAGGATCATATATTTGCATTATGAAGGTTTGACCAATTGTATGCAGTATGAAAAAAGGTTTAGAAGTTGACTATGTATTCATTCATGGTGATTATGTGCATAGAATGCTGATTAAACTTGAATAAAAAAGTGCAATGATGATTATAAGCATTTGAGGATGACTAAGGGGTCATGTAGTAGGGACCTATGCTTTTGGAAGTGGTCCTATGTTCTTATTTTGCTCATTATTGTGATAAATTGGTGAATACGTCTCCATGAGACTTATAAGAGCTACAAAGGTCTTATTAAATATGTATAACTGCTTAAGGGTGACCTATAGATGCTATGCTTGATCTATGAAGATTGTATTGAATTATGTCTTGATGCGATAGATGCCTTAAGGGTTAAGGCATGTCTAATGGCCAACCAAGATGGTGATGATCATGAATGGTCTATAAATATTGAAATCAAAGATGGTGATTTTTAGACTTTAAGTGAGAGATTTGTAGAGGCTTAAGTGTGGATAATATTCATTGAAGTGAATAAAAAAGGAGACTGTGTGTGCCCAATGGTTGGGTTGATGAGTAGAGCAGAATGAGGATTATGTGTATGACATGTAGGTCATAATTCTAATGGTAGAATAGTTATCTTGCAGGTTAAAGATGAGTGAAAATACTTGTGTGAGTGGAATAGAGTGAAGAGTTGAGGAATAAAGAGAGGAAGTGTGCCCAGTGGATGGGTTGATGAGCAGAGCTAGTTCATGATTATGTGTATGACATATAGGTCATATTTCTATGTCATAACAAGTGATATTTCAATTTTGATTCTTTGAATTGTGAATGAAGATAGGTGATATTTGTGTGAACTTGGAGGTTGATTTATGAGGCAAATCAGAGTACGGTTTGTGTGAATGACCTCATGGTCATATTGATGTTGTGGTGACAAAATTATTTTATGTCTGTTAAAGTGAGTTTGTGTGAAGAGTTGGAGAGCGGGGTTAGTTGGGATATGTAATGTGTCCTAATTGATCTTTGTGTGTTGGTACAAGTATGTAATGTGATTTGGCCAAGAGGGAGTATTGGGTGAAAGAGTGAAGGTGAAGAGTGATAAACAGAGATCTATCATTAGGTGTTGAAGACATTAGTACCAAAGTGGACATGTTCAAAGGAGGGTCTAAAGGAGTTTATCTTTCTTAAGGGAAATTGCTCCTTGTGAAACATGGGTTTCACTAAATACCTTTGGTCAAGAGGATAAGATCAAGGTTTTCTAGTCTAAAGGATTTGATCAATCTCTTGTTTATAATTTCTTATAGGACATTAGTCGATGTGTTATAGACTTGAGAATAGGTTTTATTCCACATGAGGTTTTCCCATAGGAATTATGTGTGATGTGTTTGATCTTGTGTATGCATTGAATGAATGATCTCTCTTGTTAATTTTGCTTGATCAAGTTGATATATATTGATTAGTTATTAGTTTAAAAGACTGCAATTGAAATTGAAATATTTGGGCTCACTGATTCACCACCCCTCTCAGTGATTGTATTTCTAACAATTGGTATCAAAATGGGTCTTTTGAAGGAAACCTAACATCTTGAAGGTGATCCTAATTAGGTACAAAGATGGATAAGTAGTTGAAGAAAGAAAATCAACAGTGGAAGGCTGTGATCAAAGAATTTGAAGAAAAAATATGTACTTTGAAGAAAGATGCTAAAGAGGATGAGAAGGTTGTCAATAGCCTCAAGGATCAGCTAGAAGATTCCAAGACAAGTTTGAGTTCAAAAGAGGAAAGTTGTTCAAAATAAAAGGACATCATGTGTGATGAAGAAGTTTGCCATGATAGTGAAGAAGAAGTTGATCTAGAAGCTGAGGTCATAGGTACACTTGGTAAACTAAAGGAACAAAAGAAGAAGAATCAGAATATGAGAAATATGATCAAAGGTCTTGAAGTACAAGTTAGTTATCTTGAGGTAATTTTGATAGATCAATCATGTAGAATAAATGATGACATGGCTAAAGAAGGTAAGAGTGATAAGGAGACTATCCATGTTCTTAGAGGCCAGTTAATCAACGCAATTTCAAGTGTAAGAGCTAAAGAGGATGAGAACATTCAATTAGAAACCAAGCTAGGTTCATTGATGGATGAGCATGAGTAATTTATTGTCAAGTTAAGCAATCTTGAAGAAGATCAAAAGAAGTTAGATCAGGTCAAGAACAATGAAATAAGACCAGTTAGATAACCAAATGCTTCAAGGTATGCTAGTTTATTTTATGATAATTATTATACATGTAATAAGTATGGTCATAGAGCTAAGGACTATAAAATAAATTCAACCAAGTATGGACATTCATGGAATTATGATAGAAATATTTTTTGGCCAAAGATTGATTATAGTTCAAATCTATCAAAAGGCACAAATGATGTTATTTGTTTTAGTTGTCATAAAAGTGGGCATATTGTTAGATTTTATCTAAATGGTGTTAGGAGGTCTTCAAGGTATGTAAAAGGATATAGAGATCCTAGAAGGTATAAAAAATGACAAACTAAGGTATGGGAACCAAAGGCAATCATTTCCAATTCTTTTAATCATAAGGTTGATAAGAAAGTTACTCTAGAAGCCTATGTTGCAAATCAGGATAAACTCAAGGATCAAGTAGGTAAGATGACTGCAAAAGAAAAGAAGAGTCAAGCTATGGTATAGAGACTTAAGGAAGTATTGACTAAGAATACTTACCCTGTTGTGTCCAAGAGTCTTTATGTATTTTTTGCCAAGGTGGAAAAAGGATTAGATATGAAGGGAAGATAAGAGTTTATGTTGTCTACTTTTACTGACAAATTTAAAGAAAAGAATGAAGTCAAGCATCCTTTCAAAGTCAAGATAGATTGTAAGTTAGAGAAAGGTATGGAGATATGGGAGTCTCCAAAGTTTTGGGAATTTTAGTCTCACTATGTCAAAAGGGGTGTCTCTCTTTAGGCTTCAAGGAGACACTTATCAGTTAGAGGAAGCTTGGTGGCTTTCAGATTTTTTTTGGTAATAAGGTATGAAAACAAGGTATGTTTGTGTAATTATTTTTACATATCTATTTTTTGGAGAAAATAATCTTGTGAGGAATATTATTGGTCTTATCTTGAGAATGAGTTAGCTTGTTGGTCATGGTTTGGATGCTATGGTATAAAGGTGAGTTCTAAATATCTATCTGCATATTAGTTTATGGTAGATGCCAGGTAATCCTATAAGTTGATGGCCTTTCTTCTAGACTTATGTTATAGATCTTGATAAGCTTGTTAAATAGTTGTGTAGGCCATAGAAGTTTAGCGGCTTGAAGATGTGCATTATGTCATGGGGAGCATATGTGAAGTGTTTCTATCTATGCTTCTTAAGAGACTCATTTTAGTGGAGAAGAAAGTATTAATGTGGTGTTTTTTTGAAGGTCATAAAAGGATAAAGATGAGTATTTTCAGTTGGAGCATGTATGTCCAGGTGGAAGATATGTTGTGTTGATGTCAAAATGATGTCATGATGTTGATAACTATATATGGAGTAGTTTGTAGGGTTAGATTTGAGGTTCCTAGATGGCAAAGGAGGATTGTGATTTTTCAAGATGATATTTTTTCATATAAATTTATGTTGACCTTATTATAGCATTCTCTAGGTGGTTTTGTGATCTAAAGGTATGTTGAATTCAATTTGGAGATTTTTGTTAGCTCTCAGGTTTCCTAGTTTGTGCTTAAGAGCTTGCAGGTCCTAAAATGGGTTATAGGAAGTCAAGGTTCCCAATGGTGTGGAAGCTCAAATATTGGTCCAAAAGTGTGTAATGATTGTTTCCAATTGTAAAAGAAGTTTTAGAGGTGAATGTTGACCAGAAGGAGGTTTGTTGACTCTAATTATTTTGAGATTCTAAAGTTTTGGACTCTGCTAGAAAAGTGGTTTAAATTATGATTTGAGGTATGAGGATTCTTAATATGTTGAATGGGCCAAATGGGTTTTCAAATCAATCTTCACATATATTTGAAGGTTTGTAGTTCTCAAGTTATTCAAGTTTTTGTCAAGTTGGAGGCTTAATTGGGTAGTTAGTTTATGAAGGATGTATATTACAGAGGATGATCTAGTTATTGAAAATTGGAGTGCTTTAGGGGACATATGAGAGTTCTCTAAATATGAAGTTTTAATTCATGAATTTATGTCTACAAAAATTTGTGGGATCTACAAGTTCTAGGTAGGGCTACAAGGAGTTTAGACAGGCCTAGTCTTGAAGATGTGATTTCTGTTTAGTTTTTACAAAAGAGAAAGGCATGAGTATTTTAAGGTATGTTCTAAGGTTGTTTTAGATCATGTTTCCTATTTGGTGTGTGACATGATGTTCTATAGGTAGTTGTTGAGGTGGTTTGAGAGAGAAGGCTAGTAAGCCTGTATGGTGGTTCCTAATGGTGTGTGGAGATCTGAAGATGATAAAAAGGTGAAATGGCCTATAAATATTAGAGGGAGTATCTCTTAGATGTTTCTTGGTGAGTTCCATTAGATTTCAGTTCTTTTTTTTGTTATTTCTTAATTGGTTGTAGTGCTTGGTTAAAGAAGAGTGTTGGCAAAGAGTAAGAGGAAGTTGTCAAGGAAAGAAGAGGTTGGATCGAGGTAAGGGGAAGTTTGTATCATATTTATAATATTATCCTTTCCTATTTGTGGTATTTTTAGGTCCTCAAGATTAGTTGGTGCCCACTTTTTCATTGTGTCAAAGGGGGAGAAATTACCTATTATGAGAGTGCTTGAAGAGAGATAAGATGAGCTAAATGATGTTTGTTGACATCAATGACAAAGGGAGATATTATTGGAGAATTATTAGTGATGTCATGGATATGTCTTGGTGATTGGATGAAGTGTTTTGATAGCCTAATTAACAATGAAAAAGTGTGCAATGTGCTTGTTATAGTGTGCTTGAATTTGGCTTGGTTGATCTTTAGTTTTGGCATGGCTAGAGATGTTCAATGATGAGTATGGTGATTTGAGGTTATGAAATGGGTCCTATAAGAGGTTTTTTATGCTTTGAGAGATTATGTAGATAAGTATAATTTATCTGGTAGTCGATAGTTTTCATCTAGATAGTTTGGGTTTAGTGGTAGAAAATTTGAGTAGGAAGTTTGTTGACATCACCATTGCCATGTGTGGATGAGTTAGGGGGAGTTGGTCATATGGTTTTGGTAAAAATTGTACCTAGTTTCTATGTGCTAAATCTCAGGTCATGCACCTAAGTGCATTTAAATATATGTGGGTGCAAAGTTGGGCTCCCAGGCATTTTGACTTTATTTTACCATACTTAGCCAAATTTGTAATGTGGAAAAAAGAGCCAAGTAAGAATTTTGATGGTAGTATATATTGCACATGTGGAAATTTTATAATAAGATGATCATATGGGTTTGTTAATTTTTGTGCCTAGTTCTTATGCACCAAATTTCAGGTCATGTAATATAACATGCTAAAAGTTATGCATGTTCAAAGTTGGTCTCCTAGATAATTTCTAATCAAGTTGGCTGTGTGATAGAAGATTTTGATAAGGCATTTTAATGGTGATATATATCACACATGTGAGGTTTTCAAGATCAGATTGTTAAATGGCTATATTTTCCTATGTAAGGAAATCATATGGTCAAAATTATAGATTATGCATCTAAGTGCAATAAAAGATATGAATGTGCAAAGTTGGCCTTCTAGGTAGATAAGTAAGGTTTCCATAGTCAAATTTTCACATGCAAAATTTTGAGAAACATCAATAGTGCACATTGCTCCAAGAAGTCAGGAAGTAATGAGATGAGGATAAATGCATGATGTTTAACATTGAGTAGAGATAAAGATCAAGCTTCTTTCGAGGATCAATAGTGAGTGGATGACCATAAAGATAAAGATAAATGGTGCATATTAAAGTCAATAGGTCAAAGTGATAGTTTTTTAGCATTGTTAAAGACCAATCTATGTACAAGAGATCAATGGTGCATGATGATTCAACATTTCAAGATTGCATAGGATGAGGTTAAAGTGATTGAGGTTTAACATTTAAGCATTGGCACCTATGTGTTAAAGATCAAACAAGATCAATGGTGCATGTTTAATTTGAGTAGTGTGGACATGAGATGAGAACATGTTGTTTGAGGTTTAACTGTGACTATTTTCTTTTGAATATTTGAATTTAACATAGGGAAAAAACTAGTATTAGGTTTTTGGACCATATCTTTTGATCAAGGACAAATTTACTATGGTGTAAGAAGCAAAGTGGTAGAGGACTCTAAGGCACATATACTGAATCTAATTTGAATATTTTGAAGTGCGTAAAATCAAATATATTAAGGTTAAAATTTTAATGTGTGTTCATGCTTATTATTCAAGTGACCTGAGAAGGATAATTAAGCTTGTGCAAATGTTGTTTTAATGTTTCATGATGAATTATCTATTGGGGAGTGTTGTAGACTCCATGAAGATCATATATGTGCATATGAAGGTTTGACCAATCGTATGTAGTATGAAAAAAGGTTTAGAATTTGAATGTGTATTTGTTAATGGTGACTATGTGCATAGAATTTTGATTAAGCTTACACAAAAGAGTGTAATGATGATTGTAAGCATTTAAGTATGACTAAGGGGTCATGTAGTGTGAACCTATGCTTTTGAAAGTGATCCTATGTTCATGTTTTTCTTGTTTTTGTGTTAAATGGGTAAATAGGTCTCCATGAGACCTATAAAAACTACAAGGGTCTTATTAAAAAGGTGTAGCTACTTAAGGGTAACCCATAGATGTTATGGCTGACCTATGAATATTGTATTGAATTGTGTTTCAATGAGATAGATGACTTAAGGGTTAAGGCATGTCTAACAACTGACCAAGATGGTAATGATCATGAATGATATATAAATACTGAAATCAAAGATGGTGGATTTTAGACTTTAAGTGAGAGATTTGTAGAGGATTGAGTGTGGATAATATTCATTGAAGTGAAGAAAAGAAGAGATTGAGTATGCCCAATAGTTAGGTTCATGAGTAGATTAGATTGAGGACTATGTGTATGACCTTTAGGGCATAATTCTTTTGGTAGAATAGTGCTCTTATAGGTGAAATATGAGTGAAGAGGCTTGTGTGAGTGGAGTAGAGTGAAGAGTTGAGGAGCAAAGAGAAGATGTGTGCCTAGTGGATGGGTTGTTGAGAAGAGTTGGTTCATGATTGTGTGTATGACCTGTAGGTCATATTTCTATGTCATAACAAGTGATTTTGCACGTTTCATGCTTTGAATTATGAGCGAAGGGTAGGTTATGTTTGTGTGAGCTTGAAGGTTGATTTTTGAGGCAGATCAAAGTATGGTATGTGTGAATGACCTCATGGTTAGATTGATATTATGGTGACAAAATTGCTATAGGTGTGATGAAGTGAGTTTGAGTGAAGATTTGGAGAGTGGGGTTAGTTGGGATATGTAATGTGTCTTAATTGATCTTTATATATTGGTACAAGTATGTAATGTGCATTGGCCAAGAGGAAGTATTGGGTGAAAGAATGAAGGTGAAGAGTGATAAAAAAATATCCATCATTAGGTGTTGAAGACATCAGTACCAAAGTGGATGTGTTCAAAGGAGGGTATAAAAGAGTTGATCTTTCTTAGGGGTAGTTACTCCTTGTGAAATAGGGGTTTCACTAAATACCTTTGGTTAGGAGGATAAGATCAAGGTTTGTTGGTCTAAAGGAGTTGATCAATCTCTTGTTTATAATTTATTATAGGATAGTAGTTCATGTGTTATAGAATTGAGAGTGGGTTTTATTTCACATGAGGGTTTCCCACAAGAACTATATGTTATGTGTTTGATCTTGTGTATGCATTGAATGAATGAGCTCTCTTGTTAATGTTGCTTGATCAAGTTGATATATGTTGATTGGTTATTAGTTTAAAGGATTGAAATTGAAATTGAAATATATGGGATCATTGATTTAACCCCCTCCTCTCAGTGACTATACCTATAATAACTAATATCAGAATGGGTCCCTTGGAGGAAGCCTAATAGCTTGAAGGTGATCTTAAGTAGGTAAAAATATGGATAAGTAGTTGAAGAAAGAAAAAAATAGTGGAAGGTTGTGATCGAGGCACTTGAAGAATAGATAAGTACTTTGAATAAAGATGATAAAGAGGATGAGAAGGTTATCAATAACCTCAAGGATCAACTAGAAGATTTCAAGATAAGTTTGAGTTCAAAAGAGGAAGTTGTTAAAAAGAAAAGGACATCATGTGTGATGAATAAGTTTTCCATAATTGTGAAGAAGATGCTGATCTAAAAGCTAAGGTCATGGGTGCACTTGGTGAAATGAAGGAACTAAATAAGAAGAATCATAATATGAGGAATATGATCAACGGTCTTGAAGCACATGTTAGTTCTCTTGAGGGAATTTTGATAGAATAAGCATGTAAAATAAAGGATGAAATAATCTAAGAGTGATAAGAATACTATCCAAGTTCTCAAAGGTAAGTTAATGGCTACAATTTCAAGTGTAAAATCTAAAGATGATGAGATCATTCAATTAGAAACCAAACTAGGTTCATTAATGGATGAGCATGAGTAATTTGTTGTCAAGATAAGTAAGCTTGAAGAAGATCAAAAGAAGTCTAATCAGGCCAAGAGCAATGAAATAAGACCAATTAGACAACAAAATGCTTCAAGGTATGCTAGTTTGTTTCATGATCATTGTTATACATGTAATAAGTATGGTCATAGAGCTAAGGACTATAGAATGAAGTTAGTCAATTATGAACATTCATGGAGCTATGATAGAAGGATTTTTTGGCCAAAGATTGATCATAATTCAAAACTGTCAAAAGGCACAAATGATGTTATTTATTTTAGTTGTAAAAAAATTAGATATATTGCTAGATTCTTTCCAAATGGTGTTAAGAGGTCTTCAAGGTATGTTAAAGGATATAGAGATCCTAGAAGGTATAAAAATGAAAAACTAAAGTATGTTAACTAAACGTAATCATTGCCAATTTTTCTAATCATAAGGTTGATAAGAAATTTGCTCTAGAAGGCTATGTTGCAAATCAACAGAAGCTTAGGGATCAAGTAAGTAAGATGAATACAAAAGACAAGAAGAGTCAAACTATGGTATGGAGACTTGAGGAAGTACATACTAAGAATAGTAACCCTACTAAATCTAAGAGCCTTGATGGATTATTTGCCAAGTTGGAAAAAAGGATTATATATGAAGGTAAGACAAGAGTTTATATTATCTACTTTTGTTGACAAATATGAATAAAAGAATGAAATCAAGCATCCTTTCAAAGTCAAGTTAGAATACAATTCAAAGAAAGGTATGGAGATATGCGAGTCTCCAGAGTTTTGGGACTTTTAGTCTTACTATGTAAAAAGGGGTATCTCTCTCTAGGCTTGAAGGAAACAACTGTTGGTTAGAGGAAGCTTGGTGGCTATCAGATTTTGTTTGAGAAGAAGGTATGAAAACAAGGTATGTTTGTGCATTATTTTTATACATCTATTTTTTAGAGAAAAGAAGCTTGTGAAGAATCTCAATGGTCTTATCTTGAGGAGTTAGCTTATGGATCATGGTTTGGTACTTTGGTATAAAGGTGAGTTTTAAATATCTATTTGCCTATTAGTTTGTGATAGATGCTAGGTAAACCTATAATTTGAAGGCCTTTATTCTAGGCTTAAGTTATAGATATTGCTAAGCCTATTAAAGGATTGTTAAACATTTATGTATGCCATAGAGGTTCATTGTCTTGAAGATGTGAATTATGTGAGGAGGAGCATATGTGAAGTGTATCTATGCTTCTTAAGAGACTCATTTTAGTGGAGAAGCAAGTATTGCTATGGTGTTCTTCTAAAGGTCCTCCAAGGTTAAAGATGAGTATTTTAGTTGAAACAGGTATATCCATGTGGAAGATATGTTATGTTGATGTCAAAAAGATGTCATGATGTTGATAACTATATATGGAGCAGTATACAGGGTCAAATTGAAGGTTATTAGATGGAAAAGGAGGATTTGTGATTTTTCAAGATGATATTTTTGTATAGAAAGGTCTGTTGACCTTATTATAGCATGCTTCAGGTGGTTTTATGATTTGAAAGTATGTTAAAGTCAATTTGGAGATTTTTTCTAGCTCTCAAGTTTTCCATTTTGTGCTTAAGAACTTGTAGGTCCTAAAATGGGTTATAAAAATTCAAGGTTCCTAATGATGTGGAAGCTCAAATATTGTTCCAAAAGTGTGTAATGGTTTTCTATAGGTGTACAAAAAGTGTTAGAGGTGGATGCTGACTAAAAGGAAGTCTGTTGACTTTGATTGTTTTGAGATTCTAGGGCTTTAAACTCTACTATAAAATTGGTTTGCCTTGTGATTTGAGTTTTTTGGCTTCTTAATATGTTGAATGGGCTAAATGGGTTGTCAAAGAAATATTCATATAGATTTTAAGGTTTGTGGTTCTCAAGTTATTCATGTTTTTGTCAGGTTGGAGGTGTAATTAGGTAGTTCATTTGTGAAAGAAGTATATTAAATAGGATGAGATAGTTATTGAAAATTAGTTTTTTTTAGAGGACATATGAGAGTGATCTATATATGAAGTTTCAAGTATTTAATTTTTGTCTACAAAAATTTGTGGGCTCTGCAAGTTCCAGGTAGGGCTATAAAGAGTCTAGACAGACCTAGTATTGAAGATGTTCTTTTTGTTTAGTTTTTCCAAAAGAGAAAGACATGAGTATTTAAATATATGTTATTATGTTGTTTTAGATAATTTTTCCTTTTTTGTGTGTGACATGATGTTCTGTTGGTGGTCCTTGAGGTGGTTTGAGAGAGAAGGCTAGTAAGCATGTATGGTGGTTCTTAATGGTGTGTGGAGATATAAAGATGCTCAAAAGGTAAAATGGATCAAAAATATTAGAGATAGTCCCTATCAGATGTTTTTTGGTGAGATCCATCAGACTTTAGTTCTTTTGTGTGTTATTTCTTCATTGGTTGCAGTGCTTGGTTGAAGAAGAGTGTTGGCATAGAGTAAGAGGAAGTTGTCAAGGAAAGAAGAGGTTAGCTCAAGGTAAGGGGGAGTTTATATCATATTTATAAGATGGTAATTTATTATTTTTGGTATTTTTAGGTCCTCAATATTATTTTTTTCCCATTTTGTCATGGTGTCAAAGGGGGAGAAAGTTCCTATTGTGAGAGTGTTTGAAGAGAGAGAAGGTGAGCTGAATGATGTTTTTTGACATCAATGACAAAGGGAGAGATTATTGGAGAGTTTTAAATGATTTAATGGAGGTGTCTTGGTGAGTGTATGAATTTATTTATAGCCTAAGTAACAATGACAAAGTGTGTAATGTGTTTGTTCTAGTGTGCTTGAAGTTGGCTTGGTTGGTCTTCAATTTTATCATGGCTAGAGATGTTCAGGGACAAGTATGGTGATTTGAGGTTGTTAAAGGGGTAATATAAGAGGTTTTATATGCCTTAAGATATTATGTGTATAATTTAATTTCATCTTATGGTCCATAGTTTTCATCTAGACAGTTTGGGTCTAGTGGAAAAAAATTTGAGTAGGTAGTTTGCTAACATCACCATTACCACATGTGGATGAGTCAGGGGGATTTGGTCATATGTTTGTGGTAAAATTTTTAAATATTTTATATAAAATAAATATTAGGTCATGTTAATAAGTGTAGTTAAATATATTTGGGTACAAATTTGGGATCCCAAGAATTTTGACAGTGTTTTCCCATACTTGGCCAAATTTGCAATGTGGAAAAAAGAGTCGAGTAATAATTTTGATGGTATAATATATAAAAAATGTGGATGTTTAAAAATAATATTATATTATGGGTTTGTTTAGTTTTATTCCTGGTTATTATGATCCAAATTTTAGGTCGTGTGATGTAGCACAATAAAAGTTATGCTTATTTAAAGTTGGTCTCCTAGATAAGTTCTAAGCATAGTTGGCTCTGTGACAAAAGATTTTGAGAATGAATTTTAATGGTGATATATCTCACACATGTGAGGGTTCCATAATTATATTGTTATATGGTTATATTATCCTATGTAAGGAGATCATATGGTCTAAATTAGAGATCATGCATCTAAGCACAATAAAAGATATGACTGTGTAAAGTTGGCCTTCCAACCATATAAGTAAGGTTCCCATACTTGGTCAAATTTTCACATGTTAAAGTTCATGAAAAATAAATGGTACACATTGTTCCAATAAGTTAGGAAGAAATAAGATGAGGACAAGTGCATGATGTTTAACATTGAGTAGAGATAAAGATCGATATTCTTCCAAGGATTAATGGTGAGTGGGTAAGCATATAGATAGATATCAATGGTGCATATTAAATAAAAAAGGTCAAAGTGATAGATGTTTATCATTTTTAAAGACCAATATATGTACAATATATTGATGGTGCATGATGATTCAACACTACAATATTGAAAGAGATGAGGTCGAAGTGACTGAGGTTTAATGTTTGAACATTGGCCCTTATGTGTTAAAGATCAAAAAATATTGATGGTGCATGTTTAATCTATGTAGTGATGAAAAAATATGTGAGAATGGTCTTTGAGGTTTAAATATGACCATTTTATTTTGAAATATTTGAATTTAACAAAGGGAAAAACTAGTATGTGGTTTTTGGACCATATCTTTTGATCTAGGATGAATTTTCTCATAGTGTAAAAAGAAAAGTGGTAGATGACTCCAAGGCACATCTAATGAATCTAATTTTAAGATATATAAGTTTGTATAATCAAATATATTAAGGTTAAATATTGACTATGTGTTCATGCTTATTCTGTAAGTGACTTGAGAAGGATAATTGAGCTTGTGTAGATGATGTTTCTATGTTTCATGATGAACTAGCTATTGAGGAGTATTGTAGACTCTATGAGGATCATATGTGTGCATTATGAAGGTTTAAATAATCATATGTGGTATTAATAAAGGTTTATAATTTGAATATGTATTCTTTCATGGTGAATATATGCACAAAATATTGATTAAGCTTGTACAAAAGAGTGTAATGATGATTATAAGCATTTGAGGATGACTAATGGGTAATATAGTATGGAACTATGATTTTGGAAGTGGTCCTATGTTCTTTTTTTACTCATTATTTTGTTAAATGGGTGAATAGGTCTCCATGAGACCTATAAGAGCTACAATGGTCTTATTAAAAAGGTGTAGTTACTTAAGGGTAACACATAGATGCTATGGCTGACCTATGAATATTGTATTAAACTGTGTCTCAATGAGATAGATGCTTTAAGGGTTAAGGCATATCTAATGGTTGACCAAGATGGTGATGATCATGAATGCTCTATAAATCATGAAATCGAATATGTTGATTTATAGACTTTAAGCGAGATATTTGTAGAGGATTGAGTGTCGAAAATATTCATTAAAGAGAAGAAAAGAGGAGACTAAGTGTGCCTAATGATTGGGTTGATGAGTAGAGTAGATTAAGGACTATGTGTATGCCCTATAGGTCATTATTTTTATGGTATAATATTGCTCTTGAAAGTTGAATATGAGTGAAGAGGCTTGTGCAACTGGAGTAGAGTGAAGAGTTGAGGAGCAAAGAGAGGAAGTGTGCCTAGTGGATGGGTTGATAAGTAGAGCTAGTTCATGATTATATGTATGACATGTAGGTCATTTTTCTATGGCATAACAAGTGCCCATGTAGTTTTTATCCTTTGATCTATGAGAAAATGATAGGTGATGTTTTTGTGAGCTTAGAAGTTGATTTATGAGGCAGATTAGAGTATGGTCTATGTGAATGACCTCATGGTCAGATTGTTGTTGTGGTGATAGAATTATTGTAGGTGTGCTGAAGTGAGTGTGAGTGAAGAGTGGGGTTAGTTGGGATATATAATGTGTCTTAATTGATATTTGTGTGTTGTTACAAGTATGTAATGTGCTTTGGCCAATAGGGAGTATTGGGTGAAAGAGTGATAAAAAGAGATCCATTATCAGGTGTTGAAGACATCAGTACTAAGGTGGAAGTGTGTAAAGGAGGGTCTAAAAAAGTTGATCTTTCTTAGGGGTAGTTGTTCCTTG
The DNA here is from genome assembly GCA_037957365.1 of Torreya grandis. Lineage (NCBI taxonomy): Eukaryota > Viridiplantae > Streptophyta > Pinopsida > Cupressales > Taxaceae > Torreya > Torreya grandis. Next base: position 968,664 of record JARHVA010005277.1, read on the forward strand.
TGAAATAGGGGTTTAATTAAATACCTTTGGTCAAGAGGATATGATGAAGGTTTGATGGTCTAAAGGAGTTGATCAATCTCTTTTTTGTAATTTATTATAGGAAATTAGTCCATGTGTTATAGAATTTATAGTGGGTTTTATTACCCATGAGGGTTTCCCATAAGAACTATGTGTTATGTGTTTGATATTTTGTATTCATTGAATGAATGAGCTCTCTTGTTAATGTTGCTTGATCAAGTTGATATATGTTGATTGGTTATTATTTTAAAGGACTATAATTGAAATTGAAATATCTAGGCTCACTGATTCACCCCCCCTCTTAGTGATTGTACCTCTAAAAAATGTATCTTATAGTCCATTAGCATGTGATACTTATTTAAATATTAATGAAAAAATAGATACCAATGAATCTCCCTCAGCCCCCCTCACTATTGTATAACCCATTTCTCATCTTAACTTACATGAGGGTGATAGATTATTTACCTCTAACTAGGTCCAAGATATCACCCCTCCAAAGGTTATTGTGAGAAAACCTAATATCATTTTACAATGTATTGTACCAATGGATAAGATTAATAATAAGTTTTAAGATTTAAATGAACCCCTTAATATTTTTTATATACCTTCACAAAAGGTAATCTCTTTGATGCATAATGTGGGTGTTTTACAACAACAAGTACACCATCTCACATTGGAAAGTAAAACATATCACTCATGGGTGTATTCCAATGCCATCCATAATAATCCCATCCTAAATAAAATTTTCAATGCAATATTGCCATCAAAGTTATACATACCAACATTGCCAAAGTTTTATGGTCATTGAGATCCATACTTGCATCTTGATGATTATAAGAAGGCTATGGCACATGTCACTATTAGTATGATTCTCTTATAGTTATTTACAATGACTTTAGAGGGTTTGGAATTAGAGTGGTTTCATCATTCACTCCCTAGTGGTTCACTATACACATATGATGAGTTAGAAGAGGTCTTTCTCATGTATTATATTTATAAAAAGGAACCTCAAGTCACATATGAGAGGTTGCCTTCACTACACTAGGGCTAGTTAGAAATAGTAAATGAATACATTCTAGGATTCAAAACATGTATGCACCAATTAATATACCAACCAATAGATTTAGAGGTACAATACATTTTTTATAGAGGCCTCATTCTTCTTTTTAAGGATAAATTGATATATGAGACATCCAAATCATTTAGACATATATGTTACATAACTTTGGGATTAGAAAAAAACTTGGGACTAAGTGAGACACATTCAGAGGTAGATTTGGAAGTATATTACCTATAACCATAGTCATCTAATTTGGTATGGTAACACACTCCAAATGTGCTTAATAAATAGGTGAAATAGAAATAACAAATTAAGATACTCAACAAGGACAAAGAGACACTTCACAAAGCACCTCCTATAGTGAGTAGAGCACATGACACAAACATAGGGGCTATACAATTTTAAAATAGATATAGGCCTCATGATATCCTAGTTACATTATTAGATAAGGAAATGATCACACTTCCTTCTACTCATCACCATCCAACACACCATCTACACAAGATACAAAATAAACCATATTACAATTTTTATAAGATAAATGGACATTCAAACAATAATTGTTATGAACTTTGAGATCATATTGACCAATATGTTGATAGAGGCATTATAGAATTTACATAGGGGCATCGATATATCAGTCTCTAAAATTTCCTAGATTACACTCCTCTATGATCGAGTTATCCCAAGCCATTCCTTTTAGGGAACCATTGGTTACTCACCATACGATCTATGTGGTTTATAGGATACCTACTTATGCGATATCTCATGCACCACAGAGTTAGTAGAGATGGAATCTTGTTCAAAATGATCCACCTACTTATAGAAATATGGTAAAAAAAAGGAAATTAATTTAATCCCCAATTATAGTTCAACAATTGATTAAGATATTTGTTAGAGATCAAAAAAATTTGAACATAGTTTAATAGATTAAGATATTTTCTAGAGATCACATAAATCAGAACAAAACTCAAGTGATTAAGATATTTTCTAAAGATGATAAAAATTAGGAAATAATTCAATATTCAATTAATATATTTTCTAGAGATGACAACAATCTGGACATAATTCAACAACCAATTAATATATTAGCCAAATATCATAGAAATCAAGACACAATTTAATAGATGATTAATATATTTGATAGATATCACAAAAATTAGAATATAGTTCAACATATGATTAAGATATTTGGCATAGATCATAGAAATCATAACATAGTTCAACAACCAATTCAAATAGTTGGTAGAGACCACAAAGATTAGAGTATAATTTTAGTATGATAACCGATTAAGCTATTTTCTATAGATTCTATAGATCTAGCTACTAGAAGTGCACCATTAGAAATATTAGTTATAGAATCTACTTCTATGCTAACATAACATGAGCAATATGGTCTCTTGTTCACCATGTCATCTAGGTCTATATAGTGCATGTTGTAGTTATATGATCCACACTCAGACATCCTACGATACTTATATAACACCCATACTAAAAACTAACATTCCTAATCCACTATACATGTATACTTAAACATTCATAAATAGATAAACAACTTGTTACCATTACTTAGACACATAACATATTTACATATCACCATTTAAAATAAGGAATATAATCAAACACATATGAAAATACATGATGCCACAAGTCAAGATACTAATGTACATGATACCCATATTATATATATATATATATATATATATATATATATTGATACATAGTTTTAGTATAATGATATAAGTCCCTCAATAATTTAGGCTTGGTCACTAGGCCCAACCCCCTCACTCTCACTCTCTAATACATTCATACTGGAGCTAGAGGATCCACTATCCCTTCGAGATCTTAATTGAGACATATTTATACTCTTTCTATCCTATACCAATACCAACTTGACCAACACACCTACATGCTCATGTTGTATATGTATATAGTCATCCACTATCCCATTAGTTACCATACCTAGAGCATCAAATATGGGAATATATCATATTTATAGATTTACTCATGCCTTATCCCTATTGGTAACTACTTGAATATATGTTATAGTAGCAATGGTTGCTTGATAAAAAAAGTGAGCATGATTTCCAAAAACATATGTAGCCTTATACACTAGTCCATTATCCATGACATCATCAGGGATATACCTATCAGTACTTAGAGTGAAAACTTAATAGTAATATCCCAATACTCATCATCACCTTAACCTAGACATAACAACATAATACATTAGATACCTACACAAATAAATAAGTAACAAAGTAAATAAAACATACAACTATATGATGGTAACATACCCTCAACTTCCTTAAGGGGATTGACATCCACCACATCTTCCATGATGATCCCACCTCATAAGAATAATGGTGTCCATCTATGCTCCCTCCACCATGTTACATGGGAATTAGTCACTCTGACATCATCCAAATTAGGTATATCAAACACCAGATCCTACTCTATCAATAGAATTAGAAATATCTCTATAATTGATGGTTTGGATCTGCTCCTTGGCCTCATTAGAGCCCAATAACTCAACCACAATAATGGTGCTAGTGGCACATACTTAATAATAAAAAACTACTATCTCACTCACTTATTATGAAACTTATAAAAAAAATGACCTAATGATCATGAAACCAACAACTCACTCACACCTATCTCAACTAAGCACCATCCTCAAGCCATACCTCATATCCCTTATAGGGTCTCTAGATAATATCTCTAGCCATTAACCTATCCATCACCTATCAAAACTACATCATGCTCCCGTTGGGCATGTGGGTCATACTAATCCACATCTTTGCAAATGTCTGGGGGTGATCCCAATAACCTTATTGAGGAAAATTAGTCTAATTGCTTCTATATTCTCATAAGATTAGTAATATAATAATGTAGAAGACCCAATATCACCTACACATATCTCCTGAGTGAAGTGGTATAAATCTTAATACAAGTGGGATAGCATAGTGTGACCTCATGAGTACTTAATGGAATCCTCATCTATATCCTATACTATCCCATGCATCTTATATGAGATAAACACCCCATTCCCATCCATAAAAATAAATGAATCTAGTAGAAAAGCTAATAAATTCTAAGTTGTGGAACATTCACTGTAACAATCAACAATAAAAATACATCATTGTTACTACCTACCTAATTAGTCCCCATGGAAATCTATAAAAAATACCTCACAACCCACTATATATATCAATCACCAGTGGCCTCCTAAGCATTACCCTCTGACTAGTAATTTTCAATCTTAAGATCCTATAGACATCTTCCAATGTGATAGTCATCTACCTAGTAGGTAACCAAAATGTACTCGTATCCACATTCCATCTCTCACATAATGTTGTCATCATATGTTTATCCTAGTGCATTAGATTAAATAATGCCATGTGGCCCAAATTGGATCTATCTACCATAGCCCTCTCTACATCTATCAAGGGAAATACCTGTAAAGAATCCATCATCTGCCCACTTCTAAACTTTCTCATATGCATATCCCCTTAAAAAATATATTCAAATCTAACATTAGCATCATGGAATACCAGAAAAATATAAAAAATAGTCATAAAACACTAATAAGAAGAAATAAACACCAAAAATTGGCCTAGTGGACACTAGCACTACATATGGGACAATAGAACTGGATAGTAGTTCCCTACCTAAGACACTAGAACCATGTCCTAGACATTAGCGTTATTCTCAGGACAACAAAAGCACATTTCCTAAGATGGCCCTAAACTTCCAAATTTTCACTAAAAATGATAGAAAACATACTAAATATATTAAAAGTAGGGGAAAAGGATAGATTCCTTACCAGGATAACCTCCTCCCCATTTTGGATAAGCATCTTTACCTCCTCATACTGGGTCACACTCACTTCTCAACTCCTCAGTATGTTTTATAACTCAAAAAAAATAATCACTATCAAGTCAAAAGGTTCAAATGAATTGTCAAACCAATCAACTAACCTATTTTACCCACATTTTAAATATGTTCCACCTACCTAAGGTTGACCTTGCCTTCCAATTTTTCCAAAAAACACTAATTTCTTCTAAACATGACATCTAGAGAATTGTAGCTATGATTTGAGATTTATTTCTTGTGCATGGGACTAGACTACAATGTACCTCACCTCATACTAGTTCCATTACTATCAAAATCAAATTCAACTCCATAAAATGACAAAAACTATATTTCTTTAACATACTCAATATAAACCAAAAGTCTATGCTACTACTGATTTAAAATACAACTCTGTTATAATAAAAAACTAATCAAAATTAAAAACAACATTGACCCAACTAACTATCACTAATATACTGACTGGTATCAATTTTGGTTAGAAACCCTTACCATAGTTTCATCTCTCACCAAAAGTGGGACATATACACACTATTTATATTGATTTACATAGACACATAGATTGGTTTAAATACACAAGTTTACTTAGATATATAGGTTTACTCAGATATATAGATATTCAGACACAAGTTTAATTAGATATAAAAATATTCGTAGATACATGTTTACTCAGATATATAGATATTTAGATACATAGGTTTACTTAGATATATAGATATTCAGACACACAAGTTTACTTAGATATATAGTTATTTAGATACATAGGTTTACTCAGATATATAAATATATAGATACATAGTTTGATTCAGATTTTTAGGGTTCCATGATTCATTCAAATATGGATTTGGATACATAGTTACATTACTCAGATATTAGGTTTGGGGGCATGATGTAGGGAGCATGTCCTTGATCCCACAGGGATCTACTAGATTATATAGATGGAATGGAAAGTTAGACCATTCTCTATGTTAATATTTCCATGTTACATTTAAATCATCACCTAGATGTCACTAGTTTGGGTCACATGACTGTCTACAGTGGTTGATCCATAGCCTTTCACTAGACATAGATTATGTGGGCCAAACAATAGTTTTGACCCCTAGTTTTAGATTACATTCTCAAATTTAGTCTAGATATTAGAGTTATGGAAAGAAGACCTTGTTTATCCACATTTTTAGATTATATAATCAAATTAAGTCCATATATCAAAGTGGGGGAAAATAATCCTTATTTATCCATATTTTAGATTACATTTACAGACTCAATCTAGATATCATAGTGGGGGAAAATAGGCCTTATTTATTCACTTTTTTAGATTTCATTCTTAGATTCCCTCTAGATATCAAGGTAGGGAAAAATAGGGTTTTATTCCTCATAATTAAGTTCACTATTCAAATTCAGTACAGGGGCACCCACATTTTGGATTTTCTATTCACATACATCATTATAGCTCCTATCCACTTCTCTGGCCAAGAAGTGGGCCAAGTCTAGAGCATATCCACACATGTAAGTATAGGTGCACATTTATATTTTTATTTTACTTTAGTACATTCATGTCATTAAATTAATAAAATAAAAGGGGGGAAAATGTACACACCCTAGTTTAGTCAAACAACCACAAGTATTATGTATTTTGTTGCTCTTTCACACAAAGGTCTTAGTGATGAATGTAGCTCTTGTTTACATGGTCATTTTTTGGTCTTTGGGCCTATTTGATATCTTTTTATCCTTATTTATTACACCACTAGTGGTCCTAAGTCATCCCCTTCTAGTCACAGGGGCCCCTAGCCTATTATGCCTAGTTTTAACTTTATTTTGGGACCTCAAGATACTAGCACCCTTATTTAGATATTAGCACCATTGGATCTAGTGTCCACTTTTGGTGATAGTGTCTGATGGTCATTTTCTTCCATGTTTTGGGTCCTAACCATACCTTGATCCTTCTTTTATGTTTTTATCCCTCTCTTACATCTCATCAGCTAGAGAATAAAGGTATTACATTCAAATCAAAATTCCTTCTATATAAATAGCCTCACAAAGAATTTTACATCTAGAACTTACTATATTGGCACATAATTGGCACTAGTGTCCACTTTTGGCACTAGTTTCCAATGGTTATTTTATTCTTTATTTTGGGTCATATCCCTCCCTTGAACCTTATCTTATGTTTTTATCCCTCTTTTGCATCTTGCCAGATAACGAATAAGGGTCTTAAATTCAAATCAAAGTTACTTCTATATAAATAACCTCACAAGGCATTTTACATCTAACACTTACTATCTTTGTAATTACATAAAATCAATCAATAATACAACTCAACACACTATATATTACTTATCTATCACATCTAGACTTGCATGTTAGATCAAAGAAGGGTCTAAGTAAAAGTTATTATAGCATACCATGTTATAACTACATGTGATCTGATACCCATAGAATTGGGGTTAATGTATACAATAAATAAGATAATAGGGGTTTTGTCCTACATGATCATAATATCCCAAAACCCACTTTTTTCCCTTTCTTTTGCATTTGATTCAATTTTTTTTCATGTGTGTAGGTGTTCATTAGGGATTGAAAGAGATCCAAAAAAATAATGGCACAAATGAAATTAAAGAATTCACCAAATCGCTTATAGGTCTTTGAAACCCTCATGTAACATCTCTTAATTTTTAAGGAAAATATTCTATAGAAAGACATTAGTGCCATAATTGGACACTAGTGCCATTGGCATTACTATTTTCATAAGGATGATATTGTTTGAATCCTATTTTCAACTACAGTTCTAAAATGATAGATGCTTGACTGATCTTCAAAATTGTTCTAGCCTCTTGACTTATAGAAACACCTATTTTACTCTAGATAAGTACACTTTCTCACCATCTTTATTATTTTTGGAAAAAACTATTAGATTAATTATTTCCATTATTTATCTCAAGTTATCACTATACTCAGCCCTTTAACAACCTAGGATTTACATTTACTAATTCCTAAATAGTTAAAATAGTATATAAGCCCTACTATTTTTCATCCACCTCTTGATTATAATGCTTCTCAATTTTATGAACACTCTATGAATCCTTATTCTATTCCAACTTATGCTACTTTTGGGTGGAAGTGTATACACCTAATTTTAGTTCATGGCTTATTTTTTGATAAAAGGTAAATGCTTTTCACCAGCTCTATGAATTGGGAAAACACTTTTGACTAGAGCTATGAACTAGAGATACAAAGAGATATTCAACAAAGCTTAGAAAAGAACAACAATTTATAGGGAAAAAATCCCAATCAACAAGATCATTGTGAATCAATAACATAAACAATATTCGTATAAGAATCAAAACTAAATCTAACCCATCATTACAAAGAGCCTCAATAGTATTCTCTCATCAATGTGAACTATAAACATGAATCTCACATATTTATACCCCAATAAAGGCTTTTCCCAACTTAACCTCATGGCTTTAGAGTACATTAAAAACATAAAACTCATCTTTAAATTGACCTATTTTTCCCAAATAGGCCATTTATAATGTGTGAACAGTGCCTCACCCACCCTAGGTTTACAAGGGTAAAAACCCCAAATTAGTAGTTACATCATATAAGGTTCAAATATAACCAAACACAATTTTATAAGAGAGATCACAAGGAACATAGGCTTGAAAAAATATGTACTTACCCAAAGGTAAAGTCTTAATCCCAACATGTTCTTTATATAGAGAGCTACATAATAGAAATGTCTATGAGGGTTGTAACTTAAAAACTCATGTGATAGAAACAACCATCCCTAGGAACCCTATAATGAATAAAATTACAAGGATCAAAGTGAGACTCCATCACCATGAGACAAAATTACAAGGGAATTGCCAAAATCACTACCACTAAAAACATCAAAATACAGAGCATTAAATATTTGAAAAACAACAAATTTGAGCTATAAACATACATCTAAGTAAATGCTCTACTCTAAAGTAATAAAAAATGATACCAAAATCCAGTGATGGCCTCTACCCAATGAAATGATAGAGATAAAGTAAATACAAAGCTACGTAGGCAAAGGGTCACATTGCCATACAAAAAAAACCAAACACCATGAATAAAAATAATAATAAAACAAGTAGAATTCATGGAAATTTATATCCCATAAACATAAGGAAATTTGTGCGTTAACCCTGAGGGGAACCAAAAAACCAACTCTCCTATTGTCTCTTTTTTATTCATATTTCTCTCTTTTATTTTTTATTATCTTTTGGATCCCCTTCTCTTCTCAACTTAGATATTTTTTGATTTGGGACATAATTTATGGTTTGTTGATTATGTATTTGGCATAATCTATTGATTACCAATTGTGTCTCTTTGCTTTTTTGGGACCCTTTTGCATTCTTTATTTTTCTCTTTGTGTGGGCTTGGATTTTTGGCTTCCCTATCCTTTATTGTGTCAATTTATACTCCAATAATTTCTTAATTATAATTAGATAATCTTATACAAATCTTCATATAGGCATTTAAAAAACAAGTATTAATAAGTATCAAAAGGAACTTAGTCTTAGGAACACTTTTGTTTAATATATTTTAATTAAATGGAATCAAATTAATAGATATTAAGATATTGAAGTGAAAATAATAGAATATATAGATTTGATATTAAAATATAACATGTTACAAAATTTTATAGAATATAGAATTTTTGAAGATAGTAAATAAGCCTAAGAATACACAAAATACTTAAAACATATTTAATGTTGATTGTGTAAGTTGACTGTGACTAGAAATTACTTAAAAAAGACACTATCAAAATCAAAAACTACACTAGGACAAGGCCAAAAAATGAGGACAAGGGGAAATATAGACTTGTTTGTTGACTGTAGGTATGTCCTAGTTGATAGTGTGACTAGCTTTTTGATTTGGATCTATGCACTTGTAAATTAAGGGTTTTTGATTATGTACAGGAGATAAATAGACACACTAAATATATGTAAAACACAAATCTTTTTTATTTCACAATAAACAAGATAGATATAAAATGCAAATGGTTAAGGGGAATATCTAATTTATCCTTATAAAATTCATGTAATTTTAGTGTTTCCTACATAGCCTAAATTGACCTTAGGCCAATGTAGTTCTCCCTCTTAGATGTGTATGTGAAATTGTGAATGCAATGTTAAATGTTATTTCACCTATGAATAATTTTTACACAATCATGAAAATATTTTATTTATCTCTTTATTTATAAAATAAATTAATATTTAACAACAACAAGTAGATATAATCTTTTATATAGCCTTTTTGATAATAGAAAATCAATCCCTAACTCATAAAAAGACCCTTTATTATATAGAGCTCTGGAATTTAAATTTAGGATTTATTCACACATGAGGGAAAATAATTTAAAAATACTAAAGGTCATAAAAGAGACTATTAAAACCATAAAATTTGAAAATATTCCACAAGTTACATTGGGACAAGTGCAAATTACCTAGGTAAGGTTGTAGTGTGGTTTTGTCCATGAAATGCAACCTTGTACACAAGACTCAAAGAACACAGATAAAGACTTAGAATGGAAATTAAGGATCCCCAAGGTGATTATGGAAAGATAAAATAACAACATATAAGGAATAAAAACATAAAAAAATGGGTAAGTTTTATGACTTGGAGCAAGACATGCCAATAAGCCCTTTGTTTGGAAATAATAGTCTAGATAAGCAAGGTTATGTAAAAATGTATATTCTAAATGAGCTTGTGTAAAATTTAGGTTTATACATTCCCCCCCACTTTATTATATTTATTTAATGAAGTTAAATGATTAGAATAAAGTAAAATTTAAACCTAAGTTTGTATATACACTTTGTATTTATATGTGAAGTTGGATCATGTTGGATGCCTTAATGTGAAAAATTGATATAATGCCACTAAAAGAAATTTTTGTCCATATTTTGAAAATTAAAAAAATTAAACTTTAAAAATTTAAATAAGATCAAGGGAAGAATATGCCTTAAATAATATTTCAATCTAATTACTTTGTCACCTACAAGTAGAGATATGGAAAATTTAATCTTGTTTGCTTCTTGGTCAAGGAGAATTAACAATTTTGAAAGTAGTAAGAGGATGAGTGGTAGGCCATTGAGTGTCTATAGTCCATAATTGTACCAACTCATGGATCTAGAACCTATGGAAAATTTAAGAGTTATTAAGTCTCAATATGTAAAGGTTTTGAACTGGACAAGAATATGATTTCACTTGTGAACAATGCTACAAGGAGTATTATAGTGTTTAAACCATCAAGTGTCACTAGAATCTAAGAGAAAAAATAAAAATAATGGGAGGGAGAACCACGTGTTAGGTTTTCAAAAGTACAACCATAGATATTGAGTGTCACTAGACTCAAACATGGCCCAATTTCTACTACATGAATCACATCATTGTAGATGGATCTATATTCAAATTTGGAACTTGCTAAATTTAAAAATTTGAAATTATTTACTGAAAATTGGAGTGCTGTTATTTTGAGATTTGCAAAAGAGGGGGACTGAAATAAGTATCATACCCTCTTCATATTATATTGAATGATTTGAATTTTTCCATAGTAATTATATATGGAGACTATATGCCCCATAATTTGTAGATTTATACTTGATAATTTATTTAACATCATACTATTATTGAATGTTTGAATTTGGAGTCTTTGCATATACTATATTTAGTTATTATTGATTATTATGTGAATGATGAAAATATTTGAGGGCATGAGAATGTATGTCCTGCCCCAACCCATTTTGAGATAATGGATAAGAGTGATGAATCATTTGGTATTGAAAGGAGAGTGAGAGAAATGGGAATGTTTTTGGTAAGGATGGGTTGAGCCAAAATGTGAATGAGGTGGTTATTGAGTGCCTAGTAAAAAATTTGTGATTTTGAGAATGTCATAACTTATATTACACTTGGTATGATGTGGAATAAAATGTGGTCATGATTCTAATGAATTTGATGGTAAGCAATTTGGATAGATTTTGTGAAAGATATCATATTTTATGTTGGAATATATAATGATTAATTCAAGTAGGATTTTTACCTTAGGCAAAGGTGAAATATATAAATAGTTTGGAAAAATAAATTTTACTATTCATTTTTAATTATAATAATTTAAAATTTTGTGAAGAATAATAAAAATTATATAATGAAGACCAGTTATGACAACCCAATTTGAATGAATTCAAGCTACAATGGAGATGGATGTCAAGCCAGATCTAGTGAGTAACAAGGCATTTATTTTATTAAATTTATAAGTTTTTGAATTTTTGTGTAATTTTTATTTTTGGTGTATTTTATGTTATATAGTTGTGTCCTACTGACTATGGTCTTATCCAGACATGAGTAACTACATTTTAGATATTGTAACTTTATTCTCACTAATGTCTTATGTAGTGTGGACCCATCAACATAGGTGTCTAGTGTATAGCAAAAATGCCCAAAAGCAATTTTAAAAAATGAAATAGTATAAGTTTTCTTATTATTGAGTATAATTATTGATATTATCTTTATGTTAGTGATTATAGGGTAAATTTAGAGAGCAATATTTTCATCATGGTCTCATCATGGATACCATTTGTGGGCTCCCATTATTTAGTGAGGAAATGGCCATTATTGATGCAACATGACTAGGAGATATAGGCCCCTTAGACCTCATGACTTATGAAATGCATATGATGATCACCTTAATATAGTAGGATTATCACGCCTATAATTTATAGTTAGCAATAGGGGAGATGACAATGATCCTAGAGGATGTATGGCATATATTATGGCTACCCATAGTGGGTGCCCAAGTTCTAGGAGATACTAAATTTGTTATTTCAAATACATTGGTATATGACTAAGCATGATAGAGGTAGAGGTTATGATGCAAGTGATACTACCATTTTATTGTTATATATTGTTATGTCATATGTCCCACACTTACAAACATTTATTTTTAGATTATTGGCTGATTTTATTACTTTGTATGGGTGATGTGCCTCAATTTATTACTAGATGATTGATATTTTATGAGGTATATAGGAGTACCATATAACATATTCATTGGGTTGTACTATGTGTTTTAATTTTTTTTGAATTAAGGGTAAATATAATATCCTAAACAACTAAGAAATAAAGCCAATTAAATAATTTAGATTTGAAATATTCAATTATAGTGTTGAATTATGAAAATATAGAAATTAAAATGCCAAATAATAATTTTATTGCTTAATCATGAAGAAGAAATAAAAATTAGCTTACTGAATGATATAAAAGTAGACCTAAGAAGTCCAAGCATAAAAATAATCAGGATGATGCTCAACTATGATTCGTTAGATTTTTTAGATTATCTTTATGTTAGCCTGGACACTATTATATAAATAGAGACACTAGCATCAATGCTTATATCTTAAAACTAACACTTCTATCGATAGTGAACTACATGTCATTCTATACAAATTACACCTATGCCTATTGGGGTTACTTGTCACCTTTCAAATTATATATTTAGATCATCCACATAGGTTTTAGATATTAGTATGTAGCTTAAAACCCTAGGTCCTCCTATTAAGGCACACCACCTTGAAAATGTGGGTTAATGGGCTCAAGTGAATTTGAGCTGACCTCAAAGAACCATATATATGTAATAAATTGAGATATATATATATATTAATGGGCTCAAGTGAATTTGAGATGACCTCAAAGAACCATATATATGTAATAAATTAAGATATATATATATATATATATATATATATATATATCTTGTCTAATTTAGTGAATTCAAGATTAGATAATATAATCAACTAACATATATTGAAATACTATTTATATCATGGGAATGACTAAATTAGATCTGCTAAACCTAACTAAGGGATCACTTATCACACAACACTAAAGGAGAGGGTTCCAAATCCTCTAGGTAAATAACACTATGCAATAACCCTAGCTAAGCATAAATACATGAAATAAAACTAATCTAGTGCTCACTAAAGGTTGTGACATAAAGGGGGATGGTTAAACAAACAAACAGATCAAGGGATCAACATAGGTGATTTAAATTTTTTAGGGTTATGGAGTTTAATCCTTATGTTGTTAAAAAGTCTAAGTATAGTAAATTAAGGTAGAAATATACAACACATATAGACACTAATTTGTAATAAAATTGACCTAGTTTGACCTTTCTAAAAATATCAATAAAAATTTCAAATAATTAATTAGATGGAAATTGATTGAGATGGGAGATTTAGAGGTTGAAAACTAGGATAGGAGTTGATTTGAATTCCATTGATAGGATCCAGGTTTCAAATCCCTTCCTAGATAGTAGCACACTAATTGGATAGTAGCACCATGTGATGCTAGTATCCTTATCTTAGCATTAGTGTCTTCTATGAAGAAGTGTTTTGAGATTCTAGGTAAACTTATGTTTGGGTCTACCAAACCTGTTCTTATACACATAAGTTTTGGCTCCCTATAGGTAATCTATTTTAACTAGTTTTGGATACAAACCCTAAACGTCCATGTTGATAAGGTATCTAATTGGTGAAAGTAGTAAAGTGTGATGTTAGTGGGGTAGGATGGACATCCTCAACACCCCACTATGATGAGAGTTGCCTACATACCAATACTTTGAAGAGGGATCAAGCCCAATGTAGTTCTCCCCACCTAAGTGCTAGTGCAAGTGAATGTGAAGCTAGTATGTATGCCTATTAAAGTGATTTAAACATTATTGAGACTATAGATATAAATAATCTGAGTTTAGAAATGTTGTACATGACTGTATGTAGTAGGGCCAAATATGGATTGATAACCTTGATTGTGCACACCTTATTCTAAGTTTGTTTGTGTAATTTGCATATGATTCCCATCTAGTGGATAAAGGGATTAAAGTCATGTATATATATACTATTATAGTGTTTGTGTAGGTTTTAAAAGAGGTCTAATTTGAACCTAGGTATTTTATTATTTTAAAATATATCCATTAGAGACAAAAGGAGGGAAAAATATAATAACGCCCAAATTGGAACGCTAGTGCCATGGGTTACCACTGTCCGAATTAGGGAACCAATGTCTAAGTGGAATAACCTAATGTAATAGGGGTTATGATTTTAAAGTGAGTGTTTGAGACTATTTTATGGATATTTAGGGATGTGTGTGGCTCATAAAAAGGATGGATAAGTGTCTAAATAGGCCCTAAGATAGGTCTATGGCTGAACTAGGGATGGGTGGCCTCAAGTAACACTCTTAACACTCAAGTGCCATTTTTAGATGATTATATTTCCACTTATTTATTATAGAAATGCAAAAAAGCAAAAAATTTAAGATAAAGGAAAAATAAGCATATCTAGACTTAACTAAGAGGTAAAGCCCATGAATCTAGGTCTGAGTGTGTGAAGCATGATCCATTATGTATCCTATAATTGAAACATACATAGATCAATATTTATTGAAGAGATATCAAAATAATTAAATAAAATTGAGTAAAGAGATAAGAGAAAGGAAAGGAATGAATACACCTCACTGTATATGCAAACCAATGCATAAACCTAGTGACAATCATATGTGTGTGCATGTAGATAGTGATCAATCGATGAATAAATTGGATTGAGTTGATGGCCTTCTCAATACCCATGTGTCAGTGGCTCCAAAAATTAATTCAATTTTGAATCCATCATTTCCCACCCTTGTTTGGTGGATCATGACTTGTGAATAGCTTGGATTGGATTGATGGTATGTCCAACCCTCTTATGTATGTTGCTCAAGAACTCAAGTAGACTGTAACTTCATCATTGCCTAACCATGTATAGTATATGGATCTAAGACTTAAATTGTGTGATATAATTGAATATGTGTAACTATAATTAGAATTATTTATGTTGACTCTATAGCCACTATAAAACTCTAGAATGTAAAATAGCTTTAGGCCACTTAAAAATATTAGGTAGCTTTGGGCCACTTAGGAATGCAAACCACTACAGATGGAATAAGGCATCAATCTATTGTGTAACTTGGAACATGTTTTTTGGTGTGTATACTGTATATAATGACATGAAGTTTGTCATTCCATTTGATCAACTAGTATATAAGTGAGCATATGAAAACAATATACTGTGCACAAGCCCCCAAATTGATATCTGAGTATATGGATTATGGATTGAGTTATAATAATCTATATCTAAGTATTTAAAAATGAAATGAGAATGATCTTATTATTCATGATGCCCCCAATCTAAGCAAACTAGTATGAATTTGAGCTAAACTGATAAAAAATTTGTAATCTAAAACCAAGCCTATGTAAACCTAGATTGTATCTATTGTATGTTTTTGGCCAATATAGAATTTCCTAAAACTGAGGCTACTAGATAGTAGTACCATATATTTCATAGTAGTGCCATATGGCTCTAGTGTCCCAATTTGGGTACTAATGTCTAACTATTCTATTTTTAATGTAATTAAAACTAGTCGCTATGTCACTATTTCGCAAGTGTTTTTTTGAAACTAATTTTTGTATTATATGCCTATGTGTAGAAAAATATACTATGAGCGAATTTAGATAGCCTGATTTTTATGATAAACTCTTATGAATTCCCCCTCTTTTGAGGGGAGTTTTTGAACCTTGATTTAACCTTTTAGGTTTTTACATGTGTAATTATTATGTTTGGTTAAAGGGATAAGATGCCTAAATTAATTAAATAAATTGAAATAATTAAGTTAATTATTTGTTATGATTTTGACCTTATTTGATTTTCCATAAATAAAAAAAAATAGGGATAAATAGAGGCTTATCTAAAAACTAACTGTCATGGATTATCTGGGTTTTAAATTTTGAGATCTGAGTAGTTGTCAATAGGATTCTAATATTGTTCTGTTCACTAGATAGTAGCACCAAGCTTCTACATTATCACCATATGTGTCTAGTGTCCCAAATATGGTGCTAATTTCCCTTTTTCAAGATTATTCCTATTTTTGGGGAGTACTTACATCTGTGTCTATATTTTTTATTCTTGTATGATTGAAACTAGTAGCTATATATTGTACTTAGAAAGCATGACTTGATATGCAAACCCTAGTTCTCTTTGCAAGTATGATATGAACAAGAATTGAGTGTGTGTTAGTAGGATGGAATGGACATATTCAACAACCTGCTATGTAGAGAGTTGCCTACATACCAATACTCTAAGGAGGGATCAAGTTTGATATAGTTCTCCCACCTAGTGCTTAATGTATGTGCAAGTAAATACTATAATTAGAGCAGCCTTAGATGCATTGAATGTGCTTGAGATTTTAAATACTTGAAAATTGGGCTTAGGGCTGTTGTAGATGGTAGTATGCATAACGTACCTTGATTTTGCACAACTTTATCTTTGGTTTGAATAGATTTTTACATCTAGTGAATAGAGGTGGATTAGACTTGTATTTATAGGGTTCTATTTCTTGTGTGGATAAGAAAATGAGCTTAAGAAAACCTTAGGAAGGGCACACATTTGAAAAAATATCTATTGGGAAGAGCTAGGGCTAAGGATAATAGTACCCAACTAGGGACATTAGTGCCATGTGGCTATAGTGTCCCAAATATAGCACTAATGTCCACTTGGTAGACTACTGAGCAATTTGGATTGGGGGGTCTGAGATGATATTTTGGGTCTATGTTATGCCATGATGTAGGTGACTATGGTCTACTGAATGAGTATAAATGTAAGTCTAAGGCTCTATAATGGGTCTATGGATAGCCTATAGATAGGTTAAATCAAGAAACACTCTTAGCATCTAATTACCTTTTTTAGGTGATTACATTTACCCCCAATTTATGGTAGTAATGCAACACAATGAAAAAACTAGTAAAAATGAAAAATAAGCATACCCAGACTTACCTTGGAAGTGAAATCCATGTAACCAAGTTGAATATGCAAATCTGGGTCTGCATATGTGAAACAAGATCCAAAGTAATGTCTTATAATGAAACATGTAGAAATTAGTCCTTAATAGATAATCAAAAGAAAAAGAAAATGCTAAAATGAAAAAATTGAGTAAATAGAGAGGAAAGGAATGAAAACACCCCATTGGGTATGCAAACTAATGCATGATCCTAGTGATAAACTCTCTCTCTCTCTATATATATATATATATCTATGTGTGTGTGTGTGTGTGTGAATGTGTATAGTGATCATATAATTAAATAACTTGATCTGAGATGATGAATTACTCAATCCTCATATGGGTGGCTTAATAACTCAATCTAATTTTGATTCTATCATTACCCACCCTGCTTAGTGGATCTTGATCTCTATGAATAGCCTAGATAAGAATATAAGTGTGTTGATCTCTCTCATGTGGGTGTCTCAAGAAATCAAGTAGGTTATGAATCCATAATTTCCCTTGTGTGAAGTAGATGCATCTATAGCTATACTATGCAAAGTGCTGAAAGTATTGAAATGAGTAATTTAACCATGTATTCAACTCTATAGCCATTCAGGTATATTAGGTAGCTTTCAGCCACTCAAGAATGAAAAACACTACATATGGAGTAAGGCATGGATTTGTTGATAACCTATAATGTGATAGGAAGTGTATAAAACATACAAAATGACAAAGTTTTCCATTCCATCTGATCAACCTGTCTAAAGATGAGTATATGGAAACTATGTGATCCACACATACCCCTAATTTGGTATCTAGGTATACTAAATTTGCATCAAGTATGTAATAACTAAAACTATGTAATTGATATAAATGTATGAATGATAATTCCATGTATGATGCCCCAAAACTTGAGTAACTAGTATGAATCTGAACTGAAATGAATGAATTTGAGCTAAATCTGATCATAAATACCAAACCTATGACTATATCTATATAAATTTATACTTTACCTAGCGTATTGGTCTAAATGATTTACACTATCCTAAAATTAGGGATACTAGATAGTAGTGTCATGTAGTGGAAAATAACACCTTATGGCACTGTTGTCACAATGGGGGCACTAATGACTACTTGGTCTAATATCTATGTGATATGAACTGACTGTTTAGTATCTATTCTATTTTGTGTTTGACTTGAGTCTGATATCTGAAACTGAGCATACATTCTAAAAATTATTTATTGAAATAAAAATAACAACTTGATCTCTATGACAAACCCCTATAAATTCCCCCTCTTTTGAGGGTAGTTATGAAACCTATGTAAGAACTACCCTCTAAATAGGTATCTCTACAAAATGTGTTAGTCAAAGCATGTGCATGATATCCTAATATATACAAACATAACATTAGAATGTAAATGTATTTGAGCATAAGTAGGAAATGTAATATGTATATTGTATTCTAACATTGCATAAGGGTGTCAAGATAGATGTAAGCAATGTCTAATAATAATAAAATATGAGTAAATACCTAGGGTGATGGGGCATGATGCCCATCAAGGATCCCAATTAGGAAGGGTAGATACATGAGGTCCCTCATGGCATCGAAAGCTGGTATGTGTAACAAGAAAATACAAGTGTCATGGTGTAGAAGCATACATGGAAATAAACATACAAACACATGAGGCACACAAAAAGGTAGGTTAAGGGGCCAGAATATAAGTGACATGGGAACATGTCACTAAATCTAAGAATTAATATATACAAGGACATGCTCAAATGTCAACATACACAAACTAAAAATAATTTGTCATAGAGCCACATAGAAGGACATGTTCAAATATCTGTATATAGAAGCATGAAAAAGCACACACAAGGGACATGGGCACATGTTAATGAATATAAATAGAGAAGTGGTATATAATCCAAGGAACAATGGCATATTCAAATGCCCTTGAATATGTAAGAATCATAGGAACACAATAAAGTCTAATCTAGGAACTAGAAATGAAAGCATGTATAACTGTGTAATATAAATCTATGTAGATGCCAAGGTGCATATATACTAAAACTAACTAGTGATAGTTGAAAAAAAATATGAGTAATGAATAATAATGATAAATATCAAGATAAATCAATGCATAACTATAATATATAGTATGTAAAGATAAAACCTAGTTATAGCAACTGTGTAGGAGATGCCCCCAATATGGGTAGATGTAGCCATGTATGAACTTGGATCAGTGTAAATGCCCCCAATGGGTAGATGATAACTAATTTGTATTAGTGTAATGGAATGAAGTCCTATCCAAAATCTGTAATAACTCTATAAGAATAAGTGAAGAATATGTGTATAATAAAAATAACTATACTAGAATAGCTAGCTATATGTAATATATAGAAAATAATAGAAATGTAAACAAAGTAATGCATACAATCTATAAAATTTTTGTATTTTTTAAATATTTAATTGTTTTTATGTTTTTTGAGTATAAGTTATGTACAAGAATATGAAAATAAACTATGTATAAAGAGTGAGAGAGAGAAGGAAAATATATACAAGGGTAGGAACCATACTAACCTATGAGGATAAAGAAAGACTACCATCATCGTGACCTGTGTCAAAGAGTGGAGCTATGATCATCCATGCTATGTGAAAGGTCAACTATGAGGCCATGATCTAGTGTGATATATAATCTAAACTTGAGGCTACCTGAGTAGTGATGCTCTGATGTGGTGACACTGAATATGATTCCATGTGAACTGTAGGGTCTTGGGGACCCATCTAGTAAATGTAAAAGCTATAAGTGATGTAGGTGTATAATGATGAGAAACCCTATAACCTAATATAACTAATCTCAATGTTAATTGAGTAAAGAAATGTCCTTGATAATATATGACATATCTCTAGTGTAATGATATCTCTAGTAATGGTCTTTGAGGAGAGTATGCATACATGAAGACACTATAGAATTATACTTGGCATGCTCTAAGGATTCTGATAAACAATGTGATGTATGAATATGAACTATACTCTCTTCTATAATTGATAATCATGTAATATTTATCAATGCCAAAACTATAACTAGTGTCAGTGATAGAACTATATCTAGAAACTATGGTAGTTCATGAGAAGAAGATAGTCATATGGGACACCCTCAATCTTAAAGACCTAGTTAGCATGTATATACTTGAGGAATTAATGTAATATATATGGGATAAATCAGAGCTACTATAACCATGGCCTGCCTAATAATATGTCAAATACACCCACACTAGGTACTACTATAAAATGAGTGGCTATGTTTTTTGATCCAACATATAATGGAAGCACTATATCCCCAATGGAACTTTGAATGTGGCCACTGAAACCTCTAATGACTATATCTATAAGGAAAATATCCCACTCTATGTATCCCAAGTGTTGTAATAGTGTCATGGTACACATGCTTATACTTGACCCATTATTAACCATGAAACTATAAATCTATGTCTATATATTCTCATATGAAGAATGCATGTAAATATATGTCGTCATCTAGAATCTCCTGCTCTAAAAATGTGATAAGTGGTTTAGGTGACACTATAGTGTGATACATGCCAATAATGTTATGTAAGAGATATGTCTCCTCTATAACTATGTGATAGGAAGTTGGTGGTGGATGACCTTGGTATGTATAATAAACATCTGATTTTCCTCTTGCTTCATTAGTTGTATTCTTTGGGAAAGGATATAAAAATATCTTAAGTTTCTTTGGCTCTGTTTGCTATTTTGGTGCTTTTATGGGTGTGCCCACCTCAATAATGTTGACCTCATTGAGATTTTGTATCTTATAGTTCAAGCTAATGCATATATTTATGATGTGTCCTAGTGCCCTATGATAATCATAGAATATAAATATTTAGAAGAGGCCATGTCGTATCAACCTCTTTAATGGGAGGGAGAGATCTAATATTGCATTCTAATAGTTATTGTAGAACTCATGCTGGTGACTTTGATAGATTAGTGAAGACTCTATACTGAGGAAATGATAAAACCAATCTAGGAGAAGGCTTTGAAGTTTTGTTGACTATGGAATTTTGATCACTTTTTTTATCTATGGACCTAACCTTATATGGAGGTTTGTTTATAATATTGATATTTGAATCTGATCCAATTGCGTATTTGAGTTTTCCCATTGCTAAGAGCTTAACCTCTATTTCCTTCACTATGTGGCACATTTCTATAAATGTGGGAAACTTATTAAATAATATTGATTTTTGAAATGATAATAATGGACTCTATTTAAATATATATTTAATCTCTTTATTTGCCATGGGGCTAGTCAATTTTGATAAGATTGTCTTGTATTGTAAGAAATAATCAGTTATGGGCTCATTTGACTTTTGATTTGAGTATGCCACTTATGCATATGATATCTTATCACTTATGTTTATAGAGAAGTGTGTTAGGAACATATCTTCTAAAGGATGTAATGCCATAATATATTCATTTAGAAAATCATAGAGTCGATTCAAGGCATAATCCTTGAGATTGGGTAGAAAGAGCTTCAAAAAAAGCCAATTGTTGGATACATAGTCCAATCATGTTGCATAAAAGTCTCTAAGGTGATTCTATAAGTCACATTTAACATCATATAATGTGAGATTGGGTGATATGAGATGATATGGCAAAGGAGTTGTCACAATGTGATGTGCCAAAGGTGTATGCAAGAGAATGTTAGAATCCAAGGTATGCGATGGCTTAGTTTCTCCCTACTCAAGATATAACAACTTAGATTATAGATAAATAACTTTATATGTAAGGGATTTTACATCTAGAGGAGAATAACTAGCCATAATTGGTGTAGTTTTCACTAATGGTTGAATAACAAGATTGGGTTGTGCATCTACATTGGTTGAGTGGGCCCCACTAAAGGTGTAACAAAATTATTAACTAGAGGGGTTGAAGATTGACCATTATTATTATTTTAGAGTTCCTCTTGAAGAATGTTTATGAAATCATCTTGTCTATCCTTACATTTGGACATAAATTCTTGTAATTTATGCTTATCAATTTCATCAAATCTATTGTTAAATTCTACCATTGTAGGTTAAAAGGTAGGAAAAAAAGTGTTGTATATTTTGAACCTTTTAAGAATAGTAATATATGAAAGTTTAAAAAACTTAAATATTGTAACAAATTGTGATATTTTTATAATTTTAAATCTAAGTATATAGAAAAAGGATACAAAATCTAAGTGTATCTAGGGTTAGGGTTTTTGACTCTAGGGTTTCTTTTGAAGCAATTTAAATTAGATGTAAAATAAATTTAAATTCTAAGGTAAAATTAATTTTAAATAGCTAGGTTGTCTAAATAAAATAATAAAATTATAAGTATGAATCCCTAATTTTATTTCATAAAAATAGGAATTAATGTAAGCTAGGATTTTATAAAATGCTTTAATTAAGATGGGTTCACCAAATTAAATAACCTTTTAGGGTTTTACATATGTAATTCCTATGTTTGGTTAAAGGGTTGAGATGCCTAAATTAGTTAAATAAATTACAATAATTAAGATACTAATTTGTTATGATTTTGACCTTGTTTAGATTTTTTTAAATAGTAAAAAATAGGGATAAATAGATAATTAGCTAAAAATTAACTATCTTAGATGATCTAGGTTATGAATTTTGAGATCTAAGTAGTAGTTTATATCATCAATATGATTCTAATATTCATCTATTCACTATACAATAGCACCCAGTTTGGATAATAACACCATTTATGTGTAGTGTCCCAAATGTGGCACTAATTTCCCCTTTATAGGACTATTCCTATTTTTGGGGAGCACTTGTGCATATGTCTGTATGTTATGTTCTTGTATGATTGAAACTTGTAGCTGTGCATTATACCTAAAAAGCTTGATTTGATCTAAAACCCCTAGTTCTCTTTGCAAGTATGATATGAGAAAGAATTGAGTGTGTGTTATTAAGATGAATTAGACATCCTCAACACCCCACTATGCAAAGAGTTGCCTACATACCAATACTCTAAGGAGGGATCAAGTCTAATGTAGTTCTCCCACCTAGTACTTAATGTATGTGTAAATGAATGCTATAATGAGAGTGGATTTACATTCCTTGAATGTGATTGCATTTTGAAATGCTGTAATATGCATAAAGTAGGGCATAATAGGGATAAATTACCTTGATTATACACAACTTTATCTTTGGTTTGAATAGATATTTGAATCTATTTTCCATCTAGTGAATAGAGGTGTATTATACTTTTATTTATAGGGTTAAATTTCTTGTGTGGATAAGAAAATGAGCTTAGGTTGACTTTAGGAGGGGTACATATTTGAAAAAATATTATTTGGGAAGAGATAGGGATAAGGACAATAGCACCCTATTGGGGACACTAGCACCATGTGGCTGTAGTGTTCCAAATGCCCATTTGGTAGTTTACTGACCAATTTGGATTGGGGTTTGAGATAATAGTTTTTGGGACTATATTATGATAATATGTAGGTGATTGTGGTCTACTAAATTGATATAAATGTAAGTATAAGGCTCTAGAATGGGTATATGGCTAGCATAGGGATAGGTTAACTCAAACAACACTCTTAACATCCAATTACTACTTTTAGGTGATTACAAACTTATGAAAGAACTGTCTTCAAAATAAAAATATCTATAAGATTTATGTTATCTAGAGAATATATGATATCTATATAATAAACCAATATAATGTGCATACATGACATCAAAATGTAATATTATTTGAGCATTAGTTTTTAGTGTATGATGTATGTTAAATATATCATTCATAAGTATGATATGATAGAAAAATGTATATGAACAACAAATCTAAGTAATAACTAAGAAACTACCTAGGGGGATGGGGCATGATGTCCATCAAAACACCCACATAAGAAGGGAAGATGCATTAGGTCCCTCATGGAATCTAAACTAGAGTGTGTAATAATAAGGAAACAAATTTTATGGACATGATGCATACAAAAAAGCATACATACAATACACATGAGACATACAAAGTAGGCCAAGGGTACACAATACAAGGGACATGGGCACATGTCACTAAATATGAGAAATAAATACACACAATGACATGTTCAAATGTCCACATATGCAGACAAAAATTGAGTTGGCTTATAGCCACATGAAAATACATGTTCAAATGTTTGCATACACAATTTGGAAGGTACACACAAGGAGATGGGCACATGTCCAAAGCATACATGCAATGAAATGAAGTGGTGTATATACATAGAGAAATGGCATATTTAAATACCCTCAAATAGAAAAAGCATATAGATACAATCAAGTATACACTAGGAAATCTATACATGAAAGTATGCATGAATATGCGGTACAAATTTGTATAAGAAAAAAATGTATATAAGCTGAGTTTAAAGTAATAGTAGTTAGTAATGAATTCAAGTAGGTGTAAGATGATAATTATAAAGACATAAAAATTCTAAATATATGATGTAGAGTTTATAATATGTATCTTGGAAATCAAAATTGCGTATAGGATACCCCTAAATGGGTGGCTATGTCAAATGAAGAACCTATGTATCTATGCATACACCTTCAATGGGTTGATAGTAAAATATATATATATATATATGTGTGTGTGTGTGTGTGTGTGTGTGTGTGTGTGTGTGTAGTGGGCCTGAGTCTTATAGATATTTTTAAACACTTGAAAATAAAAAGTGAATAATGTATGTATTATAAAAACTAACTATACCAAGATAGCTAACATATGTAGTGTCTAGAAAATATAAGAAGTGTAAACATGGCAATGCTTACAATCTCAAATTTTATATTTTTTGAGTAAATATTTGAATGTTTTTTTGTTTTGGAATATTATATTATTTTTTTATTTTCTAGATATAGTCTATGTACATGTAACATGAAAATTAAACTATTTACAAGGATCACGAGATAAGGAAACTATGTACAAGAAGGGAAGAACATACTAGCCGATGAGTCTCATGGGAGACCCACTATCAATGTGGCCTATGTCAAAAATAAGAATGTTAACCTCTCATTTAGTTTGATTGATATGATGGATTTGAATTAAGTTTCAGTGTGATTTTGAGTATTGTTCATTATTAGAATCATAATGATCATAATAACTTGGAATGCTAGTGTTGACTTCTATTATATCTAGATGAGCATAGGGAATTACCTCATACTATGGAGTTGACCTTGATAAATTGTGCTTTAAAATATTAATTATAACTATGCCCTTTGAAATTGTGCTTATTTTAGTCATATTTTTCTTTGGAGGCTCTTTTTCTACAAATCCTCTTTTGAAAATTCTTATTGGCTTAGCATGATTTTGAATTTGTAACTTAAGTTATTACTTTTTTTTATAACATTTACTATGTATCTAGAATTTTTTCCTTGATAAATTGTAACTGTGAATGATGTGCCTTAGGTTGTTTGATAAATCCCAAGTCTTTTTAACCAACATTATCAACTACTATAATATGAGTAATGATGCTCTAGGCATGTTTGCCCAACCCTTAACCTTGATAATCAAACTATTTTACATAATTTTAACCAAACCCATATTGATTTAAAAGTGAGAACTCATTTTAGAGAGGTATATTTGTATATTTCATTTTATTTCCATGTTCTTATTGTAATGTTTCTTTATTTGATTATGTTTTATGAGCTTTTTATTTTTTTGAGTTATTCTTTATTAACCACTTTTATATTATTTCTAAATTTGACCCTTTTTAAATATGTTCCTATAACAGTGTGGATTATTTAACTAATTTATATTGTATATGTTATTCATTAGAAATGATGTGTTGTATATTATTTTTTAATGCCAAACATGAATTTGTGTGATGATCATGCATTCTATGGTATATACAATAATATCTGGATCTATTTACTAGATGTAGAGGAGGTAGTTTGATCAACTTAACTTTAATAATTTATTTTAAAATATAACTTTATCTTCTATTTGATATTTTAATACTTTTTGAATCACTAGTTGTATATGTACTTTGTTTTGATTTCTTATTTTGATGTGTAATATTTCTTGCCATAAATTGACTAAGTAAAGATGCATTTACATGATTAACACTAGTGTGCCTTGAAGGCTGCTGTCTTGTAATTTAATTTTCCAATATTGTAATATTTTCATGTAATAGTTGATTATGAGTTTTTAATTTTGAAATTAACCTGATCATATTAATAATTTGATCCCTTAGAGTCTCACAATTACTTCTAGTTGAACATGTAGGTGCATGCCCTATAGAGAAGAGGTAGAGGTGTGGATAGGTAGAGTATGGGCACTAGTAACAACAATATAGGCTGCATCATCTCATAGAGGAGTGATATAATAGACTTATTTAGAGGGAAAGTAATATCATCCTCATGGAGATGATAAGGATATTCTTTCCTATGCTTAAAATATGTCATTAAAAATTTAAACATGGTTGTTGGCTTATGTAATAGATCATGTATGTATGTATGTAAGGATTTGTTTATTAATTCAATTTCACATAAAAAGACAATAAAATGCTAGATATATAATGAAATATGACATATATTTTAATTTATATTAAGAATCATGTACAAATGTGTTTATGTCATCTTTGAATTCATTCCAAATGAAAGGAAATAAGCATGCAAACAAAGATATAAAACTTTGTATTAAAAAGTGATAAATTTAATCTATCATTATTATCATGATTATATGAAAATATAGGGATCTAAAATCTGAATGTGGGTCATAGAAGGATGGAAACACAAATCCTAGGGTTATATAATGTCAGGGTTTGTGCACTATTCAAATTAAGTTATATTAACCAAATGATTTAATTTGTTTAGGGTTATGGAGTTTAAGCCCTAGGTTGTTAAAGGGTTTGAATATAGTAATTTAGGGTAGAAATATATGATAAATACAACCACTAATTTGTAATAGAATTGACCTAGTTTGACCTTTTTTAAAAATATAAATAAATAATGCAAACAAGTACATAACTATAAATTGATTGAGATGAGAGATATAGAGGATGAAAACTAGGACATGAGTTGATTTAAGTGTCACAGATAGGATCAAGGTGTCAAAACCCTTACTATATAGTAGTGCCCTAATTGGACAATAGTGCCATGTCGTGTTAGTGTCCTTATTTTTTTGCTAGTGTCCTCTATGTTAAATTATTCTAAGATTTTGGGTGTACCTAAATCTGGGTCTATCAAGCCTATTCATATGCGCATGAGTTATAGTTCCATGTAGATGATCTATTTTGATTAGTTTTGTATACAAACCATAAACCTCCATGTTTTTAGGGCATCTAGTTGGCACAATTAATAGTGTGATTTTAGTGGGGTAGGATAAACATCCTCAACACCCCATTGTGATGAGAGTTAACTAAATACCAATACTCTAAAGAAGGATGAAGCTCAATGTAGTTATCCCCACCTAAGTGCTAGTGCAAGTATAATTGAAGCTAGTGTGAATTCCTATTTGAGTGATTTGAATGTTCTTGAGACTAGAAATTTGAGTAATCTAATCCTAGGAAGGATGCATATGGATATATGTAAAAGTAGGTAAAAATATAAATTGATAACCTTAATTATACACAACTTGTTTTAAGTTTGTTTATGTAATTTGCATTTGATTTATATCTAGTGGATAAAGGGATAAAAGTCATGTGTATATACTATTCTCGTGCTTATGCAGGTCTTAAAAGAGGTATAAGTTGAACCTAAGTGGTTGCTTATTTTAAAAGATATACATTGGAGATAAAAGGAGGGAAAAGGAAAATATCACCCAAATTGGGACATTAATGCCATGGGGCCCTACTATCCAAGTTATGGTGCTAGTGTCTAGGTGGTAGAACTTGAGGCACTATGGGACATGATGTTAAAGTGAGGTTATAAGAATACTTTAGAGATGTTTAGGGATGCATGTGGCCTACACAAAGTATATATATGTGTCTAAATAGGCCCTAAGATAGGTCTAGGGATAATCTAGGTATGGGTGTTCTCGAGTAATACTCTTCACACTCAATTGTCATTTTTAGATGATTATAGTAGGCATGAGGGCCTAAATCACCTAAAGTGGAATATGGAAAGAAAACAAGACCTTATATCTATACTAAGTATAAAAATAGAGGTAATATAAGAAAGTATTTATATATTTAACACATATTACTTTACACAATATCTATCTATCACATCAAATAATAAGAGTTAGGAATACTTACCTTTGGGAAAACCTAGTCTCAATCTCTCCTTGTTCAATGGTGCTTTGTAAGAGGTTCTTATTGATTTTTAAGGATAACACTATATAAATCAAATTTAGGCTAAAATAATCCTACTTTTCATCTAAGACTTATCACAACACAAGCTATCCTTCCTCCAAAGTAAACCCTAAGTAATGGCTCCTTAAGATATAGATTTAGTAGAATTGTTAATTATAATAATGTAAAAATGAATGTTGTTATTTATTAGATTTAAATGATCCTTTTATTCATAATAACATATAATACTTGACCCTTCCAAAAATTTATCCAATGAGGTTGGTCAACATGACCTAATTTTAAGGAAAAAGTTATCATTAGGCCTTAAATTAGGTTAGCCTGGCTAAATTAGTTTCATAACATGCACTTATAATTTTATAATAGGGTCAACCTGATTATACTTTTTAGGAAAATAGGGTGTTTATTTAGTTATATGCTATTTTAAAGGATAATTACTTAGGGAATTGGATAAATAGGGTTTGGACTACTTGGGGAGTTGGAAAAACATGATTTGTAATGGGTTTAGGTAAAGATAGAGTTGAGAAATAATATTAAAAAGTAATAATGGTCTATCGAACCCTTTTTTGGTGTACCCTTTAATTCATATACTAAGAGAGATCAAAACTTTATAGGTTCTTACAGGAGAGAAATTGTAAGTAAATTATGAAGTTTGAAAATATTGTGTATACATATGCCCCACTAGAATCTCATCACATGTCACATAGGTGTAACATGAGATGGTAATTAGAGAAAGAAAATATAAATGCACAACATTGAGCCAACACATTATAGTAGTAAGTGAAAATAAAATAAGAGTAAGTAAATTTTGGAAATAATTAAAAGTAACATATAAATAACTTGACTTACCTTTATCATTGAATGGTTGTCTCCTATTTTTTTATTATTGATCATGGAGGGTGCATTAATTGATTTGGACAAATCCTAAGGATACAAGGTTAAAGAGAAAAAATAAATAATCATAGGTAAGTCAAAGTAAATGAATTTTTTTATAACTAGATAAGTCACTTGGAAAATTGGCTACTAGATTATTGATAGACCCAATAAATGCACTTTTAGTAAGAGAAGCAACAAACTAGATCAAACCAAGGACACATGAAACTGAAATAGTGGAAGCAACATCAATGTATGACAAGTAAAAATTTGTACTAAAGTAAATATGGAGAAAAAACACAAATGTAAAAAAAATTTATTAAAGATAAGTAACCATCCATACTCAATACATAATGGAAAAAATAAGAGTAATTTATAAATAAATGAAACAAGATGGTTTGCAAAAAGTTGAAATGTAAACTCAGAGTCTCAATCATAACCAAGGGAAATTTGGGAATGATGAGGTAATGATTAGGAAAAGATTTCATAACCAATCAAATATGTAGATTATAATGATAGATTAAATAAAATTATCATATTTTGAGCATATCTAAAAAAGATGAAGAATAAGTAGAGAAATTAGGAAAATATTTAGAAACAAACTTGCCTATCAAGGGGGGAAATGAAATGGGTGGTGGGGGAGCGACGATAGAACTAAGGTGAAAAGAGAATATTTAATGGAAATAATACATTCAAATGAAGTTAGCAAGATAGATAAGATTTTAACATTAAGGACTCTACATAATACATCATATCCACATAAATTTTGGTTAAAGAGTGAAGAATAAATATAATTCAATGATGGCTATATATGCAAGAAAAAGTAAGCTGGACCTACCTTACTACAATGTGTTCCTCATTCCTCAGGACACCTTATATAGTCATTGATATAATGTGAAGTTTGGGTACTTATGTGAGAAAGTATGTGGAATGAAAAATATGTTTTTTAAATTATGAAACCTCCTACCCCAGTATACTAGCCTACCACAACCCAATGGACCTCAGTTATATCATGAGGCCAAATGTGGAGTTTGATCTTCAACTAGGATAGGAGATGTGTCTAATAATAATCACATTTTATGGTGTGATTTTTGATTTTTGAATGTTTTTTTTCCTTTTTATCATTTAATTTTGTATGAATAATTTGGATTTTAATTTTGATGGATTTTGTCTATTCCTCCATATGGATTTATAAAGCCAAATGTAGGTGTTAAAATTCTCACTAGAGAACTTACACTTGATAGCTAGGAAAAATAACTTAGAGAGCCTGGTGTATAAGACTATTGAATTTACATGATATAGAAGAGTGATATCCTAAAATTGACCTTGGTGTGCCCATAGTGAAATAGAATAGGGGAGAGAATGAAAGTGAACATGGAACAATTGAGATACCTCAAATCACAAAAAAATGTGAAATTTTAACTTCATACAATGACAAGTAAGTATGAATCATCATCATAAATAATAGTGTATGCGACTGGAGACATTAGAATATATTATTTATATTTGTTATAAAAAATATAATATGTCTAATTTTTAAGAGTATGAATTCACAACTCTCGACCATAACCTTATTTTTTGGGGAAAACATTTAGACAAGGTTATAGATAAAAATAATTTAGAAAATGAATGTTACTGAGGAAGGCCTAGTCCTATCTAAGGTCTTACAGTGCAATTCATAAAATCCAAACCAAGTAGGTGTAATAATGAAGGGTGTTTATAATAAATAAGGGTATTTTGTGAGGAAGGCCTGGTCCTATCCGAGGTATTACACTATAACTCACAAAAGAAAAACTAAGGTGTAGAAAGTAAAACAATTTTAGGTAGAATAATATTCATGAGGATGGTTGGGTCCTATCCATCGTGTTGTGATGAAACTCATGACTTAATGTAAAACTAAAGGAATTTAGATATGATAAAGGATTAATGATGAGAACTAAGGCTACTGAAATTGATGCAATACAACACATTGGGAAGCTTTAAAAAACCTGTAAGAAGTGTTAGCACCACAATATATATAAATATATGAAAGATAATAATAATATTGGAAATAATAATTTAAGAAAAATATTTCCTTATAAATTGAGCATTAGTGGATTCTTTAAAAATATGTCCTTCATTAGTTTGTGATCTATAGGTACTAAGACCAAAAATGTCTTTGACTAAATAAGGGACCCATAGTTTTTGGGTGTAGTTTCCTTATTTATCATGGGGATAATCTAATTTAAGGAATAAATCACCAACATTGAAGATACATAATTTGAATTTTTTTTTTGTTATTTGGATATTTGAGCTTTACATTGTCAGTTATGTTATAAAGTACCCATATAATGCTAATCAAGAAGATCTAAACCATGAAGGTGAGATTCATAGAGTTATTAATAGGGGATAATTTTTTGAAGATAAATGTGTAAGGAAGGTAACTAAAATTATAAAGTTAAGACAAATTTAGAGTCATATGCTAAGGAAAAGGGGTTTCCCCAATATTAGTATGAATGCTAGCGAGATAAGCCCAAAGTACATAATAAAGTTTGAGATGCCAATAAGAATGAGAATCTTAATTATATTTGTAATATTTTATTAGTGGCATCTTATTGGACATTGCAATGAGGATGATAAGGTGTGGATAATTTGTGTGTGATTTCAAATTTAGCACATAATTTTTTCATGTCCTTATTTTTTAAATTCCCACCATTGTTGTAAATAATGGTGTGGAGGATTCCAAATTGACAAATGATTTGATTAAGTATGAATTTAGATATAGTGATACCCATGACATAAATAAGGGACATAAATTTAACCCACTTTGTGAAATACTCAGTGGTCATAATGATGAATACATGAACATCTTGCGAGCTAGGCAATTTGGTAATGAGATCTAATACCCACATGGAAAAAAGGCCAAGGTAATTATAATGTTTGAAGCTTAGATGAAGGAGAGTGAATAAGATAATCATATAGTTGGTAGTGTTTGCACTTTTTTATAAAATGTGATGGCATATTTTTCAAGTTTGGTTCAGAAGTATCCCATGCATAGGCATTTGTAAGATGTATCATGTTTGTTATAGTGACCACCACAAATGACCCCATTTGCTTATTTTAGAAGAGAAGGAAATTCATATTGGGTGACACAATGGAGCAAGGTACCTTTGATATTATGATAATATAAGATGTCATATCATAAGTCATATTTATAAGCTTGTTTATGAATTTTAGTTTTTTCATGAGAATCAATTTTGATAGGATAAGTGCAGTTCTTGATACATTGGATGATATTCTTGTACCAAAAGATTTATCAAATAGTGATAACATCGATGTGGAAAATAAGAGAATTTTTTGTGGTTGTTAATGAAGATGGTAATTCATGTATGTTGATGAGAAATTATGGATCATGAAGTGCTTGATGAGGGTGAAAAAGAGAAGAATATGAAGCAAGTAAATCAGCGATGGCATTATTCACTCATGGTATTAGTTCTCTAGTAAAGGATTTGAATTATTTAGCAAGAGTGATGGAAATTTGGTGATAGGTGATAAAATTTTCAATTTTGAATTAATAGTCACTATTGAATTGATGACAGATGAGTTGTGAGTCACCTAATACACATAAGTAAGGGATTTATAAATTGATGGCATCTTGCATGCCTATAATGAGAGCTTCATACTTAGCCATTAGTACCATAGAAGGTTAATCAAAAAGTAAGAGGTATGTTTTTTCCATGAGGATAAAATAAGACACATATTACCCCAACTTCTTGAAGACATTTAACATCATCAAAATAGAGTGTCCATGTATTTTCATGCAAGTCAATTATAAATTTAGGCAATTATTGAATGATGACTTTGGATTTTGGTTTAGAAATGGAATTGTCTATTTTATAAAGATTGTTTGGTTTGAGGTTAGCTATAAAATTTTGAAAATAATATTTAAGTGAAATATCCTGGTTAAGATCTTCAATGAATAGGATATATTCATCAAGAAGAGTATCTTAAAGATGATCAACAACTGGTATATGAACATTAATAAGTTAATTAGCAATTACTTGGCAATTAACTAATTTTTGTGCAATGATTTACAAATCAAATTCCATCATGATAACCATACTTTTTCTAATTATATCACTAGGTAAGAAATATTTGGATAAAAATTATTTATAGTATTGGAATGGATGATGACATAAGTTGTTTGATAAAGCATATAGTGGAATTTTTTTTACCCATGAAATAAATGGCGAGACAATCAAATTCAACTTTGATATATCATGTATAATAGTATAGTATAGCATGCTTGATATAATATATGGCATATTCATGACCCATTTCATCTTATTTGAAAGAATTTACCTAGTTAATATGGGGGTACAGTAAGTGTATAAGATGAGAGGTTGATTATTGGAAGGAGGTCGAATAGTAGGAGGACAAGAGTGATTCTTTAAATTTTTGACATAAATAAGTCTATTCCAATGTTATAAATTTATTAATAATGGATTTAGATGAATAAATATAGTAAGCCATCTTAGGAACAACTCCTCATAATTCCCCAGGTTTACCAAGGAATGTTCATATGTCTAGAATGAGGAATATGCATATTGAGAATGGATTTAATTTTAGTAGGATCTCAATAATTCCCATGTAAAGAGACTAAGAAGCCTAAAATTTTTCAATAGTTGATGATGAAAACACATTCATAAGGATTGAGTCTAACTTTATATTTGATGAGAATAAAAAAAAATAGGAAGATCATGAAAATATTTTTCATGATGTTTGGATTTGGTGATAAGGTCATATACATAAGTTTAAACTATTTTTCATATGAGATCATTAAATATATGGGTCATTACATGTTGATAAGTGGAAATATAAGTTTTAAGACTAAAATGAATTTTAATGTAACAATAGGTATCACATTATATTGTAGACATGGTTTTATGTTGATATTCAGGAGCAATGTGAATTTGATTATATCCTGAGAAATCATCCATGAGAGATAAAATTTCATAACAAGTGGTGGAATAAATGATGGCATCAATTGATGGTAATTTAAATTTATCTTTAGAACATACTAAGTTAATATTTTGAAATTTTATAAAAATGTGAATAACCATGGAGGCTTTCTTGTGTAGAAGAATAATGTTGGAAGCCCATTTAGAGTAATCTATAGGTTTGATGAATTTAATGTCCTAGAGCTTGATGATATCTTTATCACATAAGGTGGAAATATCAAGAGGAAATTTATATTTATTTTGACACATGGGTTTCACATTAAGATAGATAATGATATTATGGACCACAATACTAGGATCAATGCCATGCATGTTGTTGACCCAATTTTGCCCCTCAGGCAAAATCCCGATCACCTCCTACACCTGCTTCACATGGCCAGTCATTTCAGGTTGCAAGGTCCACTTTCAGGTTTCGACAGTTTCTATTTCAAAGCATTGGTTCATCGGCCTAGTTCGTTGGCATTCACGGTGGTGAAAGACAGAATCTCTGAACATTCACGCAAGGAGAGAAGAAGAGAAAAAATGGAGCATTTCAACACTTATGCAAAAAGAGGGCAGAAAAAATGCAGAGGGCGGCAAATTCACCGCCCACAACACAAAAAAAGGGGAAAGATGTCGGCCAATGTCGGTAATACTGCCATCATCGGCACCTTATAGAGACCGACGTCGACAGAACCGCCGACGTCGACAGCACAAAGGCAGGCACAAAAGTTGGAAAAGCCCGCCCTATGGCGGCGAATCAGAAAAGCCCGCCTATGGCGGCGAATTGTAAAACCCCGCCCTAAGGCGGTGAAATGGAAAACCCCGCCCCATGGTGGGGAAGGAGAAATTGCCGTGCATAACATAATGCAACCGACATCGGCAGCCTACTTAGACCGACGTTGGCAAGATTACCGCCATCGACAGCTTATCGGCCGACGTCGGCATAAATCCTACATGAAATCCATGCAAAGGGTGGCAAAATCACCGCCCACTATAAGGGTGGCAAAATTCACCTACAGTGCACAAGAAAAAACCCGCCTAGCCACCAGAGGAGAAGACCAACACGCAAAACGAGGCAACAAGCATGGTCTTGGCAGACTTGTGATGTCATCAATAGTGTTTTTCATGCTTTTTGATGAAACTTCTCTTAGCTCTTCTACTATAAATGTAAGGACTTAGTCATTTTTCAGGAGATCTTCCTGACTTTTGTAAAGAGCACTGCTCTCCAAATTTCCCACCTGAATCAATAAAAGACAGTTTTCACCTCCATTTGGATGGATCTTTTAGTGTATGCATTGAATGTTAATCTATGTCTAGTCATTGTCTCTTGATGCTCTCACAGGTTTAACACCAGCAACCCTGTGATCTACGAAGCGCCACTGTCTGCTGCTGCCAGGAGTAGAGTTCTATTTCAGAGGTATAAAAAAGGTGAGGTCACTTACAGTGTGTGTTTCTCAGCACCTTGGTGAGTCCCTGTTTCTTGTGCTTTCCATAAGAACCTCCCTGTCATCCCAGAGACCTGGTCTTTTCTGCCAAATCTGAGTGTATGAATGTTTTTTGTCTGATCCTGAGAGTGGATGTGGGAAGGTCATCTGTTTTTGGTGTATCACCTCTTTTAGAGTAGGTTGTTTGTTCTCATGCTTTTCTCTCTCCCTTTTCATCCCCCCCAGTATATACCTATATACCTATATTTTACGCCACCTGAAACAAACAAGATACATCAGAGGGAACTAGCCCATATCTAGAGACTCCCCTCTCCTACTTCACCGTCCCACAGGCAAGAGAGGGGTTTCCATGTTGCGGGGAGAGGGCAGGAATCTGCTTTCCTGCCGAAGGGTACACTTTCCAGCATCAACAGTTTTGGCATGCCCGGTGGGACTCATAATTTCTCCAAGTTTTTTAACGCAGTAAGGTTTCAAGACTGATGCTGGTCCTGTTACAACAAATCAAGTTTCTTTAGCATCTGGCGACTCTGAGTTAAATCCGCTGGTTAAGCAGCCTGGTGCCATCAAAAAAAATCACCACTTCTTGTATGTATAATTCTTTTGCAAAAAATCATGGGTTTTGTTTTCCTTCATGTGAAAATGATCAGACTTCAGATATTTATGCAATCCCCTCAAGTAGCTCTCCTAGTTGCCCTGCAACTATAAGGGAGGTGGCGTTGGATTTTGAGAGGCAGACAATGGAAATCAACAGGCTGGAAGAGCAGTACAAGTATCAGCAGGAGCTGATGTATAACGAGGAGTGCTTGTTTAGGCAAGCACAAGCCATATAGTCCATGAAGGAGGAAGTAACAAAATGGAGAAATCCATCTATTCAAGGCAACCAGCCTTACGTACCCCCTCCTAACCTAAAAAAAACTCCCTCTTTTGCACCAAACCCATTTTATCAAATTGCACTTACTCACTCCAGCTCATCAAGTACTGCTGCTCCCAATCTCGTACGCCTGGCCTTCCAACACCAAAGGGCATCAGAGCAACCTCCCATGGAGGTCAATCTTTTCAACTCCTCAGATCAAGAATCTTTCATTGAGAAAAATACCACTAGCCAGCACGTCCCTCTTCTAGAGGCTCCTCCAGCGCACCAACAGTGTTTTCCTTGCATTCCTCAACCTCCCCAAGTTTTCCAGCATGATGTGCAAATTCCAAGTTGGAGGAAGGAATGCCAAGGCCCAGCTCAGAGCTTTGAAGAGGATCATGCTAGTCACCTTCAAGAAAGACTCTTCCAGGAAAACCTATCTAGACAAATTGAAAACTTAGAGGCTAGGATGAAGCTACTCCTTGAAAGGGAGTTATTTTTTTCAGACCTTGTGGAAGAACCTCAGGACCTCGTGGAGAACAAAGTTGCTGCCTGTTCACAGGAGCAAGATTCAAATTCAGGGATCCTGAATTGGGGGAAGACAGTGGAATCATGGGGCAGCAAAGAGGAAGAAGAAAAACAAGGTTTTTCTCAAAACCTTGAAGAAGCTGAAGCTGTGCCTGCTTATGACGATACTGGTAGCCTCCAAGAAAAGCTTTTCCAAGAAGATCTGGGTAAGAGAATAGCAGATTTGGAATTCAGAGAATTTTCCCTCAGTCAATGTGTGGTGGATGGTTCAGACCAAACATCACATTTCATGCCTGAACACACCCCACCTACACATTTCCAAGAGAGTCATCAGGCCGTGCCTGATATAGATGAAGTGCTAATCAAGTGGAGGGAGGAGAATCATTCGATTTTGGCTCAAGGGCTGCCCCCTCTCTCACATGTTTTCTCCACTTCATCCCTTCTTGAAGAAGAACCTATTTTGCAAGAGGTAGGTGAGGAACAAAAGATCCAATCTACAGTCCTTTAGGAGGCTATTGTGAGCAACAACGAAGAAGAAATCGTCATTGATGCTCCTTGTGAAGACCTTATCTGTAGTGGAGGAGATGCAGGCCTTGCGTATATGCAGATGTTCTAGCAATTCGAGGAGGAACAAATGCATGGTAATCTCTCTTCTCCCCTGTTTGATGAACTTCCTTGCTGTATTGATGAGGATGACTACATGGAAGAACCTAAGAAAGAGGAAGATTAGGAGAATATTTTTGAAAATCTAACAAACCTGATCAGTAAAGAGGAAAAGGAGAAGTCTATCTTCGTGGAGGAATGCCTTGAAGAACTAAGCTTCAAACAAGAAAGTGAAGGCTTGTGGGATGAACAATCATTTTGTGAGCCCCTTTTAGACATTGCCACATTTGCCCTTCTTCAAGAAGGCCAAGAAGAAGCAGAGGATGAATCTGACAGAGTTTTCAGTGAGGCAGAGGGAAATGAATCGGACCATGATACATTGTAGAATAATTGTGCAGATCAGAAGGCTTACGGTGATAAATCGGCAGCAATTGACTTCTTGGTGAGGAGCACCAATTTCAGGGACCAGCATTTAAAAGGTCTCAAGGAACAATCAGAATACGTATATATTGGAGGTATGTTTGAATATCCACTCGGTTCCCAGCCAACTCAAGTGACAGGCAGGAAGAGCAAGTCACCATCTCTCTTTTTCTTTCAGCTACTCGCCTACCACAATAAGTCTCTTCACCAGGAAGGGGACTTGAGAAATTTTCCTTTTGATCCAAGAGGGATGCGAACATCCCTGGTTAACTGTATATAATAGTTTGCTTTCAGTTGTTTTCCCTATTTTTCCTAAGTGTAGTTTGCACAGGTAGTTATTTTTAGCTTTATGTGTTTCCCTTTGCAGTGGGGGTAAATTTTGTATTTTTGATTCTGGGATTATCAAAGCTGTTGTGAACTCACTTCAAAGTCACCATCTGACTTCACACCCAATGGATATGTAAAGCAACTGGGTTCTAAGCATAGCAGGCATGCTTCCCCTGTGAGTCACCAATTTGTTGACCCAATTTTGCCCCTCAGGCAAAATCCTGGTCACCTCCTACACCTGCTTTGCATGGCTAGTCATTTCAGGTTGCAAGGTCCACTTTCAGGTTTTGACAGTTTCCATTTCAGAGCATTGGTTCATCGGCCTAGTTCGTTGGCATTCATGGTGGTGAAAGACAGAATCTCTAAACGTTCACGCAAGAAGAGAAGAAGAGAAAAAACCGAGCGTTTCAACACTTAGGCAAAAAGAGGGCAGAAAAAATGTAGAGGGTGGCAAATTCGCCGCCCACTACAAGGGCAGGTAAAATGAGCCCACTTACAAACATGCAGAGGGCGACAAATTCGCCGCCCACAACACAAAAAAAGGGGAAAGACGTCGGCCGACGTCGACAATACTGCCGTCGTCGGCACCTTACAGAGACTGACATCGGTAGAACCACTGACGTCGATAGCACAAAGGCAGGCACAAAAGTTGGAAAAGCCCACCCTATGGCGGTGAATCAGAAAAGCCCGCCTATGGTGGCGAATTGTAAAACCCCGCCCTAAGGCGGTGAAATGGAAAACCCCGCCCCATGGTGGGGAAGGAGAAATTGCCGCACAAAACACAATGCAACCGATGTCGGTAGCCTACTTAGACCGACATCGGCAAGATTACCGCCGTCGGCAGCTTATTGGCCGACGTCGGCATAAATCCTACATGAAATCCATGCAAAGGGTGGCAAAATCACCGCCCACTACAAGGGTGGCAAAATTCACCTGCAGTGCACAAGAAAAAACCTGCCCAGCCGCCAGAGGAGAAGACCAACACACAAAATGAGGCAACAAGCATGGTCTTGGCAGACTTGTGATGTCATCAATAGTGTTTTTCACGCTTTCTGATGAAACTTCTATTAGCTCTTCTGCTATAAATATAAGGACTTAGTCATTTTTCAAGAGATCTTCCTAACTTTTGTAAAGAGCACTGCTCTCCAAATTTCCCACCTGAATCAATAAAAGATAGTTTTTACCTCCATTTGGATGGATCTTTCAGTGTATGCATTGAATGTTAATCTGTGTCCAGTCATTGTCTCTTGATGATCTCACAGGTTCAACACCAGCAACCTTGTGATCTACGAAGTGCCACTGTCTGCTGCTGCCAGGAGTAGAGTTCTGTTTCAGAGGTATAGAAAAGGTGAGGTCACTTACAGTGTGTGTTTCTCAGCACCTTGGTGAGTCCCTGTTTCTTGTGCTTTTCATAAGAACCTCCCTGTCATCCCAGAGACTTGGTCTTTTCTACCAAATCTGAGTGTATGTATGTTTTTTGTCTGATTTTGAGAGTGGATGTGGGAAGGTCATCTGTTTTTGGTGTATCACCTCTTTTAGAGTAGGTTGTTTGTTCTCATGCTTTTCTCTCTCCCTTTTCATCCCTCCCAGTATATACCTATATACCTATATTTTACGCTACCTGAAACAAACAAGATACATCAGAGGGAACTAGCCCATATCTAGAGACTCCCCTCTCCTACTTTGCCGTCTCACAGGCGAGAGAGGGGTTTCCATGTTGCTGGGAGAGGGCAGGAATCTGCTTTCCTGCCAAAGGGTGCACTTTCCAGCGTCAACACATGTATCCATAAGACCATGCAAAAAATTCACAATATTAATAAAAAAATTGACTAAAGTTATCATGTTCGGTAGGATGAAGTTATTTATAAAAATTAATATGTCGAGGGATAGTAGTGGTTTCATAATTAGTTGCAATATTTTATTCAATAATCATGGTATTTTAGTCCTAAAAATGATAAGGAATAGGGGGAAGTTAAGAAATAGGGTACAATTTGAAATCAATACTAGCAATGAAATTGTAAAAACAAGGAGACTTTTTATCAAAATGACCAAGCTTATGTTGTTGGCATAGAAGTTGAGGGTCATGCACATGGATTAATTATAGGATATATTCATTAGTAGGGATAATAGGTAAGGGTCCATAATATTCAATATCCACTTTAAGATCTATAATTTGATTTTCATGATTATCAAATTTAGGATGTGTTTATTGAATGGTTGTATCTTGTGCATCTAAGGTAATTTCAAGAGTATAGGTATGATATTATTTGATAGAATATGGTATTTAAATAGTGGGAGAAACATGATCATCGATAGTGATTGAATTGTGTATAATAGGTATGGAATTAGTTTGTTTGGTAGGATTAATTGGAGGTAATGTATCTTGACTTACTATATTGATCTGATCAGTGTAATTAGGGATTGTAGGTTGGATAATATCAAATTGGTCAATTTATTAGATGGCCCAGGGAATATATATTAAAGGTGCATTGGTAAGTGGTACTTATAATTATGATTAACTATTAGAGGATATGTGAATGACATGAACATCACAATTGGAGACATGCATTTTTGATAATGTATTCTGATAGTGTAAAATGTCTAAATCATGTGGCTAAGCTTTCACCATAATGTATTTATCATCATATAAGGGAGATATAACACATGTATCTATTTCAATAGGAATATCTATAGTGGAGATACCCATATTATTAAAATTATGAGGAGACATGGCTAAAGGATCTTGAAATAGTTTGGCCACCCCATATTTATTACAATAAAAATCATTCTCTATGTAAGAAGCTTCATGTGCATTGCATGGGGGGGGGATATCAGTGGCATCATATATTAATGGAATGGTTATATCTCATGAAATAAGAAGAGGGATTGATTATAAAATATAGGAAGGTTATTGAGTGATATTGCAAATGTTTTGTAAGTCTTAGGTTCATCGTCATCTAAATCTATGAGAGTTACATGAAGATCATAATGCATATTAAAAAATTTAGGAAGAAAAGGATTATTGTTGTGAGTGATAGTAGGAATTAGGATTTAGAAGTTAGATATTCCATGGATTAGGATCAACCTCATGTTTGTATCATTTCTTATTATGTATGAATTTGATGCATTGGTCTTTGGAAGATGCAATAGCTCACATACGATGAGTCCATGGATAACCTAAGAACATGTTATAAGATAAGGAAATATCAAGGGCCATGAGCTTGGTGTAGATTATCTTGGGTCCAAACCAAGTGGTTTTTTTTAGTTTTATAGAATCCATGACATATGAGTCATGTTTGTTTGAGATTTATTTGAAATATCCTAGTTATTTAATTAACCAAAGATAGGTAACATTGATACCTAATCCTCCATAAACTAAGAGTTTTATAATTAAAGTGTTATTGGTGCTAATTTTGATAAAGGGAGGTGGATCATTTGATCTAAAGATAATTTCATCATTTATCATATCTTCTTATATAAATTCTATGGAGGGTTTGGTAAATGAAAATGTTTCAATAGTATGCACTTTGGTAGTTTGAGGAGCATCAAAAGGTAGTTTAGATTCATTAGATGAGGGTTATTCTATTTCGTATAGTTGTTTCTTGAGAAATTTGTAATGATAAGGATAATTTATCACTAATTCCATGAAAGCAGTTTTACAAGGAAAATAATTAAGTTCATCTAAGAAATTATAGTGAGGTTTATAATAAGAGTGAGCATGAGGCTTAGGTTGAATCTGAGGGTCCATTGGTGGAGATGGATCCTCACTAGTGGAAGGTTTGAAATATGCTGATTGAGAAGTGGTCCTATATTTAAGAAGTTGATCATAACATCATATTTGTGAGAAGGTTTGTGATGATAATTGTCTTTAGTTGCATTCACATATTGATAATTTGTATAAGATTGATCATAATTAGCATCAATGGTATAAACATCTTAGTTAGACTGTTATGCATTAGGACATGTAGAAGGTTTATGATATTTTAAAGTTAAAGGTTTGGAAAATTTTCTATTTTGAGAGGATTTGAGATAATCAAGATAACATAGTTTTATCATGGCATCATGATCAAAGGCATCTCCTAAAATGGAAGAAACTAAATTTTTTATAAGACCATGACATGTCTCATGAGAATGGCCAATGTTAGTGTAGAACCAATAAAGTTTATTAGGATCATACCCTAATGGGGGAGAAATATTATTATAAATGAAAGGTTTAGAAGGAGATAATAACTTACTTATTTCTAACACCATCAAGGTTGAGTGGGAAGGAAGTTGAATATTTGCTTTGACTACTCCCATTTTTATTGGATGGGATTTATAGTGGGAATTTGTGATAGTGATTGCTTTAGTGAACATTTGAAAGGATTCCTTGATTGAGTTATGTGATGGTTCAAATTGACTCATAAAGAAATATTATCATTTATCTTGATCAAGAGCCTCTTCTAACATTTGAGGAGAAAAGATTCACAATTTGTATTAAAGAGAAGGTTTTAAGGTGGTAATAAATAATTCAAAGATATTATCATGAATCATGATATGATTTACGTTGTGAGCTAGTTATTTTCATATTTTTATAAAACTAAGAGCACATTTGATAGGTAATTACTTAGCATTGATGAAGTGACTATGAGAATTTTTAAAAAGATCATTTTGTTGAAATTATTTAACTAGATAATTTATGATACCCTCTAGTTTCTATATTGAATGTTTGGGGAAATTTATTATACCATTATAAAACATCTCATGTAAGAGTTTTGACATAATGTTTAGTTGTAGCAAAAGTTTTAGTTTGGACCCAATCCTCATAGAGATTGCCAAATGATTTAAGGAAGATAGTAGGGTATTTAGTTCCATCATATTTAATGGTTGGAGAGATATTTAAAATATATATGGATACATTGGATAGAGCTAAAGGTTCCTTTTAGAGATGTTGAAGCATATTTTTATACATGATATGTTACTATATGATATTCTCATTAGTATTTCTAATAGGAGGAGGAAAACAATTATAATTATTTTAAGGCATTTAAATAGGGGTTTGAATTGCCATTTTTAAGCTATGGTTTTGCATTTGGAGCATTGTTATTCATTTACATAAAATTCATTTGTTTAACCATTTAAACAAGAATTTGAGCTGTATCTATAGTTGTATTTTTATTGTTAGTGGTAGAAGGTGGGATGTTAGTGTTGGTAGGAGGGATAATCTTGATATTAGTGATAGGAGGCTTTCATATAGGGAGATTTATGATGTTGGTGTAAATTTATCCAATGGTAAAGTAGGGAAGTTTAGATAAGGTATTGTTTAGGGTATGATCATCTAGATCATTCTTTTGAGTGATGTGGACCATGTTGCATTTTATTAACCTAGATGAGGATCAAGAGAAGTTGTGCCATAAGGGATATAATCTTAATTAGCTAAGATTGATAAGAAAGAAACACCCATGTATACTTATAATGGGTTGAGGTTCTCAAGAAAGTTTCTAATGGGTGATTTCATGATGTTAATCAGTGTGAGAATAGGAACAATAAGGTAGAAGGTTGAGAGAGGGAAAATGTTGATAAAATAAACTAAGTCAACATGGATCTACAAGATCAACCAATTTTATCTAGTGTAATTATATAAATTAGGAGTAATAGTTATAAATTATATTAGGTTGGCTAAGACATATAGGGTCAATTGATTTGATCTAGTGCAATTTTTAGGAGTCTAAATAAGCTATTGGAAATTAGACTAGGTTAGTCATGATCTAT
Source organism: Torreya grandis (assembly GCA_037957365.1). Taxonomy (NCBI): domain Eukaryota; kingdom Viridiplantae; phylum Streptophyta; class Pinopsida; order Cupressales; family Taxaceae; genus Torreya; species Torreya grandis. The sequence goes on from JARHVA010005277.1 coordinate 1,013,565, forward strand.
AGGGTCAACCAAGTTTATCTAATGAAATTTATATAGATATAGACAAGTGTTTTAGAAATTAGACTAATTTATGTAGGACATACATGATTGATTGGGTTGATCTAGTGTAATTTCTAGAAATCTAGATAAGTGTGCTAGAAATTAGATTAAGTTAGCCAAAACATACATGATTGATTAGGTAAATATAGTGAAATTTATATAAATATGGACATGTTTTGATACTGACTAGCTTGAGTTGGTTGACTTAGTTGGGTAGTCAAGGAAATACATGAATTTTTATAGCCTAATAAGTTGAACTAGTTGATTTAGTTGTGTAGATATAAAATATAGATTTTTAGAGCCTATAAAGTCAATCTAGTTAAACTAGTTGTGTAGGTAGAAAAATATATATTTTAACAACTAATGAAATCAAGTTGGCTGACTTAGTTGGATAGGTATGAAAACATAGAGTTTGACAACCTACTAAGTCAGGTGGTAGACTAAGTTGTACAAGCAAGAAATAAACAAAGTTTAGACAACCTACTAAGTTGAGCTGGTTGACATAGTTGTACAATAAATAAATATACAAAGTTTGGATAACTTACTAAGTCAAGATGGCTGACTTAGTTTTATAGGAAAGAAACATAGAAAGTTTGGATAACCTACTAAGTTGAGCTGGTAAACTTAGTTGTGCAAGTAGGAAAATATAGAGTTATACTAAGTCACATTGGTTGACTTAGTCAAATCTAGAAAAAAATTGATAGTTATTTGAATTATATAATATATAAGGTAGAAGTAAAACAAATAATATAAAAAAAGGAAAAACAGCTAGAGTGTAAAAAATCATTAAGGAAAGAGAAGTAATTGTAAACTCATTTTTACTAACTCTTCAAGCATTGGATTTTCTTTAAAAGGCCATTTCTCCTTTTACTTCATCCAGTCGAAATGCCCTTTTAAAGAGGGGAAAAATGCATGCATGATAATTTTATTACCCCATTATTAATCTAACCTCACTTTTTAATCCAATCTAATTTTATTTAATTCTACTAATTAACCCCTTTCCTAGTAATTTTTAGCATTCCCCTTCACTCTTATCATCATATATTAACCTTATAACTCCCATATCCAATTAATCACCCTCTAATTAATTACACTTATCACATAATCCCCACTTATCCAATATATTATGAAATTTTAAATTCACAATCCTAACTACTAGCATACTCATAGGCTTTCTTACAAACCTACTCCCTATTCCTCACCTAAACCTCTTACTAATCCCATATAAATCCCCTATATAATCCTCATTAAATCCTAATAGAGTATAGAGTTATCTAACTCTATAAACTTCTTCCAACCTCTCCACTTCTCTAGAACCCTGTAAATCTAGAGGATTATTAAGAATTTTATATCCCTTTTTATTACCTTCACCACCCTTATAAATAGCCATGTAAATATCTTGGCTAGACTAATTGGAAAATCCATAAGATTTCATAGCCTTCATACTCTCTTATGCATTTTATAATCCTTGTTTGTATTCATAGTCATATATCCTTTTCATCCATTTGAAGTCTTGAAACCACTTTGTCTTACAATCCCATATCTTTTAACTTAATTATCTTGGAGTGACATTTATGATCTTGGAGGGAAGACTCAAGGAGGAAAAATGATGGTGAGATTTCTATAATTATAAGATTATTGCTTCCTCATTTCTCTCTTTTGAGTTTTTTTGTGAATTTTGAGTTGATTTAGCTTATTTTATGTGTTTAAATTTATTTCTAAAATTTCACATTATACAACTTGCATGTTTATTTACTATATTAACTTTCTTACTTGTATTACAATCATAAGACCTAACCAGGGTTATCACATCATGAAATTTGACTAGAGGACTTGGAAACTTCTATTTTTCCATTATGTGATAAGAGATACCTTAGTTTAGATTTAGATGATCTATTATTGGTCATGACCCTAATATAACAAAGTATTTATAAGTAGACTCTTAGTTGATTACCTTAGATGAGCTTGGTTATTACTAAGTAGGATAAGTTGTATATTTGTCTTATTTCACTTGCATACATTGTAGTGAGCCTGACATGAATCTAACCCTTGCATGAATATTTTAAATAATATGGACTTATCAATTATCCAAATTTTTGAAAACTATTATAAATAAATTATACCGTATAAAGATTTAGTTGGACTTATTACAAATAAGTCACATTTATCTAATGTATTTGTAATAAGTACAAATTATTTAAAATGATAAAAAATAATTAGTAGTCTAATTTTTAAATACTATTAGAAATAAATTAGACTTTATCAATAATTAATTGGACTTTTTAAAAATTAGTTAGAATTATTACAAATAAATCACATCTATCTAATATATTTATATTAAGTCCAAATTATTCAAAATAATTAGAAATAATAGTAATCAATTTTTTGGAAACTATCATAAATAAATTGGATTGTATCAAGATTTAGTTTGACATATTACAAATAAATCACATCTAACTAATGTATTTGTAATAAGTATAAATTATTTAAAAATATCAAAAACAATTAGTAGTCCAATTTATAAAAACTATCATAAATTAATTAGGCTTTATCAATAATTTCTTGGACTTATCAAGAATTAGTTTGACTTATTACAAATAAATCACATCTATCTAAGTGTGCAAAATAGTCAGATCATGCCTTTAGAAGGACCATGGTATTTATATCTTCAATCAAATTTATATGGCCATTAAAATTGGTTCAAAGATTGTGCATTTACAAATTATAAGCCCGAAAATTTATTTCATAAGAATAAGTAATTCATATATCAATTGGGCACTCAGGTAATATGTGATTAGGTTACCTAGGATGACTGAGATGCCACACATCAGTAATTGATTAGGTCATGAACTATTTTCTTAATCCTTAGGTGATGTCCCTATGACCATCAAAGTTTATCTCATATTATGCATAGGCCATGTGTCTATCACTTAGAAAATAGTTCACCCATGTTCTCTTTGGTATTCAAAAGACAGTCTTCAAGATTGTGCTAAGTGGCATGATCATAGATGCTCAAGTCACTGGGCACCTCCTAGATGTTTATATAATCTCCCACACATATGAGTAATTGAGATTGTCATGCATGTTGAAATATTAGATGCTGACACTATTGAGGACCTTTGTTTTGATTATTCATCCTTACATAGAGTTGAGTCATCAAGATTGTTCCATGTAGTATGATATTGGGAACTTGACATTCACACTTTGAGTTGGTAGCAGACAGGCTTTATGCGTAATTAGTTACTAAAGATCATTTTATGATACTTAAACTATGAAGTGTAATTTGAAGAACTTAAAAGCCAAAGACCATTTATTGATACGTAAATGCTAAAGAAAAAATCTTAATGCACAAATGTTGAATGCAAAATTCTGATTGCCAATATGTAGAATGCCAATGTAAAAAACCCAAGTACCTTTCTAGTAAACCTTAATAGTGAAGTGGGAAAACCATGGGACATAAATTCTGAAGTGGGACATTCTAAGGAATAAAGCCCAAATACCATTTCATAAACACAATTTTACTGAAGTGTATTTTATAATGCATAAATGCTAAAGAGTAATTTTTGATGTGAAAAATTCAAAGACCATTTTCCAAAGACCATTTTGAAGGACGTAAAATGCAAAGTGTAATTTGAAAAACTAAAAAGTTGAAGACCTTTTCATGATTCACAAAATGTGAACTTGGTATTTGGAATACACAATAGTCGAAGACCATTTTGAAATACTCAAAATACAAAGTGCACGTTACAATAGTCAAATGCCAAAGACCTTTTATAGATGCATAATTAATGAATACTAAAGTTTCCATATTATAAAATATAAACTGTAAATGCCAAAGTGTATTTTACAAGATACAAAATGTGAAGTGACACTATAAAACCTCTCAAAAAGTAAATAAAACAATAAAATAATAAGACATCTCTTAAGTGAGTCTCATAAAACATTTTACATTTTTTAAAAATTCACTAAATTTTGAAAAAAAACCATTCATATTTCTCATTTCAAAATTAAGGAAACACCATTTAAAATTTTATAATGTCATGAAAGAAAACAATATTTCCCAATCCTTATCAATAATTTTGATAGTGCCTAATATGATGATGGATTCAAATAGTTTGTTACAATTTATTTTAAAAAATTAGTGATATGAAGTAGTTGATCTCTCTAATTTTTATTTGGTTTCCAAGAATAGATGATATTATCTATAATAATGGATGATAAAGAGGTATTAGTTGGGTTTGCCTTCCATTTCTTGTCCAAACAACCTGAATACATTTCTACTTCTTTTGCATCTTTTGTACCTAGATGAACTAAGATGAACCAATCTATTTTGACCCTTCATTCTATATCTCCATTTTTTTATAGTGTCTAAATATTGATTTCATCTCTAGAAACCCATACTATGTAGTTCACTTCTATAGAATCTTCAGATCTGAAAAATAACATATATTTTTTTACATCTTGAGATGGATTGAATGAAATTCTTGTTCTTTTTCTTCTTGGATCAACATATGTATCTATATATGCCACTCCAAAATCAAGGGTCCTATCATAAACCATTTTGTGTAGATCTCTATGTAGGGGTATGTCATGGCAAGTTCTAAGACAAAAATCACTTGTACATTCAACTTCAGAGGAAACATGTTTTCTTTCATTATGTCATGTATATTTTGGAAGTAATATATCAGATCCTTCCACTTACTATTTTTGGTCAAACTAAATTCATTGAATTGTTGTAAATAATTAATAAAGTTATATTTAATTTATTTTTCACTTTTTTTTATAATTCTATCTGAGACATTTTGAATAATGGAAACTTGCAATGTTTCTCTATTTTTTAGGTATTTGAATTATTTTTTTATCAGATTACCTTCTAGAACATTTGGCTCACCATTTTATTTTTTTCCCCATAATGTACTTAGGGGGGACAAATTTCTATCTCTTATATATTTTTTTAATGCATAATGGGCTAACCTTGCTCCATGCGTAGAAGAAAATATTAACTTTTTGTCAATCTTACTATTTCATTTCTACCCTTCAGTTGGTAATTATTAACATAGTATTTGAAATCTACTACATCTTCAATCGAATATGGCATGAAGTTTCTTGTATTTTCACATGTCCTATAATTGTCCATCATCTCTGCCACACTCTATACATCCTTCCTCTTTTTACATTCAGACAGGTTTACAAAGGTTTCATCGATGTCCTCATGGGCATGTCTTATAGGGAGAAATCCAACCTCGACATCAAGGAAAATACCTTTGTAGACAAGGAGAGATAAATATTCCAATATAAACCTATACAAAAACATGATTTTATGAATTTGTAAATATAATAGAACTACATTTAGTTCCATATAAGGTTAGACATTTTTTTAGATATAATTATGGATGGAAGGATGTCCCTATTCTTATTATCCCCACAACAATTGTCTAGTTGAATTTATAACTTGGAAATAAGTTTTTTGAAGGCTCCAATTGATTATGCTTCTTATATGTATTTTTTGTATTCATGGTATCAATTATTAGACAAAAGTGCATCATACAATGGATATTTTAAAGATCCAAGTTTATATAGTAAAGATCAATAAGTATCTGGCATTGTTATTTCCATATCCTTAAATCACTTGTTCAATGAGGTGATTGTAAAGGTATACCCTATAATAACATATGGTAAAAATTAAATGACCATATCTACCTATACCATTACCATGTGTTATAATCCCTACCATTAACAACTCTACTATTTTGTTAGTAACTACTTTGCTTTTTGTCACTCTCCTTGGCATAGATGTTTTTTGATATTCTACCTTTTCATGAATGACACTAAGGCATTCTTTAGGGTATTGATCTAACATTAATTTATATGTATAATACATTTATATTATTAAAAGTATCTAATTTTAGTACATCACTAATTCTTGATCGATACGATCTCCTAAATCTCTAGAGAGGGACCCAAAGCATTTTTATTGAGTCAAAAAGAGACATGTTTTATACCTAGAGAAGTCATCAGACTTAGAAATGGTCACATCATGAAAATTACTTCTCCACATGTTATTAAATTTTGGCTGGGATATTGGTTCATATTCTATATCTACTAGTTGTGCATTGATGTGGCACCTTATAAATTCTTTAGTGAAAGATGGTGGAATATGTAAAACATTTTATCATGAGCCATATATATCTATCTATCTAGAATGCAAGTCTTGGATAAACATCTACAAAATCATCCACCATTTTGTCCAAGAAATCATTAGCTATCATTATCTTCTTTTGTGGCTTTTGTCAAAACCTCCCCATGTAAAATGCATTTCATTCCCCATTTTGTGACAATTTTGAATGTCAAAAAAGCCACGTCTCTTTAATCCATATATTTTAATCCAAGATTCCAAATAGATCTCAATACCCTGAGAATCAATGGTAGTTTTATTTTTATTTTTCTTAAACAAATTGATAGAAAGGGCATACAAGACATGTTACCTCCCATCTTGTGGTGGAATCAAAAAACATTATCCTTCCATATTTTAGTATCTCAAATGACAATCCTGATTGAATTTTTTTTAGTACAACATTTATCTACATAGACTTTTATTATCTCATTATCTATGCTTTCATCAAACTCCACTTGGCTAAGTAAAGTGTTTGGCTGATTTATTTTTTAGCTTGAGTAGTTTTAGGCATGAGTTAATTTGTTTTTATGCCTTTGCTGTAGAAATGTCATGCAAGGAATGAATTCATTATCCAAAACATCCCAAACATTTCCAATTTATTTATCATTTTGTGTTATGTATGGTAAATTAATTTCTCTACATTCCATGTCCACTATCTTGTTTAAATGTTATATAATGATAGATGTTTGGTTATCTCTATATTGTAAGTCTCATAATATTATAGAAACTAACATATATAAATTCAATTCATTTTCTAATTTTGGGACATAAATACAACTAAAAAATCTCTCCTAATTGTAAAAATTCAACATAATCAAAAGCAAGTTTTTCATCATTTGCAAGGGTTGTACATTTGTGAAAAAAATGTACCCTTTTCCCAATATTTTTTTTCTTAGGATATGCAACGTGGTATGGTCATCAATATATCAAACCAATAAATCTAAGATAGGGTTTTTTTTGCATTAATTGTATATGCAGAACTAAACTAAAATTATTTTGTCCTTATTCCATGTCATTGAAAACTTGTCTATGACATGTTGCATCATTCTTGTGCTCAATATAGTAAATATTTCAACCACATCCACCGAATTATCCATAAAATCTCTAGGAAATTGAAGTGGCAAAGTCAAATCAATTTTTTTTTATCACATTAACACTTACACATTCAATAGGCATTTCCTCATTGTGACATGTGGATTTGAGATTTATGGATTCTAAAGAGTCAGAATCTAGACCTAGAACTTTGTGTATTCTTCCTTCACCAATAACCTTACTATTATTTATGAGTGAAACATAGTCTCCACATTGGAAAGCCATTGCCATAAAATTTTTCAACATGGACATTTTCAAAACACATGAAAAGATTTTTTAATCAAGTTATATATAAAATTAGTCCAATTTATACCTATACATAGAAGATAAATATCTATTTATACCATAAGATAATCATGGAGATATGTTAAAATATAAAAGTGTTAAAAAGGTAATGTATAACACATTTTTTTAATGACATTATTTATGTCAATCCAAAAAAATATTTGCTTTTAATATCAAATATTGCATACTTCAATCCTCATTTCATCCTACTTTGAAGGTTTCTCTTAGGAGATATCTTTCAAACATGCATAAAAGTAGAATAGCCTAGTAGGAAAAAATAGCTAATTAAATTGACACTTAATCATGTATATTTTAATAGTATACAAAATTATATTGAGTAATGGGAGTTTTTAGAAAAATTATGGAAAATGATTAGCTACTTATATTTTGGGATATTGTATGTGATTTGAACCTCTGTGGTGAACCCAAGAGTTTCAAGGTATATTCCATATTATTCTACAAGTTTGTGTTGTATGTTGGTCTCTTCCATTTCTTGTTATTGATATGGTATCTTAGATATTTGATATATGCAATAGCATTTTTAAACATTATATTGTGACTTACTTAAGTTTTGTTAATGAAGAATGTGTTATATCCATTCTAGTTGATAGATCTCAGTGACTATTTATGCAATAGGATCTTGTTAAGATAATTTATAATTTAGGAGGAAGTACTTCCTTAACATAAATTCTTAGGAGATACCTTTCAAACATGCATTAGGGTACCCTTGTAGGTACTAAAAGATACTTAAAGGTAAGGAGATATATTGAAGGTTTTGGTAGTACCATCAAGGGGTCTCATCGAGATACCTTGAACATCTACATGATTGGAATTTTATTTCAAGATATCTCCTAGGAGATACCTTGAAGGGCCTTGTAATACCTCCAAAGGTACCCATCGACCAAGTTTGACTTTGAGGTCAATCTTGGACCCCTATAGGTAAAAAACTTGGGTTTTTAGATATTTAGTGGTCTAAATATTTGTCATAGGCTATATTATAGTTTAATTTATGTTATCTAATCCATTTTTATCCTTAGTCATGGTTTCATTAGCTTATTTTTCATTTTAGGTCATTCAATGTACTTTTAAGAGTCATTAATGCAAGTGTCACAATTCCCACGGTGTTTAGGTGCCATTTTTTCCTTATAATCATCCAAGAAGTCATTTAAACTATCATATATGTAAGTTACATCAAAATAATCTATGTGGTTTAATTGAAATTCAAGAATCTAATTGAAAAAGGAACATTTGGCACTTGTACAACCCATGGGGAAGTGTGCCACATGGGAAAATACCATGGAAGGCATATTCAACTTACTAACACTAATATATATATATATATATATATATATATATATATATATATATATATATATATATATATATATATATATATATATGTTTGTTTTTCTCTATAAGTGCCATTTTAAAGACAAAACCATTTTGCTTCTTTTTGTAGTTCTAGACATACACAAGTGACCTATAGTTTTATGCTTTGTATAGATATATCAAGAGGTTTTAGGACAAACTATTTTGGAAGATTGTATTTCAATTAGAGACCTTCATTTATGTATAAATATTTTTAATAATGGTGGCTTGTGCTTCATGAACCATCCTCATGAAGTTGATTGTACTTTTCTACTAACTATTTCATGCACCCTATAGGTTTGATATATTTTGGTCAAATACCTATGAAATAGTTAATGATTTTGACTCTAGATGATGTTGGATACCTTATAAAATGATTTACATACTTAGTTTCATGTTCCATGGTGTTTTGATTAGTAATTTAGTCCATATTAAAAGGAAGGTTCCACCATGTGTAGTCTCAGTTAAAGTTCTTCTTGTTTATAGATTGTTGTTTTCTTGTAGAGGTCTCATGTAGTTATGGAATTATGTTACATAGGTCTCATGGTCATATGACTACCTAATTCCATTTTTTGGTTTCACCATATCATGTTTTGGGTAGCTTACAATCTTTTCATTCTCCAATGTCAACTCTTTGCCCAAATTCACTTGCAGTAACATGTTTAGAGATTTTTAAACTTGTTCATGGGATGGTAATCAAGGTGTATTAGTTGTCCAAGACATCAATAATTTAAAATATTTCATTGAGATGTTTGGGAAAGTGCAAGTTTTATCACGTGCTCATTCTCCATGCTAAAACAATAATGAGATGCCTCTGTTTGCTCTATTCCATATATATGTAGGCAATATTCACATTGAAAGGAATGTTTGAAGCTTCTATCAAGATGAACTTATTGTTATTCATGCATATTTAAGGTTTGAAATAGTTTTGAGCTACCCATGAGTCCTTTTGTCCACCTTGTTTCTCTTTTTCACATTCACTGTCCATATTCAGCTCATTTTCACATACATGCATCTCATGATGATGTCATCATATCCTTAGTATTGGTTTCAATATTTTTGAAATGTGAAAATTTAATTTTAGAGTATTGAGGGAGGCCTTGGACCATTTAAGTAAAATGAGAATGCATACTGCTTATTCTATGACAACTAGAGAAGCTTTATGGCCTATGTTTGAAATGTTCATCTACTATATGAGTAGAGACTTGGTGATTATTGTGTGGATATTTCAAACATGAAAGAAGCCTAATTTTGGATTCTAATATGTGAATTGACACTTTTATACTTTCTAAATTTTTAATGAGGTAAAATAAGATGTAGATTATTATGGTAAAGCAAGATATTGAATTATGGGAAACTTTCCCTAAGATATCAAAATAGATCTCTAGGGGGTATTTGTGGACCTCTCATAACATGTTTACAAAGGATTTAAAATTATATAAAGATGTTAATATTGTAGCCTCTAATGTAGATATGACCTCTACCAAATATGGGAATAAGAAGGTCAATGCAAGGTAGAGGTTGAATACCTTAAAGTTGCCCTAAAAGACATTGAAATCTTGCAATAATATCTATAGGTTTGAAAGCTTGAATGCCATTTCACATTATAGGAGTAAATAAGACATTCACTCATGAATAGGATGGTTCAACTAGTTAAATGATATTAAAAATGGAATGGAGACCATCACTATAAGGTTGATTCATACCTTTTCAAGCTTATGAGTGCCTGAAGGTGTCCATCTATAGGAAACAAATAAACCTACAACAAGACAAACAAATAGTGATTCAAGAAATGTGTTTTGATAGTGCTTTGACCATACCAAGGTGAGTATAAGATGGATACAAATACTTTGTGACCTTAGGGGATAAAAAGGATGTTTTAAAACATCATAAGTAGGTCTCAAGGAGGTAGTAAACACCTATAATAGGGTCTAAGGGTAGGGTGTCTCAGTTTAATAGGAAAGGACTCAGTTGAGAAGTCTAAGTGCATATAAAGGGTATAATCATGGTGGAAATTATCCACAGGATTTTTAAATGACCTAAATATAAATAAAGTCTTGAAAATTATTTTTTAGACGTAAACTATACAAGTGCACCTACAGGTGCTTCTTCCAAATAAGAAACAAAATCAACAGTCTATCAAGTTGAAAAGTAGGGCCTATGTGAGGCGTTTAGAAAAGTTGGAGTGATAAGTGAGTTTAAAGTACTTTAATGATAGTTTTAATAGTCTCATTAGACCATAAAATATCATTAAAAAGGTCCAAATGAGCTAATATATACCTTTAATAGTAAAAAAAAGTAGAGTTTCTTAGTCAGGTAGGAAGGGACTCAGTTTTGAGGCTTAAAGTGCATGTGAGGGGTTAAAGAGATTTTGAATCTGAAGAAATAACACATGAAAATATACATTAGGATATTTATGGAACTAATAAGCTCCAAAGTTGATGAAAAAAACCTACAAATGTCTCTTAAACCCTTGTGTGCAACTATAACCATCATGTTGTAGTCTTGAACATGAAGGTGAGATAAAGAGATGAAGGTGTTTAGGGGAAGAGAGAAATTTTGCCATCAAATTGAGATGATCCATGATTTATTAATAAATATTTTACACACACTCCAATACCCATTAAAAATTATCTTCCACTCTTTATATTGGCCAAGGCTATCAGCCTATACAATGAGCTAGGAAACCTCTTTGCTCAATAGATGAATATGAGGAATTCAAAGAAGAGGAATGTTTTGTGGTGAATAAAAAGATTCAGTAACATGAATTAGATATGGGTAACATGTTGAATAATCCTAGGGGCATTTTTTTTTAGGAAGAGGTCAGTCTTAGGTAGATTTGAGGAAAATGTAGGAAAACATGGCTTTTTAGAGGCCTTTTTGAGCATTTTGAGCTAGTTAGGCACCTAAATCAAGGAACACAAATAAATTTTTTTGTAAAAATAATCATCAATGACTTGAAAAACTCCAAAAATATCAAATTTTCCTTAGGGAAGAGGGACATACCTCACTATTTTATCTCAGAGGTCAACATGTCAAGGAAAATAAAGTTTTAGTAAAGCAAGCTAGTAAGGTCAAAATGAGCAAATGAACTTGATGGAAGGTTTAGGAAACACATATAATAATGTTTTGAGGTGTATGAAAAGAAAATAGATGATAAGAAGTACTAATTCAGTCTTAGAACTTTCAAGATGACCAAGATCCCCTTGCACACAGTCCAACTAGACAAGTTTCTTTTAGGCCTAGTTAGTAAACAAAAGGAAAAGGTGAAAGGAAGTGCTTGGGAGGTTATTTAATGAATTTTTAGGTTTGAATGAGATGTGAAAATGAATAAGACATAATAAAAACCATGAAATATCATTCCAAGTATCCAAATATAGTTGGGTGCATGCTAGGCCTATTAGGCCTTCAAGGGACCTAGAACTAATTAGAGGTCTACCTTCATTTCTAACTCTTGATGAGCTATCCAAATGATTGAGACATGACAGTGAGATGTAATTAGTCATGTTTGAACTTATAGTATGTATATAAACCTAAAGGAAAGCTAATTTTAGTTTAGAAAGAGTTCAAACATGCAAGAAAGTCAGAAACAAGCTCGATGGGGTGACTTCAAGTGTTCATATCTCCTCTAAGAGTTTGCATGGTAACCAAAGGAGTTTGGACGGGTTAGTAGGGTCCATAAAAATAAGTTTTGTGGCATTTTTTGGTGAGATAAATGTCATAACTTTATGAATAATTCTTAAGACTAAAAACTACCTAAAACCCTACTAAATCCTTAGTAGAGACCTGATAGAGAAAACAAGCTTGGAGAGTTATCCAAATGACATATTTTAACCATGAAAGATATTATAAATTTTAGAGTAATCAATAAATATTCATTCCTTACTTTTGAGTTGTATGGAATTGTACAAATAGGGGGAAAAAATATATATATTTTTTACCATTTTATGTGTTTTATAGGTTCTAAGAAGCTCTAAGATATTAAATCAAGTTTGAAGGAAATATATATAATTATAATAACTCCTATGGTAATTTTATCCCAAGTAAAAACTCATAAGTGTCCAAACCATAGCTCTCATCTCAACCAGTCAAAACTGGTATAGTGAACATAAGGGTGAGAAGTGTGAAAACCTCAAGTAGATGTCTTTTTAAGGTGAACCTGAGTAATCTAAGGCCATAAAGGGTTTTTAAAAGTGTCATACACTCCCTCCCATATATTTTCATGAAAACTTGATGCTAAGTTTGAGGCCAAGAGTGAGTGGTGATAAACAAGAGGAGTTTTTCAGACTACAGCCAGTGATGAATTCCTTCTAAGAGTTTTTAAATGAGGAAGAATACAACCAATGCATAGATATGAATCTATAAAATCCTTCCATCTCATCCCAATCATCAAAATTATACCTAGTTTATTGTAGGATGTTCAAATAGGTCCAAATCATGAAGGTAGTTTTTTGAGCCAAAATGAGGAGTTTCATGCCATTTTTCATAAGTTTCATGACTTATATGGACATTTGGACCACATGAAATTGCGTGGTTTGTTTCACATCTCTTTCTCATGAAAATTTAACCTCTTTTATTATCTTTTTAGGTGTCTAAGTGACTTTTGGAATTTCCTTATCTCACCTCGCTCCCAAATGCTATAAATATTGACTATGTTGGCTCTTTTTAGCAACCTTCATTGGTTGATGGTGAAACCCTAGCCAATTTTATACTTGAACATATCTTGAATAAATAAAACAAGTGAATTTTACTACTTACATGCTATATAATTGAGTTTTATTATAATCTTATTGGTTTTGTCTAGTAGAAGATCATCTTTTCTAACATCTTACCCTTGAATCTTCACCAAATGTGTAGAAGAGTAATTATTTTAGGTCTTTTTTAGTGTTCTATTTTAAGTGTATGTGTGTTTTATAAGTGGATCATGACTATATTCCATAAAGGAATCATATATTACCCTCTTAAGCATCAAAATACCTCTTGAACCTAGTACATGAAACATTGATGTGACAATCCATCTTGAGTTGTGAGTTTTGAGTGAAAGAAGATTTGATTAGCTCTAAATAGTATAACTTCAATCAATAGGAAGAAATTCAATATTGGTGCATCACATTTAGTTTTCTTAGTTTGTCTTCTTAACCCTTTTTATGCAAAGTTGATAGATAAGAGAGTGTTTAAAAGAGTGCATCAAGGGAACTAACCCTTCTAGAGATTCATCTTACAAATTTTTTTACCCATAGCAAGTGAGACGTCTCCATTGTTCCAATTGGATGAGGAGAGAAAGGCATATCTTCAAGGGGTGTAAATCTAGGTGACAATATTTTTTATCATGATTGGTGGGACTCTAAATCCTAGAATATTATCCAAGAATGGTGCTGGTGTTGGCATAATTATAGCTACAAGAACATCTACATTCAGTACCTAGTGACTCCACTAAAGTTTTCAACTCTTTAGTTACTAATAAATCCCTAATTTCCATGCCAAAGGTGAGCCCTAGGTCTACTATTAAAGGTATACCCTTTGAGTTTGTGTAATTGCCTTTGTATTCTATCAAAAGGTTTAGGTTTGTGAATACACACCCTTATTTAAGGGAGTTGGTGTTTAAAAAGTCCAAGTTATTTCTTATTTTAACCCATAATACCCATAGTATACATTCTAATATGGATAGGAGACAACCTTTTGTACCTTTGACTAGATCATCTTCATTGAATCTTGCCCAATATGACCAAATTCCTAGAGCAACCCTTAAGAGTGTTCCATATTTTAGTGGAGAAGGTAATATTAATTCTATTTAACACATTATAAACATAGAAAACCTATGTAATATCCATAATATCTCTCAAAAGAATGTAGTCATTAGGTTATTGACATTGTCTTTCAAAGGGAAAGCTTTAGATTGGTATGGGACTCTACTTGAAAATTCTATTGGTTCATGGGATGAACTAGGAGATATATTGACTAAGAGGTTTGGAGAGAAGAGTGATCATATATCACTAGATAATAAATTGACCACTATCAAGAGGGAACCACAAAAGTTTATGCAATATTTTAACACTAGATTTTAAAAAACATGGGATAAGATCCTAGTCCTTGTGAGACCTACATGAAATTATGCCTTTTTGTACTATCTAAAAGTATTGAACAGTGATGTAGCCATGATGATCGAATCAATGGGTGGGAATACACTACCTACTATCGATGATATAGTTATAAATTATGAGAATTGTCTTGTTCAAGTAGGGAAGATTGCTCCTATGCCATGAATGCCACTATTTCATGATTTACAACCTCCTAGTCAAGTTTCATTACCTACCTTGGCTCTTTTTCCGAGTCAAGAAAAGTCTACCATTGCCCCTAAATATGAGATCCATGAAGTCAAGAGTTTGATCCAAAGTGTTACTAATTAATTGGTTTCCATCAAAAGGTGATAAGCTCAAAGTTATTGGCCATACCAGTCTTACAATTAGTGTGGGTAAATAAATTGGCCTCTTTTTTAAGGTAATAATAAAGGACAAGGTCAAATCACTCAAACTAGACCTTGCCAAAGCTATAATCCTAATGCCCCATCATCTTTCAAATCTCTTGTTCTCACTCAAAACAAATTTATTCAAGAACAACCATGCTATCTATCCTATGACTAAAATCAAGGCAAAGTTGCATATGCCAATGAAATGCTTAGTCAGGACATGACAATGCAAGGTAGCCAAGTCCCTCAAGTTCCAAATTTTGAGATGTAAATGCAAAATGGAATGGAAAATGGACAAAAACAATTTGATTCTACTCTTATAAATCATTTAGAGGAAGAGTTTTGTGCCATCAATCATTTGGGGAATGGAAGTAATATGAATGCTAGTGTGTCCTCTAACACTAGGTCTACGAATATGGTTGTTGAAGAGACACAAGGGGATAATCCAGGACCTATTTTCACTCCTACAACATCTCCAATGGTGGGTGGGTCTAACTCAGTCCATAAGGTGAAATAAAATTAGAAGTTTTAGAATGTAAGGCTAGTTCCTACACATCCACCTTCACAAGCTACACAACAAGGTACTAGTGCTTCCATAGAGCCTCTTAAGTTGATAAATCCTTCTATCAGTGTTTTATATCATATGGATAAGTTACACATGAATATTTCATTATGGGATTCATATAAAAATTAGGATAAAATCATGTGATTTAAAAGGAATTGTAAGGACTAGGTAAGTAAGTTAAATAACCTAGGAGTGAGAATGTTGTTTTAGTGAATAGAGATCAATCTATTGATAGAAAAGTGAATAAAAATGATAATAATAATCCTTTTTACCTATCATTGATCATTGGTGATTTATTATGTCAAAATTACATCATAGATAGTGGGGTTAGTACTTCAGTTATGCCTAAGTTTATAACATATGAACTAGGCCTCAAGTATGAATTAATGGCTAAAGGAGTTATAAAATTGGGTGGATCACCAACAAAGGCCTTGGTAGTAGTCAAATATTTGAATTTGAATTTACATGATTGTCCTAAGTTTTTCATTCTTCATGATGTGGTTATGGTAGATATACCTCCATACTTTGCTCTTTGTTTTTCAAGAGAGTTTATAATTAAGATAGGTGGATACTTGGCATCCAATTCATCCTATATGGTTTTTAGGACAAAGTATGGTACCAAGGTGAAATTTAATCAGAGCCTATCCATAAAAATCACTTAGAGACTTACATGCCTAAAGTGGCAAATGTTAATTATGCCATTATTGATGAGGAAGAACTTCACATAGATCAATCTCCAACATCTTCTATTGAAGGAGTTTATGATTTATATTTAGATTAATGGGGAGATGAAAATTATGAGCATAATCCTTAAAAATTCATATAAGAAGCTAGTATTGGAGTGTATTGCATTCACGAGGAGGAATATTTCATGTTAAAATTGATTAAGCCAATTGAAAACATGGATGGTTTATGGCAGCTATTCTTTGATGGATCTAGAAGTAAAATTGGGGAAAGTGGTGGAGTAATGTTGGTTTTTCCATACAAGAAAAGGTAATATTCCACTTTTAGATTTAACTTCTCTTGTACTTGTAATGTGGCAGAATATGCGGCCCTCATTCATGGCCTTGAGTGGGTTAGGAAAAGAGGTGTGAAATAATTACAAGTGTATGGTGATAGTGAGTTGATTGTGAATCAAGTAAGAGGAAAAAAATTGACTAAGAACCCTTTGCGTAAGTCCTATAAGCATATATTGTGGGATCTTGTGGAGGATTTCCAAGCCTTCAATATCTAATCTATCCAAATAGAAGACAACAAACATATTGATAGGTTAGAAATAATTGGAGCTCAATTTGATGTTCCAAAGGGGATAAGAGAAGATAATAACCAACCATATCTCAAGGTGATTGCAAGGCCCTCTATACCTGATAATGTCACTAATTGGTAAATGTTTAATAATGCCAAACAAATAGCTCTTTTCCTACAAGAGGAGGCTGAGTTTTCTTCAAAGAATCAATCCAAATTACAATAATAATATTAAGGGTAGATTTTACAATTGGAAACAAAAAAGTTCCCTAAAGTATTAGTCACACTTTAGAGTATCTTCAATGATGATAATCAATTGAATAAAGAGAATGTAAGAATGTATACTAAGCAAGAAAACTATGAGAGAGTATAAATATTTAAAGATAAGTTACTTGCTCTTGGGAAGGTATGTACTAGTGAAGAGAAACATGATTTCATTGTGTTATGTAAGGAATTTTCTAATGTATTTGCATGGGAATATAGTGATTTAAAGGGATTTCATCCAAAATTAGCTCAAAACACCATATATCCAGATGAGAATTTTAAGCCTATTAAGCAAAGACAAAGGCCAATCAATCCTAAGATTGAACCTCTCATGAGGAAGGAGCTTACTAAGTTGATTGAGTCAAAAATCATTTTTACTATTAAGCATTAATCTTGGTTGGAAAACTTAGTCCTTCAAAGGAGGAAGAATGGGGAAATTAGGTTATGTGTTGATTTTAGGGACTTGAATATATTTTTATTGAAGGACCACTATCCTTTCCTTCCATAGAGTATATTTTGCAAGTTGTGTTAGGTAGTGAAAGGTTTTCTCTCCTTGATGAGTATTTTGGGTATAATCAGATTTTGGTAAAGAAAAGTGACCAATATAAGACAACCTTTACTAATAAATAGGGTACATATGCCTATAAGAAAATTCCCTTTGGTTTGTCTAATTCTGGTGCAACATTTCAACATGGAATGGATATGGATTTTCAAGGACTAATAAATGACATTGTGTTGGTGTATCTTGATGATATCATAGTTTTGCCTAAAGATGCAAAGGATCACTTGAATCACCTTAGGAAGATTTTTGAGAGATGTAGAGAGTTTGGAATATATCTTAACCCAAAGAACTATGTGTTTTATATCCATGAAGGTGAAATTTAGGACACATTTTTTCAAATAAGGGCCTATCCATAGATCATAAAAGGGTGAGTGAAATATTGGCATTGGCTTTGCCCAAACTCAATAAATGTTTTCAAAGTTTCTTTGGAAAAAACAATTTTATAAGGAGGTTTACTCTTGATTTTTTTTTTTTAATTTAGTCAAGCCTCTAACATCCATGCTAAGGAAAGATGAAGTGTTCACTTGGACAAGAAGAAGGAAGGAGAGTTTTGAAGAGATTAAACAAGCTATTGCCCAAGCTCCAACTCTTACAAGTCCTAATTTATCAAAGGAACTCAACTTATATATATTTGGAAATGATGAGTTAATTTATGCCATGATCACTCAATCAAATGAAGAGAACTTGGAGTAGCCTATTACCTTCTTTAGTCAAGGATTATAGGGCTATGAGGTAAGATACACCTATGTTGAGAAGCAAGTACTTTTAGTTTTAAGAAGTTTAAAAAAGTTTAGGTATATGTTATCTAAATAAAATATTAACATATTGGTACCCAATCATAGTCCCAAAGACTTCCTTTTGAGCAGATATTTGAATGAAAAAATGGCTGGTTGGATCACAAAAGTGATGGAGTATGATGTAGAAATCAAGACAACCAATCTAGTGAAAGGAAAGGGGTTATGTGAGCATCTTGATTAAGATTTGAAGGAAAAAAAAGATGTTATTTTATCACTTCATGATTGCCCTATGATAGCTAAATCTTCATTAATGAGTATTTGGACACAAGATATGATCTATTTTCTTCAAATTAGTGAGTTTCCACAAGGCCTAGATAGAGATAAAAGAAGGTAATTAAGATTAAAATCTATTCCTTATGTACCTGTTGATGGAGTGTTGTTTAGGAAGGATTTATTAGGTGTGTTAAATTAGATCAGGTTGAGAAAATATTGATTTTGTTTCATAATGGACCAGTGGGTGGTCACTTTGCTTCAAGAACCACAGTTGCTAAGATAATGAGAGCTAGATACTTTTTTCCTAGTTTATTTAAATACACCCATGATTCAATAAGGATGTGTCAAAAATGTGATCTCTTTGATGGTAATAAAAATATTTTAGCCTTTCTTCTCTATCTAATATAGGTAGACCAACCTTTTATGCATTGGGGTCTAGATTTCATAGGCCTAATCAACCCACCTTCTAGTTTTGGTCATAAGTGTGTGTTGACTACTATAGATTAATTTAAAAGATGAGTGGAGTATGTATCTATTAAGGAATAAAATGAAAGTTTAGTTCTAGATTTATATGAAGGCATAGTGACAAGGTTTGGGGCTCCTTCAACAATAATTTTAGACAATGCATTGGATTTCCTTGAAATGAGGACAAGTGAGTGGGATTTGAAACATGGCATCTATCTTAGTAATTCCTCCAAATATTATCCACAAGGGAATGGAATAGTTGAGTCCACCAATAAGAATCTAATCAGGATTATCGAGAGGATGATGGAGGAGAATCAAATAACTTGGCATTCTAAATTGAAGATAATTCTTTGGGATGATAAGATCACCCCAAAAAGAGTAATTAGAAACTCACCATATACACTTTTTTATGGCAAAGAAGCTAGACTACCTATCACTTGAGCTACCAGCCTTGGATCTCATTTATCAGTTAGATTTGATAGAGCTTAAAGAGACAAGAGATCAAGCTTTGCAAACTATGAGGGATCATCAAGATCAAACAAAGAGATACTTTGAAAAGAAATCCATGCCAAGAATCTTTCAAGAGGGAGACATTATTCTAAAGTGGGATGAAGATAGGGATAATCTTGAAAAGCACACAAATTTTGATGATTTATGGAGTGAACCTTCTATCATCACCCAATGCAAGAAACATAATGCTATCTAACTCTCAAAGTTGAATGGAGAGGAGCTTCATATCCTAGTAATTAGTTCCTAGTTTTAGACCTCTAATGACAAACATATATGAAAACCCACTAGTATGTTTCTATAGTCGAGGAAGGGGTTAACATCTAGGATGGAATGGACATAGAAAATTATTGGGAAGCATGCACAAAGGGTATGGTCAATTACTTATTACTTTTGGCTCTACCTCTTAGTAAAGTAACCTACTCACATGAAGGAGTTTTTCACTTCAATATTCATGAGGATTATTAATACTTGAAAGGGGAGTATGATCAAAGCACAACAAAAAATATATGCTTCACCTAAAAAGGGTTGTCACACAAGATGCAAAAATGATTTATATCATATATAGGCTATTGAAGATAGATGAAATGTGGATACAATCATTGTCTTGATGATTATTTTAATGACAATGGAAAAATAGAGAACTATAGTGTTAAGACATGAAGCATACATAATGAATGCATTTCAAATACATAGGGTCTCATACATTTGCAAGGCAAATAACACTTGCAATATGCAAATAGTGTGTTATTTACAGGGAAAGATGAGGTAAATTTATGTTTATTTCAAATAAAAAAGGTGGATGATTAGTTTATGAGCATGAATAAGTTCAAAAACTAGCTACAATATTTTCAATCGACAAGTTCTTATCATTTTAGAAACAAATAAAATAGAATCATGCAAAAATGATCCTAAAATGCTTAGAAACAATGCTACTTATAACCCTTCAATAATTCCTCCTAGATGAAATCATGTGCCCAAGACTACCCTTAAAATAACTATCAACACCCTATTCCCACATCTCAAAGTGGAAAGGATTTTAAGCTCTAGATATAAATCCTAAATGACTACCACAAAGGATAATATATCAGATGGCCAATCTATGAAGCAATTAGAACAAAGCATTATACTTTAATAATTGAAAGGAGCAATAAACCATAAGTTATTTCCATTAATCAATTGAATCAAAACTGTATATAACATGTCTGTAAATTTACATAGCATGAAATTATGTGAAATAAATCTATAACAATGGAAACATTATGGATGCTCTCAAAGCCTGCCAATGATTTTACAATAGAAATCAATTTGGCATTAGAAAAATCACATAGGGAAAACTCTTCTAAGCTATAGCTTGAAACTCAAAAATTGATCGACCATTGTATATTGACACACCCCCTTTACTTATATAGTTTTAGCTATGCCTAGCATATTCCTAAAGATGCTCTAGCTAGAAAATTATTTCATGGGCCTAGAATCTATTCAATGGTGTAACAAACATGATTCCTTAGATTATGCTCATGCCTATGTGATGATGACAAGATCGATACTCTGCTACGCCCCTAACCTATCACATGTATGAGGATAGTATTAGCTGACTTATGGCTTACTTATCCATCTTTGACATTATATTGCATTTATCTATTCTTTATTTTGATTAGTAGGTCCGCCTACGGAGTAATCATGGCCTAGATAGACTATATATAGGAGGTAGTGGGTAATCATTTATCATCATATTGTGAATTCTGCTCTTATTGAAGCTTGTGGAGCTTTCCCCCTCGAAGTGGATTATCTATTATCATATATTTGGATATATTTCAGTCATATTTGGATATAATTCTTCTGTTATACTTAATTCTTGAAGTAATTTCATTACAAGTGGTATCAGAGCTGTGATTTGGGCAATCTTGTGGGTGAAACACTAAATTTTTAAATTTTGAAATATATAAAAAATGGTTAATAATTTATATGAAAATTTTTTACTGGAGTTTATAAATAATTAAATTCAGCTTCCACTAAAATTTCAGCTCATTTTGATCTTTTTTGAAAAAGTTATCTCTATTTTAATGTTTTTCATAAAATTGCTCTATAGTGCGCAATTCAAAGAATTTTTCTGAGTTTTTTACATTTTTGGAAATCTTATAAAAATTTGGATCCAGTTTGTTCTTCGTATATTTTGATTTGAGGCCTAAATAATTACAAAATCACTTGGTCAAAGTTGGGTCAAAAGTGTCAACAAGGGTCGACATCGTAAAACCCTTTTATGGCAGGTCCACAAACTCGGGGCCAAGGAAAGGGTGCTAAAACTCTAGGTAAAACTCCTAAAAAGGATGAGATGGAGTTATAAGGGGATGTAATAGACCCTTTGTACCAGGGTTTTCTGACATAGATCACAAAGTGAGCCAGCTTGACTATAGTGTGCAAGGCATTCAGAGTGAGGTGCAAGTCATACAATCTAGTATGCAATCCATACAAGATATTTTGGGAGATATCATGATGGATTTGAACATTAATCAGTCAAATCATCAATCTAACTCTATTTCACAAACCCACTAGGGTGGTTCTCCTCACCAGTCTACTTCAAATCCAACTCCATGGCCACAAAGGAACCTATTACCAAAGGTGGATATGCACAAATTTGATGGAAAAGATCCACTCAATTGGCTCAACCAAATGGAGAGTTTTGTTGACCTACATCAGTTTCCAAGTGGACAGAAGGTTACCATGGCATCCTTGTATCTTGAACTTGATTAATTCATTTGGTATCGATGGTTGTGTGCTCAAAAGAAAAAGATGACTCTCAATGTCACCTGGTCAGTTTTTATAGAGGAGCTACAATTACACTATGGCAATAGTGCGATAGACAATTACTTCAGCCAACTAGAAAAATTGTGATAAACTAGCTCTGTTAAGGATTATATTCATCATTTTTAGAACCTATCCTTATGTGTGGAGACAATTTCTGAAGCAAACTTGAATGACCTATTTTTGGGTGGACTCAAGGATCACATTCAACATGAGGTACACATGTTTAATCCATTTAATATTTATGAATCTATTATCCTAGCACATAGAGCTAAGGAAAAATTCATAGCCAAAAAGAAGCAGCCATTCACTCACTTCAAAGATCATAGCATATCGTCACCAACATTTCCTCCACCTACTAGATTGATCCCTCAACAAATTGAAGAGAATCATGAAAAAGGATTATGTTTTGGTTGTGATAACAAGTGGAGTAAAGGACATAGATGTGTTGAGAAGAAGTTATTCTACATTAAGGGACCAAATGAAGATGAAGAAGTAGATGATGCCTCCAATGATGATGAGGAAGATATAGAGGAGGTACCTAAAGATTCCCAACCTACAATCTCTTGTCATGCACTTGCAGGTATTAGCACTGCACAAACTCTTAAGGTGGTGGGTTTCCTCAAGAAATAGAAGGTGATAGTGTTGATTGATTCAAGGAGCACCCATAACTTTATAAACCATAAGTTGGCCACTCGATTGAACTGCTTCATCTTCCCAGCACCAAAATTTTAGGTCATGATTGCAGATGGTGGCATAATTAATTGTTTAGGAAAATTCCATAGTATTAATCTTACTATGGGTGGGTACAATCTTGACTCTCCTATGTTTTCTATTCCCATGGGTAACATAGACATTGTTTTGGGAGTCCAATGGCTCACAACCTTAGGTACCATTGAGATGAACTTCCAAGAACTATTCACGTGCTTTCATTCTGAAGGTAAGAAAATTGAACTACATGGATTACATGTAAAATCTCCACAATCGGTTAGTTCACATCAGATGACCAAGATTCTAAAAAAGGGGGCAAAGGGAATTATTGCACGATTATGCTCCATAGAATTTCAACCCACATAGGTATCTACACATCCTGATCTACAAATAATTCTTGAAGACCACTCATCTATTTTTGGGGCCATGCCAAAAGGACTACCACCAAAAAGAGAACATGATCATGCCATTCAACTAATTCCAGGTAGTCAACCACCAAATATAAGACCATATAGATATCCATATGCACAAAAGAGTGAAATTGAAAAGATGGTCCATGAGATGCTGGAGGCAGGGATCATCAAGCATAGCCAAAGTGCATATTCATCACCAGTGGTCATGGTGCAAAAGAAGGATGACACATGGAGGATGTGCCCAGATTATAGGGAACTCAATAAGTACACCATCAAAGATAAGTTTCCTATTCTAGTAATTGATGATTTACTTGATGAGTTGCATGGTGCTAATTATTTCAAAAAATTGGATCTTCGCTCGGGGTACCATCAAATTAGAATCAAGGATGAAGATGTTCATAAAACTACTTTTGGAACGCATGAGGGCCATTATGAGTTTTTGGTAATGCCATTTGGTCTTACAAATGCACCATTTACTTTTCAGAGCTTGATGAACACTATTTTTAGGCCTTTTTAAAGGAAGTTTATGCTAGTTTTCTTTGATGACATATTGATTTATAGTCAGACATGGGAAGCACATCTGCAACATGTGAAATAGGTGTTGATAGTTTTGGAGAAGCACCAAATTTATGTGAAGCCATCTAAATGTGATTTTGGAGTATAGGAGGTAGAGTACCTTGGTCACATTGTTTCCCATGAAGGGGTAAAAGTTGATCCCTAAAAGATCAAAGCAATAATGGAATGGCCCATGCCAAAAACTCTCAAAAACCTTCAAGGGTTCCTTGGACTAATAGGTTACTATAGAAGATTTGTGAAAGGTTATGGCAGCATAGTATCCCCACTCACTGAATTGCTAAAGAAGGATGCTTAACATTGGAATGATGATGCCACCAAAGCATTTGAGAAACTAAAAGTAACTATGTGCACCACTCCAGTTTTGGCTACTCCAAACTTCTCACAAACATTCACTGTTGAATGTGATGCTTCTGGGTTTGGATTGGGGGCAGTACTAATGTAGGAAGGAAGACCCATTACATTTGAAAGTCATCAATTCAAAGGTAAGAATCTACAAAAACCTATCTATGAGAAAGAAATGATGGCTATTCTTCATGCAGTTAAACAATGGAGGTCTTATCTGATGGGTAGACACTTTAAGGTGAAAACGGATCATGATAGTCTCAAATACTTTTTGGAGCAAAGATTATCATCTGAGGAACAAAAAAAATGGGTAACCAAAATGTTGGGTTATGATTTTGAAATCACCTACAAGAAGGGTAAAGATAATGTAGTTGTAGATGCACTATCTAGATGGGATGCATCCACAGAAGCATTACTTTGTGCAATGTCCATATTGCAAGTAGATTGGGTGGATGAAGCTAGGTTAGAATGGGATCAAGACAAGGATACATAGGTTTTGATTCAGAATCTCTAGCAAGGTAATTTATCCTCTGAAAATTTTGAATGGAAAGTTAATGTCCTATGGTATAAGGGTAGGTTATACTTGTGTAAAATTTTAGAGCTTAAGCATAAGATTCTTTCAGAGTTGCATGCATCTCCAATTGGGGGACACTCCGGTTTCTTGAAAACTTATCATAGAACTAAGAAAGAATTATTTTGGGAAGGACGCAAGGGAGATGTACAAAAGTTTATGGAAGAATGCTTGATATGCCAATAGAATAAAGGTGAAACAGTTAAAACCCCAAGTTTCTTACAACCGTTAGCAATTCCTAGTCAAAGGTGGGAGGAGGTTTCCATGGATTTCATCACTGGGTTGTCTTATTCTGAAGGTAAGAATGTTATTTTGGTCATTGTGGATAGGCTTAAAAAATATGCCCATTTTTGTGCTCTCTCACACCCATTTTTAGCAAGTACAGTAGCGGCTATTTTTATGGAAGCAGTTCTCAAATTACATGGAACCCCAAAAATAATTGTAAGTGATCATGATTCTATTTTCACTAGTAATTTCTGGACTAAACTATTTTCTTGTTTGGGTACTCAGCTAGCTCATAGCTCATCTTACCACCCCCAATCTGATGGACAAACTGAAGTGGTTAACAAATGTTTAGAGGGGTATCTCTGTTGTTTTGTATTAGATAAACAAGAACATTGGGTTAAATGGCTACCATTTGTAGAATGGTGGTATAACACATCTTTCCATACCTCTTCTATAATGTCTCCATTTCTATCACTATATGGTTACCATCCACCTTCCATCACTTCTTCATTAAAGGTGCAGACCAAGGTTCGAGATGTGGAAGAGCACATTCAACATCAACAAGAGGTTTTGGCTAGTTTGAGAGAGAATTTGGCCTTGGCACAAAATAGGATGAAGAAACAAGTAGATCAACACTGTAGCGAGTGAAATTTTGAGGTGGGTGACTAGGTATTTGTTCATTTGTAGCCTTACAAGCAGATGTCCTTGAAGCAACAAAAAAAGGATAACAAACTTGTTCCTAAGTATTATGGCCCTTATCAGGTTCTACAAAAAATTGGAAGTGTGGCTTACAAGCTCGAGTTACCTCATTCATCTCACATACACCTAGTATTTCATGTTTCTTGTTTAAAGGTCATTGGACAGAAATTTTCTACCCAGATAGAGCTCCCAGAACTAGATGAAGAAGGATGAGTCATTTTGGAACCAGATAAAATCCTCCAAACATGTACTAAGCGGTTGAGAACCAGAGAGATTAGGGAATATTTGATCAAGTGGAAAAACCAAAGTAGTGAAGATGCAACTTGGGAAGGTGAAGATTTTTTGCAACAACATCCAGAGTTGTTCAACATTGAGGACAACATTGGTTTGAAGGGTAAGGGCATGCTACGCCCCTAACCTATCACATGTATGAGGATAGTATTAGCCGAATTATGGCTTACTTATCCCTCTTTGACATTATATTACATTTATCTATGCTTTCTTTTGATTAGTAGGTCGGCCTATGGAGTAACCATGGCCTAGATAGACTATATATAGGAGGTAGTGGGTAATCATTTATCATCATATTGTGAATTCTGCTCTTATTTAAGCTTATGGAGGTTTCCCCCTTGAAGTGGCTTATCTATTATCATATATTTGGATATATTTTAGTCATATTTGGATATAATTCTGCTGTTATACTTAATTCTTGAAGTAATTTCATTACATACTCCACTATGGTGGAATATTTTTAGTTATATACATGGATATCAATCCTACAAGGGAAAAAATAAACCTTTGTGCACTTGTACAACAAACAAATATGTCTCTTTCTTAAACAAAAAAACCAAATATAAAAGGTAGATGCCACTAATGGGTAAGGTATAATGGTTTCCCAATGGGAAATAAGAAAAGAACAAAAAAAAAAAGAGAGAGAAGAAAAGAATAAGGGAGGAATGACATAATGCCAACTCAAAAAAAATAGAAATATTTGGTAATGTTGTAGAATCAATGTTGATGATCAAGTCCTTAATCAACCTATTTTTATATGTAGTGTACCCTTCAATTATAGTCTCAAGAATCCTTTGGTCTAGGCCTACTTGGTATTTGAATTTGGCACTATATTCCTCAAGCCAATTCATGACCTTATGGAGAATTTCCTACTTTTTCTTAACTAATGCTTTTAATTGGTAACAATATTTTTCAAGTGACACCAACTCTCTGATCTTTTAGATATCGAAGGCTTCATGAGCTACATCAATGAGGTTTTTATAGGCAATATCTAATGCCTCCTCTATCATATCACATGCACCATCAAGGTTCACCCTCAAGGTCACTTCAATCTCCTAATTTATAGTTGAGAGAGATTACTTTTCTCCCTTTAAATAAAAATTCCCTCCTTAAGCATCACCAACCGATGCTTAATCGCTAGTTGATATTTTCTAGGCTATTTGTGATCATTATAGGATATGATATTTTTTGCTATTAAAGTGTTAATTCCCATATTATAAATCTCATTCAACTTTAGCCTATGTTTCTCCCAATTCTTGATGTCTACATCGTAATTGAACATCTAGGAATCACATTCTCCTTGTTTATCTAGTATGTCCTCTAGACATTATAGTGTTGAGTGGATTATTTCTTTGGCTCAGGTGGTCAAATCCTTTTGGCAATCTTCTTGGCCCAGCCTCTAGTTTTCAAGTCCTATCAAGGATACCTAAGAAAATTATAGAAGCATCTAGGGCCTTCATTATAGTTGGGGTTACTAACTTAGGCTCACTCAGTAGCTTTTGTAAGTACTATATCATGGCCTATTTTTGCACCTTTAGCTCCTCTATTGAAGATTTATCTTTATCCATTCATTGTACTATCATGCTTGCTAGGACTTGTGAGCTATGTTTTATTTTATTCCATGATGGCTCCCCTAGATCATATCTATACACTATATATCTCTTAAGGGGAGAATCCCTATTTGTATATCCTAGTGGAAGAATAACTATCTATTGTGTTCTTTCCCTTGTCTCATTGAAAGTGGTTCATGATTGCATTTTGGATTTCTTAGGGGGCTTGGCCTTGTATGCCCGAGTAATCTTCATTACATCTATGTCCCCCATTTTTCTCATGATGTCCAATTTATCATTAACCTATTATTTAATCCAAATAAGGGTTCTGGTCTGAGATCCCATTAGAGTCATGAACCTTGATGCTAGATGTGATTCACTAAATAGTGGTGTCACTGGCATATTTATTGAGGGGAGTGTCACTGGAGTAGGCTGAGAGCCTAAAACAATCTGATCGGCCTCTTCATTACTTTTTGACTTGGTATCCTTTTCATCAACTCCTCACTCCCTTTATTTTCCTATCTCTATCTGCTCTAGGAATTCAAAATTTATGCTAAACTATTGAGATTTTAAGAGAAATTTATTTATGGAACTTCCCTACTCTATGGTTTAAGTATAAGGTCCACAACTAGTTTGTCTTCTTCACTTGGTTGGGCAACCTGGATAGAGGAGGCTATGGTGTCCTCCTTTTTTCCCTTAGGAAATTCTTCACTAATCACAACTTTAACATATTTATGCTTAGTAGGATCATGGACCTTAATATGGGGGAGAAGCCCCTGGGATACTTCAATTGAGGTAGTACCTTCATAGACTCTTATCTCAATAGTTTTATTCAATAGATCCACTTCTTTATTTTTTTTTGAAGGGGTATGGGTACTCATTTTCAAGCTTGATCCCCTACCTTCCCAATATCAACTTCTCCCTCTGGTGTTGAGCTTGATTCCATTGGATGGGGAATAACCTATGGTGATACTTTGAAAACCATAATAGCATCCATTTAATCCACTTTTATGCCTCCAACTTTTCATTACTAGTGGGGACTTGTTCATTATACATTAACTCCTTGATTTCATCCCCAAATTCTAGTACGTTCCTAATTTTATCACCCTTATCTTGGCTCGATAACTAGGTGATAACATTTTCTACAAATATCTCTGTGTCTGAAGAGATCATTTAATTTTGTTGGGGAGCTTGAAACTATGTAGCCACTTCAATCCTAACCTACAACACATCATCAAAGGACAAAGGATCATCTAAAGCCAAAAAATCTTCTTCATCATCTTTTCCTTCCATTCCTAAGGGTTCCTACTATTCAAATAATCCCTTGACTAGAGGTTTCACCAGGGTCTATGGTGTCTCCCTTAGAGTTCTATGTCTAGTCTTCACTTGGGGAGGAGTGAAGGCCCATTATTTCTTCATCACCTCCATGATCAGCCTTCCCTAATCTAAATCCTCTTCATCACTCATATCCCCTAATTTTTGGGCATATGAGGGTTTATCTTCTTGTGAATTCATAAAGGTTTCCTTGGGGGGCAAGTCCTTGAACATTACCTCTTTTCTTTTCTTGGGGTTCCCTGTCGAAGGCTAAAATGCTTTCTTGGTTGTCTTAGGCCTTGGTTGTTTTGAATCTTTCACTCCTCCTATCTTCCTTATGCATGTATTTAAGGAATGATCACCTGTTATTTGTTGTGTAGTTGGGGCAATTAGGGTAATAGCTTGAATTACTGGCATTGTGGGAGCTCCCTCAGTCATGATGGATATGGGAGTGACATTAGCCAGTTACACCTCTCTTGTGACTATCTTGTCCTAGTTATCTACTAGACATGTCAAATTTGAAAATGACATCCTTGCTTTGGATTATGTATCTATTAGTGATTCTACAACAATATTTTTAGATAAGTCAACATTAATCACCTTTTACTTCCCCTTGCCTCTTGTCACTACTGATGGTGTTAGAGGATCGCCCATGTATGCTGGTAGGAATGCCTTAAGTTTTGTAACCTATCAAAGTTATCAAAAGGTGGGGGTGTTATATGTACTGAGGTTAACCCATGATCCTTTAGCCACCAAAATGTTTTCCTCATAATAGGAAAAGCCCTCCATATAATGGAGTCATTTTTTTTGGTAGTAAAGTCTACCTATGCTATAGGCTACATTTCAATATTATTTTATGTATATACTGATACCACTATCATCTTATCATCTACCATGTCTTTGGGGATGGGATAAATGTTGTAGGTGAGTAATTATTTCATAGTGAACCTCATGTAATCTATTTTTTTGACCTTCTCCTCAGTGGTACAATTAGACCAAATATCTTCAAAGTGTAATTGGTACAAGATTACACCTATTGTAGTATTTATGAACCATCTTATATCATAGTTTGGTCTAGGTGACATTTTGTCAATCTTGTAGAAGCCCATTTCCTACTCTAATTCCTTTTCCTTATCTAGAAAAGGACATGTGTAATATCCTATTTTCACTAGGAACTTGAAACGATTGTTTATTTTCTCAGCCACAATCATCTCATGTGGGTGCACCATTTCTGTGTGATTCCATGATAAAAAATTTGTCATCCACATACCTTGTAAATTTTTGAGGGGCCCTAAAGTAACCACTCACCTTGATGTATGTGAATGTTCTAAACTAAATGTATGAGGTACAAAATATATCAATTATCTCTTGGGCTACCTTGGTCATTCTATTTACACTTATCAAAGGGAAGAAAATGCTCATCATAGCATTGAATAAAAAATTGTATACTCTACAATAGTTACTTTTAAACCCTTCTAAAGTGACCTCTAGGTAAATTTGATATATCCTTATTCCTAAAAGAATCCTGGTGAGACCTCAGAATGTTTCATTATGCACCAAGCTATACATAAAATAGGAAGACATATAAAAGGTACCCATAAATTTATCCTTTGAGAATATTGCACTATGTAATTACATCATTTGGTTGTGCAAGTTATTAATCAAGATAGTTGGCCAACCCAACTTATTTTGCCCTTCCAACATGTAGATGAGGACTGACAACACCCATGGTTTGAAAATTTTTATGGTGGGTACTCCATATATGTTGGTAGCCATGGTGATAATATACTAAGTTAGCTCATTGAATTATACTAATTTTATGTTTCTTGAAAATCAAGAGACCTTTTGCATCTTTTTTCAATCCAATAAGAATTCACAATGTCCCATAGAATCTTACCATTTGTTTTTACATATTTTTGGCATTCCTCCATGGTAAGTATGATACTATCAAGCTAGGGAGGTATTCCAAGAATGGCATTGAGGGCCTTATGTGTGAATAAACACACAACTAATTGACTCCCATCCACAACACTCCTAGTGTCTAGGTGATAAAACTAGGCACACACAATAACTAGCTTAGGATATAGGGCAGCCAAAGGGAATGCTATTGTAGGGACCATGTAACTTATAATAAGGTTGGAGATAATTGGGAGAGGATTTGGCCACCATAAAAGATTTAATAGAGATATGAAATATAACCCTTGAATATCCATGTTTCTAATTTCATCAAGAATATATGTAATATTGCTCTTCACTGATGTAGAAGATGATGCAATTTATTCCTAACTCACTAAGTATAATATCAAAAACTAGAATGAATTATTCATACTAATAACTCTCCAAATACCCTCAAACTCCCTTTAAGAATACAAAACTAGAGATTCAAGGAATACTTACTGGTAATCATGAGAGTTACACCTAGATGGAATTATTAAATCCTTGAGGAATTCACTATGATCACTAGTTTTTATGCTACAAGTATCTTCTGGAACACAGATCACTTGAAGGCATGAGTATTAGATCTAAATGTTAAGGGTGAATTCAAATAAAGATAAATTATTAGTTATAATCCCTTGCACTTTAAGATTAGGGTTACTAGTAATGATTTGAAGTGAAATGGCTAATTACCAACTACCACATTGATTATTCGAGCAACTTTTTGAAAAATGAAGGGAAGCATGCTGACATCTTTATTTTAAAACACATGGAACTACTCAAGAAAGTTTTACCTTTTAGCACATTTTTTTGTTCATGGGGGTTTTCACACCTTCTCACCCATCACTTCCATTAGTACATTGGTGCAATATATCCCAAGTATTTAATATAGCATATTAACACCATGTGTCATTACCTCAGGCACCTGAGCCCTTAGGGACCTCTTAAACCTTGCCCAACTTCTAAGTAAGTCAATATTAAAAAAGGTTCTAATCATAAAAATCATCTTGAAATTGCCATATGTCCTTAATCTTCTTTGCATGCTTGAGTTCTCACACCTCAGGGACCTTTTAAACTTTGACCACCATAAGGAAAGTAGGGTGATCTTTAGATGAGGATCAAAACTCAAAAATCCTAAGGAGTTGGTATGTGGAATCCTTTTGAACTTATTACTCAAACATTTAACACCTAAGAACTTTCTATACTTTTCCAATAAAAAACAAGTGGGACATTCTTTAGAAAGGGACCTAAAAATTTAAACCCTTGAGAATCTGCCACACATCCCAACTAGATGTGAGCTTAGATTCTTGGTTACTTACTTACCTTTTCATCATTATCTTAATCTGAGGAGGAGAGAAAGATTCCTCTATTGCCCAAAATTACTTTCATAACTTAATCATTAAAACCATTGAATGTGCAACAAGGCCATTTCCTTTAGGGCTATGGAGCTTCTTCCTTTGAGCCTAAGGTAGTAATGCAATATACACATGGAAACATACACATACCTCTACTATTGGATAATTTCCTTATCATAAAGTGCCTTTTAGAATTAGAGTAAGTGTCCCTTGTCATCTGAAGTATCATTAGGAAAGTTCACAACTATCTCTTACCAGATGATAGTCAATACAGAGGACATAACCAATTTTTTATGAACTTAAATTTCTAAAGAAGTTAATGACAATAGAAAAAAAACCACTGACTTCAAACTTTGATATAGATAGGGTCCAAATATTTTAGACATAGAAACTCAATGTGGTCTAACTTATACTATTTTAATATCTAAGAGGAGGTAAGGGCTCAATTTCTCATGTAATTTTTTGCACTAAAAATCTCTCTTGCTCAAGGATGCATACCCCCCATAGGTGTGAAAATAACCACAAAAAGTAAGATTGATGCCAATCCATTAGGATATAGAGTCAAGATTATGTGACCTTGAGATCCTCATTGAAACATAATAGGTGCAAAATTGGAAGGCATAGAATAGAGAGGCATTATAAAATATAATACATATGTAAACAATCTATGATGAACCTAGTCCAAAAATGATTCAAATGCCTACCATTGATTGGTAGCTATAATATTTTACCATCTAAGTCTCTCAAGAATAAATTATGCTCTCTGATTTGATAATTAATAGAATAGGGGCCCATCTATAATGCATCAAACTTTCCATGCTTTCCTTTCTCCTCATGCCTACTATCTCAGAGTAGAACTAGACCACCTAATTGGAAGGTTCATGGAGAAACCTTATTATCAAATATCCTCTTTAACTTTTCCTTGAAATTGATCTATTTTTCATGAGCTTGTCTTATAATTTCATCAAGCTCAATAATCTAGTTCATTCTATTCTCATAATGGTTGATTTGCTTAGCATCTCCTAGCTATTGTATGAGATGATAAGTTGGAAACTATAAATTAATGAGAAAAACAACTTGAATTCCATAAATAATCTCGAAAGGGATTATACCTATGGCCCTCTTGGGTGTGATCCTGTCATCCCATAAAGCAAACTTCAACTATTCACCCCACTTTCTCTTATTTACTTCTAATGTTCATATGATAATCTTGAGTAAATTCTTATTACTTGATTCTACTTGTCTATTCCCTTGAGGATTGTAATTGGAATCATACGTAAGTTCAATATTGTAATGTTTTTACATTTCCACTAAAGTCTTAGCCCTAAAGCTCATGGCATTATCAATAATAATCTTAATAGGAACACTAAATATATAAATAATCTCGTTCAACAAGAAATTCATTACTATTTGGTGTGTTGCCTTCTTCCTAGGAATTGACTCTACCCACTTCATAAAATAAACAATTGCAACTAGGATCTATTTATGTCCAGTGCTTGATGAATAAAAAAATTCTCTAATAAAATCTATTCCCCAATGTCTAAATGAGCCCTTAATCACCATAGGCTATAATGGAATAGAGTCAAAAGATTTTAACCTCTTGATAAAGTGATGGCATTTCTCACATATTTTAACCTTTAGAGGAACATCCTTAAACAAACATGGCCACCAATAACCTTCTCTCAAGATATTATGTGCTATAAATTTAGGTGCAAAATGGCCACCACATATCCCACTATGGAAATCTTCAATCAGGTCTGTAGTTTATTCTTCGAGCACACATCTAAAGAAAATTCCATCCACATTCCTCCATGAAAGTTTATTTTCAATCAAAAGATATTTTTGTGATAGAAGCTTAAGAGTTATTCTTTGATTATTATCTAGGTCAGGGGGATAACTCAAATTTTTCAAGTAATAGACAATATTCCTATACCATAGAGATGTATTGAATTGAGTCAAAGAATCATTGATGTTGAGAATATCATTGTTTACCTCAACAACTTGAAAATTAGTCTCAACCATAAACTTGTCTAGGCCCATCCCTCTAACCAACTTTGTGGTATGAATATCCATGTCATACTCTTGTAACTTGTTGACCCATCTTCACCTCTTACTGTATACATAAATTTGAGTCAAAATATCCTTCACCATGGTGTGAGGGATGTAGGAAATGATCTTAAAACTTAGAATATAAGGTATAAACATTTTAAAACCCTTTAAAAGGGTAAAGGATTGTTTCTCCATAATATTTTAACTTAGTTTAGATCTTTCTAAAGAAAGCTATAGGCTACTCATGACCTTCATCATTATTTTTCAATAAAATAGCAATAATAGTGTGGGATAATGTAAAAGAGAACACTTAGAATGGCTTAGTATAATCATGACTATCCAAGATAGGGTTAGACCTTACTACTCCTTTTATGTCACTAAATGCTTGCACAAAATTTTCCTCATACTTGATGGTTTGGTCTTTCTTCAACATAGAGGTGATAGGAAAAGTAATCTCTACAAAGTTAGACATAAACCTCCTTACAAAGTTGACTTGCCAAAAGAAAGACTAAATCCCATTTTTGGATTTTGGAATAGGCACTTTATCAATAGATTCAACCCTTTCTAGGTCAATCATGACACCTATTTTAGACACTTTATTACCTAGCATTTGTGCCCTTTTTACTCCAAAGTGACACTTCTTGGGATTGAGCAAAATGCCAAATTCCTTGCATCTAATTAACACCTTTTTGAGGTGTTTTAAGTGATCATCCCTATTTTTAGAGTACATAATGACATCATCTTGATATATAAAAATAAAATCATTGATTAACCTTCTAAAGGCAATGTCTGTTTCTCACTAGAAAGTTGCACCAACATTTATTAACCTGAAGGGCATCCTTATGTACACATAAGTACCCCATGGTATTGTGAATGCAATCTTGGACCTCTCTGATTATTTTAACCCAACTTAGTTGTATCTAAAGAAGCCATACAATGTGGACATCACTTCAGATCTTATGACACTTTACAACAAGTTATCCATATTTTCTAAGGGATAATTATCTTTCAAAGAAGCTTTGTTCAAATTTTGGAAATCCACACACAGGTAGATATCACCATTCTTCTTTCACATGGGGACTAGATTTGTAACCCATGATGAATACCTAATAGGTTTAATAATACCCCTATCTCTTAGATTATTTAATTCTTCCCAGATATTGGTGGCCAAGATGGGGTTGACGGGTCTTTATTTCTGCTTAAACGCTTGCTATTAGGTTGTAATGGGATGACATGCTAGAACAAGTCTTCCCTATATGGTTTTGGCTTAAAATAAAACCATGCCAAACAATCTCATTATTTATTTATCAATTTCATATAAGCCATTTTCTCATCTATGCTCAAGTGATTACCCAACCATACCTTCCTTGGGTTCTCTAGGGAGCCCAAGTTATACTCAGTCACATCTTTTGAAATAAATAAGTCTCTCAATTTGACTCTATTTTCTCTATTGAAAGATGCCTCCAAACTAACTAATCTTCTTAGGATAGTATTTGTCTTTATATGAATGATGTATTTCCTAACCAAGGTCTCCTTCCCATCAAAAACTTGAACCATAAGTTACAAGTCTATGAGTTGTCCATAGAATTTAGCCTCACAATTCAGAAAACCTTCTAATTTGATCATCATCCTCAAATAACTACCAATGAAAAATATTATATAGGAATAAAGGTATAACAAGAACTACCAAGTGATACTAATAGTAAGGGATTTTATCTATAATGTCAAGTTAAGCACCTAACCTTGCAAGTCTGTCAGCTTCTTGGTTGAGATCCCTGACATGATAAGAGATGTTGAATGCATCAAAATTCTCAATTAAATCCTAGGTAGCATTCTGGTATTGTTCCAACTTCTTATTCTTGATGGCATAAACATTGTGGAACTAATTAAATACCAATTTTGAATCACCCTTGACAAGTAGACACTTGATTTCATACTTTCAGGTGATCCATAAATAGATTAAAAGTGCCTCATACTCTGCAATATTATTGGTGCATTCAAAATCAAGGTGAAAAGAAAACATATAACATTTACTATTGGGGACATATAAGACCACCCTAACTCTATTTCTAGAGTTGGAGGAAGCTCCATCAAAGCATATTTTCTAGATTGCATCCTCTTTACCAATTTTTCCATTAAGGGAAACTAGATAATCATTAGCATCAACATTTCATACAAAATGACCCAGTTCAACATTGGTGTACATTAATTTATTTAGAGAAAATTTTGGATCCTCAATTATATGTAGCATCTTGGGCTCTCTATAAAGATTGACCATCTTTCCTTCCAAAGGAATAGTGGCATCAGAGAGGTCCATTTGTATATTTCCACCCATACTGGTAGCCCATTTTCATAATAACAACGTTCCCCATTTAGGTGGGCAATCCACAACTACCACATCCATATTCAAGAAATTATTAAGACGAACTCCCAACTATAGAACCAACCCCTTAAGTTTCCCCACAACTAGCACCTCCCTCGAGTCCATGTAATAACACTTTCTAGAGGTAGATGTTATTTTTACCCTGAGCTCATTTAGGACACATAGGGGCATCACATTGCAAGAAGCACCAAAATTTAATATGCAATTATGTATATTCATGCCATTAATCATTAGGGTTGTGTAGAATGGCTCCACATCTAGCTAGATCTCTACCAATTCCATTCACAAATAGACTTCAAGGATAGGTTTGACAACCTCTTCTAACTCCTCATAGTCTTCTAAAGGTGCTTGGTGTATCTCAATCTCATTAGCAATTGGCCTCTCACCAAACTATAAATATTCAAAATCTCTTTTCTTATGTTTAAGGATCTACACTAATTCAACAAGTGGCACTATGAATTTTATTTGACTCAACACTTGAGCCATGTCACACTGCTATACTAAAGAAGAGGTGTATTTGGAGGAAGTGTAATAACACACTCAACTAGGAGATAACTATTAAAATTAGGGGGTGGATTAGGAATCTTGGTAATAGTTTTTAGGGGGGTCTGATTAGCCTCATTAGTACCCTTAGGGATACTGACAACAAAGTCATTTTGTTTCTCTTGGTAAGAACCTCTCTAAAATTATTAACTTGAGAAATGGGTACTTTCTTGGAGGCTTCTGGGATGGCCATAACTTTCTTTGTTTTCTTGTTTTTACTTCTTACATTTGGCTATGCAAAAATAATGTCTTGAGGAGTAGCACCTAATTGCCTACTTATCAAGTTTATTTCACTCCTTTGGGTAGTTGATATATTAATTAAGAGTCATCTATCATCACTTGATGGATTACCCTTAAGATAATTATTAATCATCATATTTTATAAATGATAAAATTCATGCATAAGCAATTCATATGCTTCGCATATATTAACATCACATGTAGAATCAAAGGTTAGGGCACATTCAAATTCAACAACACTCTAAAACTGATCAATCATAGTATCAATCTTGAGATCTATGGGAAATATCAATTCACCCCAAGGACTTTGACAATAAAACATAAAAACCTCATAGTTAGATGAAGCACCTTTAGGCTTACTTGGCTCTTTATCAACTACCTCAGCCATGCCACATGGGGGGTGTAGGAGAAAACATCTATCATACTAATCAATATCTAACTTAGAAATCATAGCATTTACCTTAGAATTTAATGGATTAAGTACTTATTTTATGACTCCTTTACCATGGTTTCTATCTGGTCTTTCCTCATGTGTAGGCCTCTTTCCCTTGTCACTCTCTTGATTGTGGAAAGTAGGTCCCCATTAAGCTCGATGCATATTTATAACCCTTTCTTGACTGATAGACATATTAGGGATGCCCTTATTATCTCTATCCAACTTATATGACATTTCCTTAATGGTAGAAGCCAAAGCCTTAAAAATATCTTCCAAGCTAGTATCCTTAATAGATTGTGCCTTTTATGGATTAACTAGCTTTACATCAGCCTACTTGTTCAAAGGCTTTCCAACAGCTTTAATATTATTCTCAATTTAGATATCCATATTGAAATCTAACTATAGATTTTTGGGAACCTTGTCCTTCAAGTAGTAAGTAGCCATTTTATCAAAGGCATCAAAATACTTTATCAAAAACACAATGTCACTAAGCCTGATGTTCTTAAGCAACCACATCATGGCTTTATTGAAATAGGTATTAAAATCCTACACACAACATTAGGATTCTTTTTAATATTTTTAAATTCAGCCAAGAGAAAACTTGGATCAATCCTTTCACCATATTGAATCGTAAAAACATTCCTTATTTCTTCCCATGAGTCAATACATCGTGGGGGAAGGGAATTGAACCAATCACATGCATCATCATCCACAGTGTGTATGAATAAATTGATGCATACATCCTCATATTCAACCTCATAATCTTTGATGATTTTGTCAAAGGATTTCAAATTCTAATAATTGTTTATTATACTATTTCTTGAAACTTTGGAAGGCATTTTCTTATCTCATTTAGAACCTTATTTATATAACCTTCCATCTCCTCAAAATTGATGGGTATATTCTTGGGAGCATATAAATCAAGATGATCATTCCAATTTTGATCCCTACACTTCATGATTGGTTCAATGATATGTTCAAGAATAAATGGTAGAGGGTTGCAAACTAGTGAATGAGGTGGACTTACTAGATTGGACCTGAGAGGAAATTGACCAGGTGGGGGAGGAGTAGGATAATATATAGGGATATATGGATCAAAATATGTAGGGTAACTATGGAAATCCTTGACCAAGGGATGATCTGTAGATAATCCAAGGTCATTAACACCCAAATGATCTTTAGTAACTAGACTAGGCCCCTCAACAAGCCTCCTAACTAGTCCCCTCCTTTGCATAATATATAATCGAGAGACAAGCCACCTAGATGGATCAATTATAAAGGATTACATCAAAACTTCATGATTTTCAAACAAAGGAATATTAAAAACCAAAATTTAATAAAATAAGAATAAAGACAAGCACCAACCTATCTAAAAATAGAGAAATGAAACTCAGAGTCACCAATAGAAGTAATTTTTTAGATCCCAATAACTGACAAACTGCTATGATATGTAATGAATGAAAATTTTGATGAAGCTTAGTGAGGTACATCCCAAAGGCATTGAATCTTTAAGATAATGTTTAAAATTGATGAAAGACCCAACATGTCACATTACAGATCTTTGCAAATGAACATAGGAGAATCAGATTGCCAAACCTTAAAACCTTTCTTGGTAAACACTCAATAGAACATGGAATACATTAACAACCAAGATAGTGGAGTCAATGTAGTAACATTAGGGGTTTTCATGAGACAAAATACTTACACTTCCCTTCAATAATTCTTGAAAGAATAAAAATCTAGGATCAAGGCTACATAAATAGATAGAAATCTCTAAAATATTAGACTTTCTCTCTACAAAAGTCCCCAGAAATGGTGCCATAAATGTGTTGGTTCCAAATTATACACCTCTAATGATAATCAAAGATGAAAAACCCACTAGTATGTCACTAAAATTAGGGAAGAGTTTAGCATATAAGATGGATTAGACATATGAAATGACTAGGAAATACACACAAAGGGTATGGTCAATTCCCTACTAATTTTGGCTCTATCTGGACTAAGGTGAGATAACCTAGTAAAGTAACCTGCTCACATGGAGTTTTTAACTTCAATATTCATGAGGATTATTATTACTTGAAATGGGAGTATGATTAAAGCACAACCAAACTTATACACTTCACCTACAAAGGTTTGTCACACAAGATGTACAAATGCTTTATATCATATACATGCTACTGAGGATAGATGAAAATGTGGCTACAATCCTTGTCTTGATGATTATTTTGATGACAATGGAAAAATAGAGAAATATAGTGTTAAGACATGAAGCACACATAATGAATGAATTTAAAATACATAGGTTCTCATGCATTTGCAAGGTAAATAACACTTATAATATGTAAACAATGTGTTATCTAAAGGGCATGATGAGGTAAAGCTATGTTTATTTCAAATAAAAGAGGTGGATGTTTAGTATATGAGCATGAATAAGTTTAGAAAATAGATACAATATTTTCAGTCAACAAGTTCTTATCAACTTAGAAATAGATAAAATGGAATCATGCACAAATGATCCTCAAAACTTACAAATAATGCTACTTATAACCATTTAAGAATTTTTCCTAGATGAATTCATGTGCCCAGGACTACCCTTAAAATAACTATCAATACCCTATTCCCATATCTCAAATCAAAAAGGATTTTATTCTCTAGATATAAATCCTAAATGACTACCAAAAAGGATAATATCTTAGATGACCAATCTTTGAATCAAGTAGAACAAAGCATTTTAATTAAACAATTAGGAGTAATAAACCATGAACAAATTCCCTTAATCAATTGAATCAAAAATATATATAACATGTCTATAAATTTACATATCATGAAATTATATGAAATAAATCTTTAACAAGGGAAACATTATGGATGCTCTCAAAGCTTCCCAATGGTTTTAAAACAAAAATCAATTTAGCACCAGAAAAATCACATAGGGAGAACTCTTATAAGCCATAGATTCAAACTTAAAAATTGACCAACCATTGTAAAGGGACATACCCCCTTTACTTAGACAATTCTAGATATGCCTAGCTTATTCCTAAAGATGCTCTAGTTGGAAAATTCTTTCATGGGCCTATAATCTATTCAATGGTGTAAAAAACATGATTTCTAGGATGATTCTCATGCATATGTGATGAGGACAATCTTGATACTCCACTATGATGGAATATTTTTAGTTATACATATCTCATTGAAAGTGGTTCATGAGTGCATTTAGATTTCTTAGGGATCTTAGCCATGTATGTATAGATGACCTTCATTACATCTATGTCACCAATTTTGATCATAATGTCTCATTTATCCTTAACCTATTCTTTGATCCAAGGAAGGGGTCTGGTCTAGGATCCTATTAGAGTCATGGATCTTGATGCTAGATTTGATGCATTGAATGATGGTGTCATTGGCATATTGGTTAAGGGGAGTGTCACTAGAGTAGGCTAAGATCCTAACACAATCTACTCAGCCTCCTTCTTACTTTCTAACCTAATATCCTTTTCATCAACTCCTCACTCCCTTTCTTTTCCTGGATTTATCTGCTCTAGGACTTCAAAATTACCCTAAACTATTGGGATTCTAAGATCAATTTTTATTTGGAACTTCCCTAATCCATAGGCTAAGTAGAAGGTTTTGCAACAAGTTTATGTTATACACTTGGTTGGGCAACCTAGATAGAGGAAAATATGGTATCCTCCTTATCACCCTTGGGTAACTCTTCACCAATCATGACTTCAACATCTTTATGCTTATTAGGATCATGGACCTTAATATAGGGAAGAAGCCCTCGAGGTACTTCAATCAAGGCAGTACCTTTAGAAATTCCTATCTCAATAGTTTTATTCAATTGATCTACTTATTTATTTATTTTTGAAGAGGTAGGGGTACTAATTTATAAGATTTATCCCCTACCTTCCCCAATATCAAATTATCCCTCTAGTGTCAAGCTTGATGACATTAGAGGGGGGAAGAACCTATGGTGCTACTTTGACAACCATAGTAACATTCATTTGTTCCTATTTCTATACCTCTACCTTTTCATTACTGGTGAGGCTTATTCATTATGCATCATCTCCTTCCTGATTTCATCCCCAAATTCTTGTATATTACTAATTTCATTACCCTTGTCTTAGCTCAATGGTTGGGTGATAACATTCTATACAAACATCTCCATGTTTTTGGAAATCATTTCGTTTTCTTGGTGATATTAAACCTATGTATCCACCTCAATCCCAACCTGAAACACATCATCAAAGGATAAAGGATCATCTAAAGCCAAAATATCTTCATCATGTTTACCTTACACTCTTTAGGGTCCCTTCTATTCAAATAATCCCATAGTCAGAGGTTTCACTAGGGTCTATGGTCTTTTCCTCAGAGTTTTATGTTTGGTATTCACCTAGGGAGGAGTGAAGGCCCATTATTTATTCATTACCTCCATGTTCAGCCTTCCCTCATCTAAATCCTCTTCATCACTCATATCCCTTAACTTATAGGCATATAAGGACTTATATTCTTATGGCTTCATGATTGTTTCCTTCAGG
The DNA here is from genome assembly GCA_037957365.1 of Torreya grandis. Classification (NCBI taxonomy): domain Eukaryota; kingdom Viridiplantae; phylum Streptophyta; class Pinopsida; order Cupressales; family Taxaceae; genus Torreya; species Torreya grandis. The sequence continues at coordinate 1,056,584 of JARHVA010005277.1, forward strand.
GGTAGGTCCTTAAACATTACCTCTTTTATTTTCTTGGGGCTCCCCACCAGAGGTTGCAATGCTTTGTTGGTTTTCGTAGGCCCTGGTTTCTCTAACTCTTCCAATCCTCATCTCTTCCTTGTGTAAGTCCTTAGGTAATGACCAACTACTAGTTGTTTTGTAGGTGGGGTAAGCAGGGTAATAGATTAAACAAATAGCATTATGGGAGCTCCCTTAGTCATGATGGATATGGGAGTGGCATTGGCCAGTTGCACCTCTCCTATGACTATCTTGTCCCACTTCTCTACTAGACTTGTCAACTTTGAAAATGACATCCCTAATTTGGATTGGGTGGCTGTTAGTGATTCTACATCAATATTTTTGGAGTAGTCAACATCACTCACCTTTCACTTCCCCTTGCCTCTTGTTGTTACTAATGGTGCTAGAGGATAGCTTGTATATGTTGGTAGGAACACCTTGAGTTCCACAACCTATCAAAGTTATCAAAGGGTTGGGGTGTGATATGTACTAAGGTTAACCTTGTGCTCCTTCATCCACCTAAATTTTCTCCTTATAATAGGAAAATCCCTCTATACAATGGAGTCATTTTCCTTGGCAGTGAATTCTACCTATGCTATAGACTACATTTTAATATTATTTTCTATATATACTGATGCCATTATCATCTTATCATCCACCATGTATTTGGAGATGAGATAAATGTTGTAGGTGAGTACTTCCTATATAATGAGCCTCATGTAATCTATTTTTTTGACCTCTTCCTCAGTGGCACAATTAGACTAGATATCTTCAAAGTGTGATTGGTACAATATTACACCTGTTACAGTATTTATCAACCATATTATATCATAGTTAGGTCTAGGAAGCATTTTTTCAATCCTATAAAATACCATTTTCTACTCTAATCCCTTTGATTTAGCTATAGAAGGACATGTGTAATATTTTATTTCCACTAGGAACTTGAAAAGATTGTTTATTTTCTTGGCCGTAATCATCTCATGTAGGTGCACCATTTGTCTACACAATTATATGATAGCAACTTTGTCATCCACATACCTTGGAAATTTATGAAGGGCCCTTGAGTAACCACTCACCTTGATGTATGTGAATGTTTTAAACTTAATGTATGAGGCATCGAATCTATCAATTAACTCCTAGACTACCTTGGTCATTCTATTAAGCCTTCTCAAAGGGAAGAAAATGCTCATCATAAAATTGAATAAATAATTATATACTCTAAAATATTTACTCTTAAACCCTTATAAATTGACCTCTGGGTAAATCTCATATATCCTTAATTCTGAAAGATTCTTGGTGAGACTTGGGAAGGTACTATTGTGCACTAGGCTATACATCAAATAGGAAGACATATAAAAAGTACCCATGAATTTATCATTCAAGAAGATTGCATTGCATAATTTCATCATTTGGTTGTGCAAGTTATTTCTCAAGATAGTTTCCTAATCTAACTTCTTTTTCCCTTCTAACATGTAGATGAGAACTGAAAACATCCATGGTTTGAGATTTTCAATAGTGGGTACTCCATAGATCCTGATGGCTAGGGTGATAATACATTAAGGCAAATCATTATTATATCAATTTTAGGTTTCTTGACAATTAAGAGACCTTTTTCCTCTTTTTTTCAAGCTAACAAGAATTTACAATGTCCCATAGCATCTTACCATTTGTATTTGCATATTACTAGCATTCTTCTATGGTAAGTGTGATACTATTAGGCTAGAGAGGGATTTCAAGCATGTAATTGAGGGCCTCAGGTGTGAATGAACACATAACTAATTGAATCCTATCCACAACAGTCCTAGTGTCTAGGTGATAAACCTAGGCTCAGATAATAAGCAGCTTAGGATATGAGGTAGTTGAAGGGAATGTTACCGTAAGGACCATGTAATTTGTACTGAGGTTGGATACAACTGGGAGAGTATTTGGCCACTATAAAACATTCAATAGATCTATGAAATCCAAATATTGAATATCTATGTCTCTAATTTCATCAAGAATAGATGTAATATTTCTCTTTACTGATGTATAAGATAAATCCATTTCTTCTTAACTCATTAAGTGTAATATAAAAAACTAGAATGAATTATTCAAACTAATCACTCTCCAAATACCCTCAAACTCCATTTAAGAAAAAAACACCAGAGAGTTAAGGAATATTTACTGGTAATCACAAGATTTTCATGTAGATGGAATTAGAAAATCCTTGAGGAATTCACTATGATCACTAGTCTTTGTGATGTAAGTAGCTTCTAACACATAGATCACATGAAGGCATGAGTATTAGCTATGAATGCAAAGGGTGAATTCAAATGAAGATAAATGCTTAGTTATAGTCCATTAAACTTTAAGATTAGGGTTACCATTAATGCTTTGAATTGAAATGGATAATTACCAACTACCACATTGATTATTTAAGCAACTTTTTGAAAAATGGAGGGAAGCATGTTGGCATCTTTCTTTTACAAGACATGAACCTGCTTAAACAAGATTAACCTTTTATCACATTTTTAGGTTCATGGGGTTTTTTTCACCTTCTCACCCATCACTTAACTTAGTACATTAGTGTAATACATCTCAAGTCTTTAATGGAGCGTATGAATACCATGTGTCATTACCTCAGGCACCTGGGCCTCTAGGGACCTATTGAACCTTGCCCGACTTCTAAGTGAGGCAATTTTCAAAAAGGGCCCAATCATTAAAATACCTGAGAACCTACCATGTGTATTTAATTTTCCTTTTTTGATCTTTGGATGAGGATCAAAACTCAAAAATCTTGAGGAGCTAACACATGGCATCCTTTTTAACTTATTTACTTAGACATTTAGCCCTTGGGAACTTTCTATACTTTGCCAATAAAAAACAAGTGGTATATTATTTAGAAAGGGACATAAAACTTAAAACCCATTATAATTTGACACATGTCACAATTAGATGTGAGCTCAGATTCTTGATTACTTACTTACCTTTACATCATTCTCTTAATATGGGGAAGAGAGTAGGATTTTCTTGATGCACACAAATAATTTCATAACTTAATTATTGAAACCATTGAATGTGAACCAAAGCCATTTCCTTTGGGGATAAATAGCTTATTCCATTAATATTAAGGAAATAATGTAATATAAAAATGGAAACATACACATATCTCTGCTCTTGGAGAATTTCCTTATCCTGAAGCACATTTTAGAATTAGAGCAAGTGTCCCTTATCATCTGAAGTATCATTCAGAAAGTTCACAATTATTTCTTACTAGATGATAGTCAATATAGTGGACATAGCTAATTTTTTATGAACTTAAATTTTTAAAGAAGTTCATGACAACAAAAACAAACCACTGACTTCAAACTTTGATACAGATAGAGGCCAAAGCTTTTAGGCATTGAAACTTAGTGTGGTCTACCTTATGATATTTTAATATGTAAGAGGAGACAAGGGTCCAATTTATTAATGCAATTTTTGGCACTAACACTAGTCAATGGGATATATCTCAAACATTTCCACTGAGGTTATCCTCTCTCTTTGTACATAGTTGTTGTTCTTCTTATTTTTCCCTAAGTTCTTATGCACAATGTGAGTCTTATTTGTGTCTTGCTTTGTCTTGTGTTTGCTTGGTGTGTTTTGGTTGTTTTGTGTGTGTTTTATGAGATTCATTTCTAGTTTTCTTAAATAAATCATTGAATCCCTTGGACCATAATAGGATAAGGCTACTGGTCTTTAGTATAGCATGCATACTACCCCTATGAGTCACCATGTTGAATAAGTTTGACTTTTAGGTCAAACTTGGACCCCTATAGGTATAAAACTTGGTTTTTTAGATACTTATAGGTATATTTTTTTTCATAAGTTATATTATAGTTGAATTGATGTTATCTAATGCACTTCTAGCCTTAGTCATGGTTTCATTAGCTTATTTATCATTTTGGGTCATATAATGTGCTTTTAATGGTCATAAATGCAAATGGCATAGTTTCTAAGGTGCCTAGGTGTATTTTTTCCCTTATAAGAATCCAATAAGTCATTTTAACTATCAGGTATGTTGGTTACATCAGAATCTTGTAGGTGGTTTAACTAAAATTCAAGAATCTAACTGAAAAAGGAGCATTTGGCACTTGTATGGCCCATGGGGAAGTATGCCACATGTAAAAGATCATAAAATAACTCTTCACCTTATTAAAACTCATATACACATTATTTTATATAAGTTCCATATTAAATCCAAAACGTTCTACTTCATTTTTTCATTTGTAGACATACAAAAGTGACCTATAGGTTTGTGCTTAGTACAAACAACTCAAGAGGTTTATAGAAAAATAGTTTTGGGATATTATAGTAAAATTAGATACCTTAATTTACATATAAATATTTTTAATAATTGTGGATTTTACTTCATGAACCATCCTTATGAAGTTGTTTATACTTTTTTGCTAGCTATTTAATGCACCCTATAGGTTTTTATCCATTTTGGTCAAATCTATATGAACTAGTTAGTGATGTTGACTCTAGAGGATTTTGGATACCTTATAAAATGATTTACATACTTAGTTTCATGTTCCATGGTGTTTTTATGAGCAAGTTAGTCCATGTTGAAAGAAAGGTGCCACCATGTACAATCTTAAGCAAAGTTTTTCTTGTTTATATATTGTTGTTCTCCTATAGAGGTATCACGTAGTTAGGGAATGATGTTACAGAGGTATCATGGTCATATTATTACCTAATTACATGTTTTGGTTTCACCATATCATGTTTTGGGTAGGTTACAATCTTATCATTCTCCATTGTCAACTCTTTACCCAACTTCACTTGTAGTCACATGTTTAGAGCTTGTTAAACTTGTTCATAGGATGGTAATCAATGTGTATTATTTTTCCAATCCATAAATAATTTATAATAGTGCATTGAGATGTTTGGGAAAGCCCAAGTTTGATCACATGCTCATTCTCCATGCTAAAATAGTCATGAGATGCCTTTATGTGCTCTATTTCATATATATACAAGTGATTTTCACATTTAAAGGAATTTTTAAGATTGTCTCAAGATGTCCTTATTTTAAATCATGCATGTGGAAGGTTTAAAATAGGTTTGAGCTGCCCATGAGGCCTTTTGTCCACCTTGTTGGTCTTTTCCACATTTTTATCATTTTCACGTACATGCATCTCATAATGACATAATCAAATCCTTAGTATTGGTTTAAATATTTTTGAAATGTTAAAAGTTCATTTGAGAGTATTGAGGGATGCCTTGGACCATTTAAGTCAAATGATAATGCACACTACTAATTTCATGACAACTAGAGAAGCTTTACTACATGTGTTTGAAATGTTCATCTATAGGTGTATGAGCAGTGCCTTGATGATTCTTGTGTGGATATTTTTAAACATGAAATAAGCCTAATTTTTTATTATAACATGTGACTTGACCATTTTATAATTTTTAAAATTTCAATGAGGTAAAATAAGATGTATATTACTATGGTGAAGCAAGAGATTGAATTCTAATAAACTTTCCCTTAGATGTCAAAATATAGCTCCAAGGGGTTTTTATGGGCCTCTCATAACATGTTTCCCAAGGATTTAAAAGTATATAAAAAGGTTAATCTTGTAGCCTCTAGTGTAGATAAGACCTCTACCAAATATGGGAGTGAGAAGGTCAATGCAAGGTAGAGGTTGAATACCTCAAAGTTTCCCTAAAAGACATTGAAATTCTGTAATAATATCTACAGGTTTGAAAGCTTGAATGACATTTGACATTATAGGAGAAAATAAGACATGAAATCATGAATAGGATGGTTAAAATAGTTAAATTATATTAAAAATGGCATGGAGATCATAATTATAAGGTTGATTCATACCTTTTCAAGCTTATGAGTACCTACAGGTGTCCATCTATAGGAAAAAAGGAAACCTACAACAAGACAAATAAATAATGACTCAGGAAATGTGTTTTGACCATACCAAGGTGATTAAAAGATGAATATAGATAATTTTTGACCACAAGGGATTAAAAATAGGTTTAAAAACATCTCAATCAGGTATCAAGGAGCTATTACACACCTATAATAGGTTATAAGGGTAGGGTGTATCAGTCTTGTAGGAAAGGACTCATCTGAGAAGTCCAAGTGCATATGAAGGGTATAAGCATGGTGTAAATGACCCATAAGATTTTAAAATGACCTAAAACTCAATAAGGTCTTTTAAATTTCTTTCCACACATAAAATATACAAGTGCACCTACAATTACCTCTTCTAAATAGGAAACATAGTCAACAATCCATCAAGTTGAAAATTAGGGCCTATGTGAGGTGTTTGGAAAAGTTGGAGTGATAAGTGAGTTGGAATTAATTTAATTATAGTTTTAATAGTATAATTAGACACTCATACATCATGAAAAATGTCAAAATGAGCTAATATGTAACTATAGTAGTAAAAAATGTAGAGTTTCTTAGTCAAGTAGGAAGGGACTCAATTTTGAGGCTCAAAGTGCATGTGAGGGTTTAAAGAGAAACTAGAAATAATGAAATAAAACATGAACATATAAATTAGGATATTTATGGAACTCATAAGCTCCAAAAATGATGAAAAAAACCTACAAGGGTCTCTTAAACCCCTTTGTGCACCTACAACCATCATGTTGCAATCTTAAACATGAAGGTGATATAAAGAGATGAAGGTGTTTAGGGGAAGAGAAAAGGTTTGCCATAAAATTGAGATGATACATGATTGATTAATGAATTGTTTACACACAATAAAAGACCAATTAAATATGGTCATCCACTCTTCATATTGGCCAAGGCTCTTAGTCTGTACAATGAGCTATATGAATCCTCTTTGCTCAATAGATGAATATGAGGAATTCAAAGAACAAGAATGTTTTGGGGTGAATACCTAGATTAAATAGCATGAATTTTATATGGATAAAATTTTGAAGAATACTATGGGCATTGGTTTTTTAGGGAGAGGTCCCTCTTATGTGGATTTGAGGAAAATGTAGGAAAACATGGTTTTTTTGAGGCTTTTTTTGAGCATTTTGAGATGGTTAGGATCCTAAATCAAGGAATCCAGCTAAAAAATTTGGTAAAAATCATCTTTATAACATTTTTAAACTCAAAAAATATCCAATTTTCCTTAGGGAAGAGGTATATATCTCACTATTTTATCTCAAAGGTCATTCGGGCAAGGAAAATTAGGTTTTAGTAAAGCAAGCTAGTGAGATCAAAATGAGAAAAGGAACTTGATGGATGGTTTGGAAAAACTATAGAAGGATATTTTGAGGTGTATGAAAGGAAAATATATGATAATAAGTAATAATTAAAGATCATACCTTTCAAGATGACCAAGATCCCCTTGCACATAGTCCAACTAGATAAGTTTCTTTTAGGCCTAGTTGGTGAATGAAAAGAAAAGGTGAAAAGAAGTGCTTGGGAGGTTATGAAATGAATTTTTATGTTTTAATGAGATGTGAAAATGCATAAGACATCATACCAACAATGAAATATGAGTCCATGTAGCCAAATCTAGTTGGGTGCATGATAGGCCTATCAGGCTTTAAAGGGACCTAAAACCAATTGGAGGTCTACCTTGATTTATAACTCTTCATGAGCTATGAAAATGATTGAGAAATGATATGGAGATGGAATTAGGCATGTTTGAACTTTTATTATGCAAAGGAACCTAGAGGAAAGCTAATTTTAGCTCAAAAAGGGTTCAAACATGCAAAAAAGGTAGAAACAAGCTCTATGGGGTGACTTCAAGTGTTCATATCTCCTCTAAGAGTTTGAATGGGAAATAAAGGAGTTTGGAGGGGTTAGTAGGGTCCATAAATGTCAGGTTTGTGGCATTTTTTGGCAAGTTAAATGTTAAAACTTTATGAATAATGCTTAAGATTAAAAAATGCCTAAAACCCTACTAAATCCTCAAATAAGACCCGACAGAAAAAAAATCTTGAAGATCCATCCAAATGAAATATTTTGACCATGAAAGATATTCATAATTTTATAGGACTCACTCAGGCTTCCTCCCATGCTTTTGAGATGTATAGAATTGTATGAAAAAGGGGCTTAATAGGGGTTTTTTGGCCATTTTGTGTGTTTTTCAAGTTCTAAGATGTTCTAAGAGATGAAATAAATTTTGGAGGAAAGCTATAGAATTTTAATAACTCAATATGGTCATTTTATCCCAAATAAAAACTACTAATTGGAAAAACTATAGCTCTCATCTTAGCCAATCAAAATTGGCATAATGAACATAAGGCTGAGAAGTGTGATAACCTCAACTGGATGTCATTTTAAGGTAAAAATGAGAAATATAAGGCCATGGATGGTATTTAAAAGTTTTATCCATTCCATCTCATGGATTTTCATGAAAAATTTATGCTAATTTGAGGGCAAGTATTTGGGATGATAAAAAAGAGGAGTTTTTAGACTATAAGTAGTGATGGCTTCCTTACAAGAGTTTCTAGATGAGTAGGAATGTAAAAAATTTATGGATAGGAATGTATAAAATACTTACCTCTCATCCCAATAATCAAACTTATCCCTAGTTATTGATGGGATATTTAAATAGTTCCAAATCATGAAGGTAATTTTCTAAGCCAGAATGAGGAGTTTCATGATATTTTTCATAAGTTTCATGACTTATATGGACATTTGGACCTATTAAAATTGCATGGTTCATTTTTTATCTCTTTCTCATTAAATTTTAACCTCTTTTATTAGCTTGATAGGTGTCCAAGTGACCTTTTGAATTCCATTGTCTTGCCCTTCTCCTAAATGCTATAAATATTGACTCTTTTCACTCTTTTTAGCAGCCTTCATTGGTTGATGGTGAAACTCTAGCCAATTTTGTACTTGAATGTCTCTTGAAGAAATAAAATAAGTCAATTTTCCTACTTACATCTTATATAATTGAGTGCTATTATAATCTTATTGGTCTTGTCTAGTAGAAGATCATCTTTTCTAACATGGTATCCTTGATTATTCACCAAATATGCAAAAGAGTAATTGTTGTAGGTATTTATTAGTGTTCTATTTTAAGTTTATGTGTGTTAGTGGTTCATGAATATATTCCATAAATGAATCATACATACCTTCCTAATCATCAAAATACCTCTTGAACCTAGCATATGAAACATTGATGTGACAATCCATCTTGAGGTTTGAGTTTTGTGTGAAAGAAGCTTTTTTTAGATCTAAGTAGTATAAGTTTAGTCAATAGGAGGAAATTAAATATTGGTGTATCACCTTTAGTTTTATTATTTTTTCTTCTTAACCATTTTCATGCAAATTTGATAGGTAAGAGAGTGTTTCAAAGAGTGCATCAAGGGAACTAGCCCTTCTAGAGATTCATCTTAAAAAATTGTTAAGCCACCGTAAGTGAGATGTGTCCATTGTGCCACTTGGATGGGGATAGATAGACATATCATCAAGGGGTGAAAATATAAGTGAAAAAAATACCCTTATGCATGTTTTAAAGGTATCTCCTAGGAGTTACCTTGAAGAGTCTTGTAGTATCTTCAAGGGTTCTATTATACTCAACATACCCCTTCCTTTTTTTGGAATAGGGACCCACTATGCCTTGTAGAAGTCAAAGCCTTCTTTATGAGGTATTTTAATTCTTAAAACTATTACATGTTACATCTAAATTTCACCATCTAGGAAATACAAGAGAATACATTTTAAATTTTTGACTAATTTATTATTCTCTTTTGAAAGTTTTACATCTGCAAAAGTTTTTTTAGGACATATGCATTTTGGTCTTTATAATTTAGTATTTGACCAAAGTGTTTGGGAATTTTGTTCATAATTTTGGATTTTTAAAAGTCTTGTATTTTTTCCTTTACTATTTGGTCTTCATCTCAAGTCTTCTAAGGTTTTGTTAGGAAAAATTATTCAAGATTTCTCATTTGGTTCACAACTCAATCCTTGGTAAGAGTGTTCTAAAATTGATTCTTCGACAAGTTATCAATTAGGTATTTGGTCTTCAGAGTTTTTACTCATAGGTTTTCTTTTTAATTTCTTCTTTTTCAAAAATTTAGTCTTTGCATTTTATGTTCTACATTTACTTGGTAGATTTTTGCCTTGCTATTATTTGGACTTCAAATTTTATGTTTGGGATTTACATTCAGGAGTTCAAAATTTTGGAAATTATGTCATAACTTATGATTCAAAATTGGTGGTCAACAATTAGATATTTATTATTTTTGTCTTCAACAAAAATTCTCACTATATATTGCTAGTACTTATGATTAGCACTTCAGTGTAGATGAGTTTGGTCATCATGATTTTTGTTTAAAGAAAGTGTGTGAAAGGTTATTAGTGGATATTTCATACAAGATGAGTCTGGTCATCAACATTTTTGTTTAGAATTTGTGTTTGAAATACTAAATTCATGATAATTATTCAATTTTGTACCAATACAAAACCCCATCCTTGAGTACTAAACTCCTACTTGGAACAACCAATAAAGTAAAAGAATAATACTTAAAGTGGCATACTTGTCAAAAATAGTGACGTGGCATACCTACCAAATAAAGTATTAAAATTACAATTACACAAGTAAAGAAAATTCATAGATGTTGGACGTTAATGGTGCATGAACTAAATTTAAATGCTTAGTTTATATCAATCACTTGAGACCATCAATGTACTCATTCATCATAAACAAACTTCAAGTTGAATTAATACCTTACAAACAAACCATAACAATATATGTGTGAATCATAAAATTGAATCCCATAAATTTGAGCTACTAAAGTCTAAAATATAATACCAATCAATTAACCATGGCCTCTTTGTCTAGAACATTCATAGGAGTTTCACCACCATCCCTATTCTCAATCAAAGATTCCACTGAATACATGAATACTTTTTAAAACTCCATTTTCAATGATCAATACACCAAATATTTAGCTCTATGGGATGCCATTGATGCAGTAGATGCCAAAACTCAAGAAGAAATCATAAAACCAACATAAAATCAATTAGTGGTAGATCTAATTCTACTCAAATTACAAGGGCTACATTTTAAAATAACCAAGTCTAAAGTGATGTCATGCATAGACCTACTGTGGGATCTCTTCTTTGTTGGAAAGATAATGGGGGACAAGTACTTGCACCATTTGGAACACAAGACCATCATGGCTTACATCTTAGGAGATGCATTATAAAGGTATTTATCTTTTTCATTTGTATATGCCACTTATGATTTGCATAGGGTGGTAGGGTGGAAATAAAAAAAATTATTTAACAAAGCATTGAAAAAGTGGCTTATCCTTAGGGAGATTATCATCCCAAAGGATAAGGACCCTGTATCTATCATGAAATTTAGGATGGGTGTTCACATTGGGATGGCCTTTCTAAATAGATTGTATGGTTTCCCTATCATCCATTTTTTTCACTTAGAATGGTTCCGCTATGGGATATGATGATGACTTTAGATTTGACCTTTGCCTTGGGGGAGATAATAAAAGATAGGTTAAGAGAATAGGTTTTGCACAAAGATAAATAGGTTTCCACTTATATATGATGTCATACCTCTTGGATGCTATGATGGGAATGGTAAATATGCACTATGGGTCACTCTGGGATTTGGAACTGCATCAAAAATTTCATTTGTAGTTATTACTAATTTTTGAACATATAAACATTCATCAAGAACATCACTCACATTATAGAGGATGTGTACCAGAAGGTATGGTAGACAATTCATGAAACCACTTTGCCTAGGGTATCCAAGTCAATTGCATACTCATAGGTACCATGAGGTGAATATTAGTTATAGCTAGATTACACATTGATTATGGTCACTAGAAACAAAGTTAACCCCTTACATCTTCTCAAGTATGTGATAGATAAGCTGGTAGAATAAGAGATAACATTTCAAATGTGGTGAAGAGTAGATGAGGATTTTAAAAATAATAATAAGAGTACATTTTTATGTCTTTCATCTGATGATAAGCCAAATGTGCTACATAATTTAGAGGCACTTTAGAGAAGTGGGAAAAATGAGAAAGTAATATTTATTTCCCACCTTACCTTATATGGATTTGGATCCCCATGGTAGGATTTAAAAACATATCAAGGGTCCTAATATTTCATACCAACATGAGCCCTATGATCACGACTTCCTATCCTTGAATGCCAAGGATGATTCCCAAGTATTTAAAAGGGAAAAAAAGGAAGGATTAAGGGAATAACATTTAAATATCATACAAGATAACCATATATCTATGTTTTAGATGAATAACTTAGGCTTCCACCCCTAGGTGGATGGGTTGCCTTAGATTTATGGATCAACAAACCTCCATAACTATTATCATAACAATAATAGCCTTCTCAAAAATCTCCTTAGACATTTAAGGCCATCAAGGTGTCTATTATAATTGAAGTAGACTTGAAGGAGGTTAAGGAGATCCAATTTACCTTGAATCATTAGATTCAGAGGGCCCATACCATCCAGTTCCTCCACCTATGTAAGAACTTACAAGTGTGGAGGTTTCATATGAACCAATTAAGGAGGCCTCCCCAAAGTTGAAAATACTAAAATTTATTATAAGAGGAAACCAAGGTCTCATACTCTTCCAAAGGACCCACCTATTGAGGAATAAATAGTAGGAGCTCTCTTAGCTTAGTAGTAGGCTACATAAGGAAAACCTATCAGTGAAAAAAGAGAGCTAGATGAAGAGGAGGACTTTCAAAGATCAAAAGTCCTTAGCATCTAGGACATTAAAGTAAAGGCACCCCTTGTCTCTGACACTTTAATTTATTCTTTTTTTTCCCTTCTTGTATATGATTATATTCCTCTTAATCCCATTTCCCAACCATACCTAGTTATACCCAAGATAGATGATGTCTCCTTTACCCTTTTTATCTCCATTTTCCAAACTATTTACACTCCACAAATTATATTCACATATTCAATGAATTCCACTAATATAGATACATCTTACACTACCCTAGCACCTCCTAAATCTAAAAGGAAGCCTCCAAATAAGTTAGGGGAGCATTGTAAAGTTCCAAAATTCATGTATCATCCACTCAAATAAAATTTCCAATGACTTCATCCATCTCTTCTCAATGCACCATTGTGACATATTTAGAGAAAGATGGAAAGAAGAAACCAATAAACACCATCCACCCATTACCTCAATATGGGGAAGTGGACTGGTCTAAAATAATTTAGCCTTCCCTTCCCAACAAAGTACTTGAATAAGTTTTAAAGTAACCATATAGAGAAACATTGGTTAAGACTACATAGGAAAATCAACCCATCCCAATTGGTAATCCCTTAGTGGGTAGTTGATTTAAGGTTAAAGGCTTCATAGAAGCCAAACCTCACAATCACAAAGATGTCTATAGTGAGTTCCATATTTGATAAATCTACTGGGAGTGTCTAGAGGGTAAGAAAGAGAAAATTAGAAGATAATACTATGAGATGGATTATCATGGAAGCTAGAAAAGAGGTCTTTACCTTATCTAAAAGGAATTATTAGGGAAATTCCCATACATGGAGGATTACAAGTACTATATCGAGACACTTAATGATTCATTATTAAAACTATATGAGGGAAAAAATTGGATAGGAAAGAGCTCAAGAATGAATTAGACAAAGTAAAGGAATAAAATTTTCAATATTTAGAGAAAATAAAAGAACAATAATGGTTGGTTTATGTTCTTATTGAAATTGAAATGAAAGTCTAAAATGTTGCTTCTAGATTATATAATATTATTGATGCCATTATTGCAATGAGGTCAAATTTGAACCCTCATTTAGTTTAGACTCACAAATTATTTAATTCTTTGAAGCAAGATGATCATAAGTTAAAACTCCTTATTATTTATATAACTAATAAGGAATACATCTAGCTTGACCTGATGGCACCACTAGAGGCTTCAAATGCTCTTAACTTGGTAGTCATCAAGACTCACAAAGCTTGGTATTAGATCATGATAGATGAGGTATCAATTCCTAGGTATGCAAAGTATGAAGCTCTCATTTTGCATATCTTGGGAGAGCTAAAGCTTTCACAAGCAAGAGACTCGATAGGTAAGATTATAAAAAATTTACTTTTGATATAATTATTTAGGAGACTTATGCCAAATTCAAGGAAATTCTCAAGGGAATTTAATTGGAGGAGATTTAGGATGAGTTTATTTTTTCAAGGAAGAAGGTGATGGGGGTGGAAATTTTTGGATTAAACTTTAAAAATACAAAAACTGAGCATGCAATGATCTTAGAACAAGTAAAAAGGGTGCACATACCTCCATTATTGAGTATGGATATTATTTGGTATCGGCTTGAACTTAGAGACAATAAATTTCATGTTTTTGAAGCAAGGAATAAATTTGGAACTTCAACTTCCATCTAAATCCTAGCATCCACCTCAATGCCTTGAATAGTTAGTAGTGCCATGCCCACATCCAACCAACTTTGAGTTAAAGGATAATTTTATATGCATACATGTAAAAAGAACCAATTATTATCCTCATAGTGTACTTGTATTTATCATTTAAATGTAAAATTTGTATGGATTATTTTTGAGCATGCACACATTGCATTTATTTATACAAGTTGTCTTATGTTTAGACATAATGATAGTAAACTATATGCATGCATACATGCAATTTTAAGACTAAAATTAGAACTGAGGTTGTAATTGTAATGCAAATATGAATTTACATGAATTTGGAGGATGAGGCAACCCCTCCCCAAGTCTATTTATACATGTATAATCTTCATTATAAAGGGTTGGAATAGTTTTTATCAATACAATAAGAAATCAATTTGATGGTCTTGCAACTATGTTGATGTTCTTTCCTCCCATCTATGTGCTATTAAGGTTTTATTTTATTAGATGCATTAGCTCAATAATTTTAAGTTTATCTAAGATATTGATAATTGTAATTGTTGTAATTTATATACACTAATTCTAGATGTGCAAAAATTATTAAAAGTTAGTACTTTTTATTAATGAAAGCAATTAGTTAAAATCATGTTAACATTCTGAGGTATGTAGGAGTGTTTTATTTCTAGTATAGTCATCTAGGTTGTAAGCTACAACTGATATATATACATTATTGATCTGAGCTTTAATATTTTAAATAATTCTATACAATAAAAAAATCTAAGAGGAGAACTCATACACTATCTCCATTGAGATCCTAAAATTTTAGAGATCACCTCATTAAATTTTAGAGTGTGCACAAAACCCACATCAATAGGTTTTCTTACTAGATACCTTGAACATGAAAATTATTTTAATTTTATTTCATGGTATCTCATAGTAGATACCTTGAAGGGCCTTGTAGTACCTTCAAGGGGTTTCCTAGTAGACACCTTGAATATGCACATGATTGGAATTTTCTTTCAAGGTATCTTTTAGGATATACCTTGAAGGGCCTTGTAATACCAGTTCAAGGGTACCCTTATGCATGTTTGAAAGGAATCTCCTAGGGGATACCTTCAAGTTACTATTGAAGGTAATATAATTCCATTCAAGGTATTCTAGGAGATACCTTGAATGGTCTTATGGCACCTTCAAGGGTCCTCCTAGTAGATACCTTGAACATGCAAATGATTGGAATTTTATTTCAAGGTATCTACTAGAAGATACCTTGAAAGGCCTTGTAATAACATCAATGTTGATTACATATTTTATTTTAAGGGATTTGATAGAACTGTGGCATGCAAGGGTTATCCAAGTTATGGATATATGAGTGAATGTGCAAAGATATTCAAAAATGATAAACTAAACACCTAAAGTGGAAATGTAATTTTTTTTCATTAATTGTGAATTGATTATTTTAAGACTTGTTAAAACATTGATTCTCTATTAAAATAGAAAAATTATGAAAGATAACATCAAAATTAACAATCATAAAGGGTACTTAATACCAAATCTAGGGTTTGAAGGATAAAATATCTTCCAAATGGGTATTTAGTTTCTATCACAAGCCAACTACTCAAGTATATATAGAAACATATACAATGGAATATATCATCACATGTGTCAATAAACATTGATCTATAGTACCAGATTGAAAAAACCACCACATTATTATACCTCATGCCCAAATTAAATGCATATAAATGCTAAAGATAGCTCAATAAGGAATTCAAAAGGAAATTAATCTATGAAAAAACTATAAAGGAAACTAATTGATCACTAATTACTAATTTAAAGCTTACAAAAATTCAAAAAACCAAGTGTCAAGTTGAGTGCTACAATTTCCTAAGTATATAGATTTGATGTTTTGCACTTCATATACTACTAAATGAATAATTTAGGGCACATGATCAAATAGAGTGATCTCAGATTATCATGACTCTATCTCATGAAAATAAAGGAGAAATGGGCATAATTATTGTGCTTATACAAACAAAATTTCATGGTCCTAAACTGTTTGAGTTTATCTGAGTTGTTGAGAAGAAGGTTTTCCTTCTAAACCCTATATAAGAAGTTCAACCTTTATCCCTCACATTATCATAGTAGTTTCACAATTTAGATGTCAAGAGAGTGATACACCTGATATATTTAAAAAATATGGGTGAGGTTGTTAAACCATTCCTCACCCATTACAATGATGATAATGTCTATCTTTCCTTAGATGTGACTATTATGATTAGTACACCAATAATGGCTAGAGTAATTGGGATGCTCACATCTTGAGTCTCTCTCACCCATTATAAATCAAAGGCACCTCTAATAATTCAAGAATTTTGAGATACATATGCCCACATATCCCATGGAATACCTATTAAAGACATTCTAGATGAACCTATGTATATTCTAGCTGAATGCATAACCCATCAGATTTGGCAGACCACTTAGCCTACAAACTAAACCACTAAGGGTATCATTGACATCATACACAAGATGATTAATCATAAGGACTATTTAAACTATCCTAAGTTATTTGTATAAGATCTCATAACCAACATTTATAGTATTAGTTTCTCATTTTTGTACTTTGCTTCACATAATGAAAGTCCCTAGAAGGAGAAGTATATACAAACACTAACTATTGGCCTACATAGTAGTTTTAGAATATGATCTAGAGATAGGAAAGGAGAACCTTTTCTCATCAAGACAAGTAATATCAATGGTGGTGGTAAATCCTATATCTCATCACAACACATCCATGAGTCCCACCCAATGTCATATCATACTTGGGATAACATGAAATTATTACCAATTTGGAAAAAGGGATTACAATTCGGATTCATGAGTTTCTAAAGTCACCATTTGGATCTTTGCCATATTTTATTAACATATATAGGGAAAATGAAGAGATAGAGAAACAAAAATTATACACATCTAAGAGATCCACACCATTTCAAACAATACCCCTCGATGTAATAGTTCTAGAAGAGTAACATGTTGAGGCCTCTATATCACAACTAAAAAATGGAAAGTGGAAGGCCCTGATCGAGTGATATCACTCTATTCCATAAATGTAAATGACATGAAATACTATGACTTAGATTGATGATCTAAAGGTGCCTTAGATAGAGAGAAGCTATAACTTGATCCAATGGGGAATTGATGAATAAGAAGTTTACCAGGTCATGATGGAAGACATGGCTGGTGACTTATATGAAAAAGAAGATAAAAAAGAATTATTTTTCTAGAAATATATGGGCATAATTTAAGTATGAAATAAGGTGTCAAAAAATATTTGGGTTTAAATCCCACTTTACCATTTTTCAATCATAGTAAATACTATGGGACTAGAGGCTGAGCATATGAATATTACTACCAAGTTGTTTGAAGCTGTTTGAAACTTTCACTATTCTAGACCCTTTGGCACCATTAGCTAAGAGCCACACAAAATCACTTGTCTGACAAAGGATAACTTGAATAGAGACTCAGGTTTCCCGTAATCTAAAATAACAACTCTTACATTTCTCATTTTAGGTTGATCCCTCTATAAATTTGGCATAAAAATATCCTAATAAAACTTTACCACCAACCAAGTGAAGATTGGTCACCTTAGTGAAGAAAAAGTCCTATGTTTCTAGTGGCACTACAGAAAAAAGTGACACACTATCAATTGAGGAGGACCTACTCACATATACTATGGAATTGGTGCTAGAACAACCCACTATGGAGGAATAATAGGCCATATAATAAGAAGAAATGAGGGTCATAAAATAACATGTATGCCAATAGAAGAAGAAACATTAGAAAGAGGAGGCATAGTAGTAAGAAGTATCTCAAAAACAACATTATGTGGAATTAAAAATGTAGGTCAAAGAAGTTGAGGCCAAGAAAAAAGTCAAAGACATATATTTTTCATAGGAAAGCTATTAAGGTGCACATAAATCATAAGAATTAGCCAAACAAGCTAAGGCACAGGAGGCACAAAAATAAAAAGAAGCTACATATGCTATATCTCAGCACATGTAAGCCCAATTTTATGTGACTACTACTTAACAATGTGGTGATGAAGTTACTATTGACCAAATTTTAACCCTTAAAGCCAAAATTAGGCACCCTTATTATAAAAATCATCTAAGTTTATATCTTTAGATAGGTTCAGTACTTAGCTTTTCTTTGGAAGAAGTGTTCTTTGAAAAAGCCTGAAACAAATGTACAAGTCTATTCCTTTTGAAACATTCATTTTTGGTCTTTAATAAGCCTTTGACAAACTATTTTGGAATTTTTGTTTGAAGATTTTTCCTTAAGTGTATTTATTTCAAACTTTTCAATCGATCAAGTGATGAATTCTTTTAGATAATTTGTCTGAGATAAATCTCCCAAAGAAATAGTGCCAAATTATTTTAGACAAATTATCCATGCAATTTTTATGAAGGTACTTTTCAAATTTTCTAAAATATATCTTTCAAGATGAAAAGGACACCTTTAACTTTTTGAAGGGTATGTTGCAATTTTTTTGAAGGGTATATTGCAACTTTTCTAAATGTTATGTTTCAACTTTTTTGAAGGAATTTTTCAAGCTAAAGGACACTTTCAAATTTTTTGAGGGGTCACTTACAAGAAGCTGAAGGGTATGTTCATTTCAAAAAAGGCCTTTTTCACTTTGTCTAAGGGTCATTTTAAAGAACCAAAAGGGATAAATAGAAAGTCAGAAGGAATGAATTCTTTTGAAAATATTGTCTAAGGAATTATTTCAAAAAAATTGTCTAATATAAAGGAAGGAAAAGGGCAAAAAATTACCATGAGAAAAATGTCCAAAGAAAATGCCTAAGGAGTGATATCCTAGAAAACATCAATTTTAGATTGTAGAAACTAGCCGTTGGAGTTTAAAAGAAAGGCTCGGTGGGAACTTGAAGGTAGGGATAAAGGTAACAAGTGGAAATTATAACTGAGGCATTTTATTTCATTTGTAACTTATTCAACTATAGTTGATTCAAATGTAACTGAGGCATTTGTTTTAGTTGTAACTTATTTATAATTGATTCATTTGGTGACATGGCATAGCTTTCCCATCTCTCTCTCACATGAAAATATAACTATTTATCTCAAGATGATAGGTGTGCAAGTGACCCTTGAACTTCCTTTTATTGCTATACCTCTCAAGGATATATATATGCATTCTCTTATCTCATTTCATAGCCTCTACTAGTTATTGGAAAAATTCTAGCCAAATTTGTACTTGTAGAACTCTTGAAGAAATATAGAACTAATTTTGCCATTCACACATTATAGAATTGAGTATAGGTTTGAATCTTATTGATAATAACTAGTGAAAGAGTTAATTTTCTAGCATGTTAATCTATGATCACTTACCAATGTGAAAAAGGGGTGATGTTGCAGGTCTCTATTAGTATTATTTACTAAGTGTATAAGAGTCTTAGAAGGTGTATATGTTTATTCTCTTAGTGGAATCATTCATCACCCTCCTAAGTGTCAAGTACCTTCTTGAATCTAACTTATAAAATATTGATGCAATAATGTCTTTTTGTTATGAGTTTATGTGAAACATCCTTGTTTACCTTTAAGTAGTGGAATTTCAGTTAAATAGGAGGATAATACATATTGATGCATCACTATTTTGTTTTCTTAGTTATTTTTCTTAAATATTTTCATACAAAATTGATAGATTAAAGAGAGATTTAACAATGCATCAAGGGGAGCTAGACCCTAATTTAGAGGTTCATCTCAACAAAATTATCACCTACAACAAGAGAGATGATTCCATTTTGTTGATTGGATGAGAGCTGAGCATCTCCTCAAGGGTGAAAATCTAAGAATAAAAAATTACCCAAAAGTAAAAATAAGGATAATCTAAATCCCTCAATTAGAAATAAGTTCAGGCCTATAAATAACATAGATGAACAAGAATGCAAAGCTTAATCACAATCACAACATGACACATAGGTAAGATCCCCCATAGAATAAGAAAAGTCTTTTTTGCTTGATGTGAAACTAGAGTAAAAGGAAGTAGAAGATCAAAAACAAGTAGAGGATGAACATAAAAATGGAGAGGATGAGTCACATCAACATCAATAAGAGGAAATATAAGATAATGTGTAAGAGGATGTGGTGGAGTATGAACCATAAGAAGAAAATGTACCACACGATGACTCTACCAACTAAGGTGTGCATGCTTAGCACTCTACATTTTTTTATAGAGTGTGGTTATGGGATGTTCCCATAGTAGTTGAGATGTGC
Organism: Torreya grandis; assembly: GCA_037957365.1. Classification (NCBI taxonomy): domain Eukaryota; kingdom Viridiplantae; phylum Streptophyta; class Pinopsida; order Cupressales; family Taxaceae; genus Torreya; species Torreya grandis. Next base: position 1,077,236 of record JARHVA010005277.1, read on the forward strand.
ACTAAATTTTATTCCTATTACAAACATGTTGTGCACCAATCTAACATATGTAATGACCACTTTGGTCAAAATCCCACTAAGGCAAGAAGCATCCTTGGATGTTTATTGCTTACCATTATCAAAGTAATTAGAGGGTACTACTACTTTTTAAGAATCAATTGCACAAAAGGATACATCATTGGATCTAGAGTCTAACTAGATCACATAGACCATTGGTCTCCAAGTCCACTTATAAGAAGATGAGAAGATCATTCAAGGCTTTTTCTTGGAATTAGTCACACAAGTCATTGGTGATCAAGCCATGTCTGACTAATGTAGGTTTAAAACACTCATTTCTCAACTAAAAATAGACTGATGCACTCCACATAAGTTTGAAGAACTTAGTTACTTAGGGTAAGGCATCAAATTAGAATTGGAGACACTCATCCCTCTATTGGAATAGTATTAGATTATTCTTGAGGCTATTTTAATACAATCACAATAGGTTACATGAAACATGTTGAAATGTAAGTAATAACTAGATTTAACATTGGCTCATTTGAGCTAATATTTTTCCAAGGTCACTATTAATAAGGCATTAATGTCGAGCCACATGAAAAAAATTAAGGAGATGAACATGGCATTATAAGAATATTCAAATGTTATAGATAATGTGAGGGATAATATTTTGGATTATTAGAGCCATATTGTGTGGAATTTTTTTATAGGACTTTAGGAATAGAGACATGTAGACAAAATGGAGTAGTTTAGAAGTCAGATTCAAGATTAGATTGTAAACACTAAGAAAACTATTAGCATCATTGATAATGCTAATATTGCATAACACATAAGATATCAAGGCCCTTTGTGCATATTGATAAAACTAATCTAGGAAGCCATGATGGATTGGAATGAATACAAAAAACATTTTTCACCATTAACCAAATCCATTGCATAGATCATATATACTCTTGCCTATATACCATTTTCACAATGTTAACAAATTATCTCCCAACACAAGTTTGAATAGATACAACCAAAGGATACATATACATTGGTTCCATCTTCATCAATGCCACCTCCATCTAGTTAAATACTACATAATGTATATTTTTTAAATTTTTGGATGCATTTTATCTATGCAGGGTAAGTTATCCATGTTGAAACAAAAGCCATTTGTGAAGTACTAGAGGAATATGTATAAGTCCTAGATTCTTTTATGCATCAAGTTAAGTAGATAGTGTAAATAATGCTTGATTAGTGGAAACACCTTGACAAATCCTTGGATACTATAGAAATAGAGTTTTCAATGGTGGATAAAGTTAAAGATGTAATGAGTGATAAAATGGATATTAGAGAAGTAATGACCTACACACTTAAGAAATTTTTAGACTCTAGGGATATCGTGATGAAGAATATCTAGGTGTGGTAGAATGAGATAATGTAAAATAAATTTGAATCTATTCAAGCCCAAAAGACTGGAGATAGGTTGGATGGTATTATGTCAAATATCTAGCTTAAGCTATCAAAATTTAGAGGCTTATTTACCATCATAGTAGAAGAAGATGTGAAAAATATGATGGTCATTTAGATTTCACTATGCATTTTTCTTACCATGGTACAAGAAGTACTTGATAATTGTAAAACACTCAAGTATGATCTAGCATAGGTTAAACCAAATATTCCATAAATCATAGAATAACCTAAGTTCATTCCACAATAGGAGATCCAAGTAATTTTGAAGAAGATAAATCTAGTTACAAAGGCACAATCTAAGCAACCATAACCTACACAACCATCTAGCCAAACTTTGACACCACCTATATACTCTATACAATCTTTTGTATGTATTTGACCTTGTAATCTAAGTGATAGATATAAGAATGCCAAGAATATTTCCTTATATATGATGAAAGGATGGAATGTGAAGATATAAATCCATGTAAAAATATTTATACAGTGCTCTAATGTAATAGAATATGGTTTTGATGTGTGATAGAGATTAATAAACTAGTTTTGTTATGGTTTTCTCAATATTATTTTACATATGCCTAATTTGAAGTGTTTTCACTATATTATTTTAGTTTGTTATATCTTATATTATGCAATCTATGTTATAAAACTGTTTGACATGTTATTTATGTAATCCCTGAACATGTATATAATTAGAATTTTATTTTAAAGTATCTCTTGGGAGATACTTTGAAGTGCCCTATAATACCTTCAAGGTACCCTTGATTATACTAAAATGGAATTTAAGGTATCTTCTATGAGATACTATTCATTGCTACCCACTTGGGCTTTACATTCTTTTTATCTAAAAAAATGAGACTATTGAGCTAGTCCAGACCAAAAAACATAGGTCTTAAAAATTTCAATTACTGACTAAGTTGTAGCTATACATAAGTGTTACAAACATACTAAAATAATAATTTTTAGAACCATAACATAGGGGAGAATTGAGTATGGTGATAAAAACATAGAAATGCATTTATGATATTGATTCTTAAAATGATTACATTAGTTAAATAAAATTACATCTATAATTGTAACAAATTTCCTACAAAAAATTAGTTTGTCCTCTTCTACTCTCTATTGTCAATAAACCATTTGCCCTATTTTCTATAGTCTACTGCTACATTGGAAGAATTTCTCTAGGCTATATTCATTACTATATTCTCTCTCTTTAACTACTATTGTGTTGAAATATCCTCTACCACTTCTCTCAGGTGTTGTTACCCATAAATATCCTCTACCCAATTCTCTTTTAGTTGTTGTTATGCTAACTTCTATTCTAATCCTTACACTTTCTATTTTCTTATCTTATATTTTTTGTGTGTACTACCTTTGACTTTTCCACCTACTTCCTTATTTCTCCCCAAATGCCAGATGACTCCCAAAAATTAAAATTTAAACTATTGTGCATTTAATGTTTTTAGGTGGCTTAAATTCCCCTATTTTATAAGTTTGGAGGAGATTGAAGTTACATTGTAAGAGTATTGAAATTCTAGATACAATGTGAGGGACAATAGTTTGGATTGATAGAGCAAGATTGTGTGGAATTATTTTGTAGGACTTTAGGCACAGGGACATGCCAAAAGAATGGAATTAGTTTGACAATGAGGTTCAACCATGAATTGTAAAAAGTAATGTAACCATAATAAGCACTATTAATGTTCATCTCACAAAACTCATAGGCTATAAATCCCCTTTATACACATTTATAAGGCAAATGTAGGAAACCATGTTAGATTAGAATGCCTAAAATAAATATTTGTCACTTTTCATTAGCTCCATTGTGTAGATCATCGACACTCCTACCTACATATCATTGTTACAACTTTAACATATCATCTCCTAAAACAATGATGTGAAGCTACAACTGAAGGATACATCTCAAATGGATCCATCTTTGCCAATGCTACCATCATCTAGTTAAGTACTATGTAGTGAATATTTTTGAAATTTTGGGATCCATTTTATCCATATATGGAAGTATATTTGCATTAAAATAGAATCCATCTAAAAATTACTATAATAATATTTACATGTCCTAGATACTACTATGCATTAAGCTAATTATATATACCAATGAATGTTTGATTGGAGGTATCACCTTGACAAATTGTTGGATACTATGAAATCATAGAATATAATGATGGATAAAGCTAAAGATATAATGAGTGATCAAAGGGATAATAAATAAATAATGACCTACACACTTCAATAATTGTTAGACTCTAAGGATACTATAATTAAGAATCTCTAGGTGTGGTAGAATGAGATAATGTGCAACACATTTATGGTTATTCTTGCCTAGAATACTATAGATAGGTTGGATTCTATTGTGTTAGATATACAACTTAAGTTGTCAAATCCTAGAGACTTTCTTATCATCATAGAAGTAGAATATGTGAAAAATATGATGGCCATTCAGATTCCACTATGCATTTTGATTACCATGGTGTGGAAAGTACTTGATAATTGTAAAATGCTCAAGCATGATATCTTGTAGGTTGAACAAACTATTGAAAAAATCATAGAAGATCCTGAGTTCATTCCACCATAGGAGCTCCAAGAAATTTTTCAAAATATAAAGTTGGATACAAAGTCACATTCTGAGCAACCACAACCAACACATCTATCTAGCCAAACTTCAACACCACCTCCATAGTCTATATGATCTTTTAGTTGTATTTAGCCTTATAAACTAAGTGATAGATATAAAAATTATAAGATTATTTCATTTTATATATCAAAAGGATGGATTGTGAAGAGAAAAAGTTGTTTGTGTGTATATAGTGCTCTTATTTAATGTAATATGGTTTTGATGTGTGATAGAGATTAATAAACTAGTTCTGTTATGGTTTTCCTAAGATTATTTTATGTATGCCTAGTGCACAATGTTTAATCTATTTTGTTTTAGATTATTATATCTTAAAGTACTATATTTATGTTCTGGAATTATTAATGACACATTAGTTTATGGAATACTTAAACATGCATATGATTGGAAATAGTTTATGGAATCCCTAAACATGCATATGTTTGGAATTTTTTTCTATGTATCTCCTAGAATATACCTTGAAGTAACTTTTAATACCTTCAAGGGTATAATTTTTCAAGTTTTAAAGGTATATCCTAGGAGGTACCTTCAAGGTACCCTTGATTGTACTTCAATGTCCTTCAAGATATCTTGTAGGAGATGTTAATGGTTTCTTCCCACCTATCCCTACAGACTCTAGTTTTCTAAAAAACTTAGACTACTCACCTGGTCTAGACCAAATAACACAAGCCTTGAAAACTAAATATACTAAAATAAAATAATTACATATAAATGAATTTATCATATTTATTATTAAAATGATTACATCAATTAATTAAAATTATAACTATAAAAAATATCTTACAAAATTTAGTTTGTCCTCTTCTACTTTCTACTATCAACAAACTACATTCCCTATTTTATGAAGATTGATGCTACGTTGGAAGAATATCTCAAGGTTATATTCACTCCTAGATTCTCTCTCTTTGACAAATAATGTGTTGAAATATCATATGCCACTTCTCTTAGGAGATACTACTTGTGAATATCCTCTATTTAGTTTTCTTTCAGATGTTACTATGCTAAGTTGTATTATACTCATTCCAATTTATATTTTATTATATTACCTCTTTTTTTATTTACTACCTTCTAAATATTCCACCTACTTCCTTATTTCACCCCCTATGCCATGCAAATCCTAAAAAATTAGATTTAAACTATTATGCATTTAATTTATTTGGTGGCTTAAATGCCCCTATTATAGAAGTCCAAAGTTGTGTGGGTAGGTGAGGACGATAGGGAAATAATAATATTTTAACACTTCCCCTTATTCTTTACCTTCTCACCATAGCATTAAATACTTTTCTCATCCTTTAAAACATATTTATAACTTTTCTTTACCTGCCTATTTCTATTTTAATTCATTCTTTCCATGTCTGGAGCTTCATTACTGAAGTCCATAACTTCACTATTGAAGTCGATAGATGGAATATTGAAGTTAATATCTACCTTGATGAAGTCCATATATACCATATTTAAGTCTATATTTGGATTTTTAAAGTCTGTATCTAGACTATTGAACTCTATATTTACCCTAATAAAGTTCATAGCTTGATTGTTAAAGTTCATAACTACCCTGATGAAGTTTATAACTGGCCTATTGGAGTATGTAGCTACCCTGATGAAGTCTATAGTTGGAATATTTAATTACCTAAATAGGCTATTGGATTATAGAGAGGGCTTGTTATATTCTAGAGATGGCCTCTTAGAGTTTAGTGCTAGCCTATTGGAGTCTAGATCTATCCTATTATAGTTCAAAGCTAGCCTGTTGGAGTACACAACTAACATAAAACCTTGGAGGCCCAATGATGATACATTAATATCCCCTAAAATTCCTATTAAGTGCATGCAAATTTATTTTTAAAATGGTTTAGTGGAAATATCAAGTCTTATGACCCACTTGACCTCTATGACCTCTTTTCCTTTTGGTATGTCAACTACCTCCCATGTCTTTCTTGCCTTATGCCTCTTTATCTTGCCTTCGAGAGTGCATAGTGTTTAATATTATTTGTTTTATATTTTTATATATTAAATTATTCTATATGTGTTCTATAATTGTTAATACCATATTATTTTATGAAATCCTTGAACATGCACATGATTAGAATTTTCTTTCAAGGCATCTCCTATGAGATACCTTGTAATAAATTCAAGGGCACCCTTTTGCATGTATGAAAGGTATATAATAATAAACACCTTCAATGTACCATTTATTTTACTACAATGTTCATTAAAGTATATTCTAGGAGATACCTTGGAGGGTTTTGTAGGACCTTTAAGGGTTATCCTAGTAGATACATTGAACATGCACATGAATTGAATGTTATTTCAAGGTATCTCTTAGGACATACATTGAAATGCCTTATAATACCTTTAATGAGTATTTTAAGGGTTTTTATATAACCTTTATGTGTAGGGGACAATCGAGTTATGGCTATTTAGAGTTAATACACAAAGATATTCACCCTCAATTGCACATCAACCTGGCCAAAATTTGTCACCTCTTCTATAGTCTATATGATATTTTGGATGTATTAGACCTTATAATAAAAGCTATGGATATAATAATTCCAAGAGTATTTTATTTTGTAAGCCAAAAAGATGGAATGTGAAGAGATAGAGCTATGTAAAAAGCAATATATAGTGCTATGATGTGATGGAATATGGTTTTTATGTGGGAGAGAGATTAATAGACTAGTTATATAATGGATTTTGTAATATTCATTTATGTATGCTTAAATATTAGTGTTTAATATTTATTTTTTAGCTTTTTATATTATGTTATTATTGTTCCAAAATTGCTAATGCCATGTTATTTTATGGAATCCTTGAACATGCACTTGATTGGAATTTTATTTCAAGGTATCTCTTAGGATATAACTTTAAGGGAATTATAATATCTTCAAGATTACCCTTATACATGATTCAAAGGTATATCCTCAGAGATAACTTTAAGTTACCCATGATTGTACTACAATGTCCTTCAAGTTATCTTCTAGGTGATACCTTGAAGGGTTTTGTAGGACATTCAAGGGTTCTCTTAGTAGATACCATAAACATGCACATGATTAGAATGTTATTTTAAGGTATTTCTTAGAAGATACCTTTAAGGGCCTTGTAATACCTTCAATGTTTATTTCAATGGCCATTTCAAGGAATTTGATATAACCAGGGCATGTTGGGGACAATCAAGTTATGGATATACAAATTTAACATGAAAATATATTCATGAACAACCCATGTAATAGACTATCCAAAATTTGACATTACCTATGTTGTTTATGTTCCAAAATTGTTAATGACATGTTAGTTTATGGAATACTTGAACATGCACATGATTATAATTTTCTTTCAAGGTATCTCTTAGGAGATACCTTTGAGGGCCTTGTAATACCTTCAAAGGTACCCTTATGCATGTTTGAAAGGTATTTCCTAGGAGATACCTTTAAGGTACCCTTAATTGTCCTAAAATTTCCATCAAGGTATTTTCTAGGAGATACCTTGAAGGTTATTGTAGTACATTTAAGGGTTCTCCTAGTAGATACCTTGAACATGAACATGATTGTAATTTTATTTCAAGGTACCTCCTATGAGATACCTTTAAGGGACTTGTAATACCTTAAATGTTGATTAAAATGGTCTTGCAAGGGTTTTGATATAACCATGGTATGCAGGGAACACTTATGTTATGTCTATAAAGAGTTAACATGCAAAGATATTCATAAAGAAAAAGAAATTTAGTGAGATTTATCATGTAAACATATAATTGGGTCTCAAATTTGATGTGTACTAGATCATGGTTTTTGTGACATTTAAACACTTCCAAATTTGAGCCTCTATGAAAGGAAAACATGTGGCACACCACCATTTGTTCCTTATGTATAATATGACTCATAAGTGATGTGTAAATGTACTGTAAAAATTCACTTGAGCATGATCAAGGGTGACTTAGGGCCACCCATATTAGGCATTATAACAAGGTTTGTTGCTACCTAGACCAACCCTAAGCCACCTCCACTGAATACAATTTCCACTGAAATTTTATGAATTTCTATGCATTGATCCCATACACATAATTAATTTTGTGTTTCTCATGAAAAAAATTAGGGTTGTTATCTTGACATGCCATATATTAAATTGAAAACTTGGAAATATTTATTGCATATTTTTTTTAAAAATATATTTAAATCATTTTTATGCTAGCAATAGTTTGAAGAGCCTGACAGTTAATAATTTTAAACCATATTATTTATTATAGTCTATTGAATTTTGAATCAGTGATTCTAAAATGTTATTTTATAACCAAGAGAATGCAAGTAGGGAAGTCATTTATCCTTAGTTAATAGTTATGTCATCCTATTAAATAATAATTCTAGAGTAATGACTAGATAAAAATTATACTTAATGACTAGCGTAAAATTTTTATAGGATTTCAGGGCTTCTATAAAATTAAAATATAAATTTCCAAATATAAGTTAAATGTGTAATAAGTAAATACTAAAATATATATTTGAATTCAATACAATGTGGAGTCAAGGTCACTTAAGAGACAAAAATTTATTATATTCACTATCAATGGATCTTACATAGTAAAAATACCATATTCAAGTATAATACAAAACAATCTATAGCTAAAATTTACACAATATCAACTATTATTTAACATCTTCTAACCATATCATTTTGGGCTTCAAATTTTCCATGTCAGGCTTCAAATTTGATTTTCATCATAAAATTTTTATTGATAATGGAATCTCCAGCTCCACAATGATGTCATGACTATTATTATAATTTCATCAAAATTATGACTCTTTCATATGTGAAAAATGTATACTCCTTGAAAGTGTAATCACTGAATATATAACACAATCGCATAGAAGAAAAAGCTCACCATTAATATCATGGAGTAGAGATTCATTGTAGCTAAAACAACCCTATGAATATGATACGATTATCTACATGCATACTTTGATATCAATCCCCCAATGCATTAAATTGATCTCAAATTTGATTTTCATTTTAGTTTATGTTTCAAATTTTATAATTGGATAATAAAACTAATGTGAAAACACAAGCAATCTACAGTCTATTTATAAGTAAAAAAATAGGTAACATTATCACTGCTCATGATAAGAAATCTAGTCATGAATGAACCCTTTATTAAATACTTTAAAAGAATACCATCGTTGACACCTTGGCATAAGATAAATTTATCAAATGTTAGTATTTTAATCTCTATCACATTAATGTAACATGATCTTGATATTTGACATTGACACCTTATCACAAGATTAATCGATCAAATAGCACCATATTACTCTCACATTAATTTAACATGCTCAAAGAATACTTAAACAAGGATTTATTTATTGTAATTTGACTACTAGGGATTTATCCACTAATGAGGCTACTCAAATAATATTTTGGCATCCAATGAAAAATTAACTATATTAATTATCCTAGAGTATTAGTTACTATGAACATGTAAATGGTGTCAAGCGATCTCACCATATCCAATTTAATCTCATGCATAAAACATATTTATTTAATTACCAAATAATGTTATAATTACTCTATTTAAATTATCTGGTCCTTAATCTCACCATATTCCAAGTAGAAAGAGCTTTTGTTGGAAATTGTAATTTATTCCACCCCTATTAAATGCTTATAAGGCATGATGTTTTTTTGATGTAGTAAGTATTTAATCTTATTAATAAGTTGTAGTTAGTAGGTTTTATAAATATATAAATAAGACCTATTTAAATAGAGACACTTATAAACCATTTGTAGATTAGAAAGCAATTAAGTAATCAAGGTGTAATTGAGGAGAAGTATCTCTATTTTTTTTAGTGTTATAACATCTCAGTGTGTTGTTTTTTTGTGTGTATTTTTGATGAATAAAGAAAACTATATTTATATTTTAAATTACAAGGAACAACATGTAACATCTAAAGATGCAAATTGGTCCTCTCAAGAGTACAATATAAATATATCAAGCAACTTTCAAGACAATTATCAAAGATACATATAGACTCTAGAAATTAAGGTATGGGCATTTAAGTTTTTATAAGAAAATGTGGCATGATTCCCACATAAAATAGATAAAATTTCAATAAGGGGAGTAGGTATTCTTGTTTGACTCCAAGTTTTATCAATTTAATAGAAATTTAAGAACATGATGGATAGGCGCATACCAAATAGAAAAAGTATTTAATATTGGTTTAGTACAACTATTACCAATAGATGTGAATCAAAAGACTTTGTTGGTAAATGGTTATGAACTCAAACTATACCATAAGCCTGCCAACAAGGAAAAAATTATTCAAAACCTCAGAAATGAAGTTATTTTCATGGAAGAACCTAGTTTTTCCATGATAACAACTCCTTGATAGTCTAAATCTACAAAAATAAGAAGGGGACCAATATTTGGTTTCCGTATTCCAATATATATCTAAAATAAAAAAGAAAAAAAATTAATTATGCAAACCCTTTTTAGGACACTATTGATAATGTTGATAAAAAAACTAGTTTGTTGGCTGATCATACATTGAAGAAAGAGCCTTGACCTAAAAACTAGTAATGGTTGGTCAAGGGCCAACAAAAAGATAAAACGAGGAAATAATGAAATTTGATTAGTTTTTGATAATTTTGTTTCAAAAAATAATTTCATTATTGTGCTCATTTTTATACATTTCCTAATTTCCTAAGACTACCTTATGTATTTTTTTCTTTATTTAGAATTGGTGATAGGAAAAGAGTAAAAACTATGAGTATAATTAGGTAAGTTAAGTATTTTATGTCAGAAGCGAATAGGGATGTGGAAAAGTAATGAATAAAAAAGGTGTCATGTTAACTTTAATCCACATGCACCAATTATATACCTACCTAGTCTGTAGCACCCTAAATCATGATAACATGGAAGTTGGAATACATGATAATGACATGCTTAGGTAGGGGTCCCATGCTAGGAGATCACTAATTATTTTTGAAGGGGTGTTGTTCAGAAATTATAGCAATGTTTTTCTTAATTTTTAGTCCCGTGTTTTTTAAAATTTTGTGTAATAAACATTGCTCTTAAAAATTAGGAGTATTTTACCCAAAAAATTTTGTTCAAAAATAAATAAATAAATATATTGGATATAAAACAATAGTTGGCAACCAAAAAAATAGGTGCATCCATGCAAATATTTATCCCCCTACTACATCCCACCCCTCAAAAGCTTCTTCCTAGATAATAGTTTCTGCATATTTGAAGGTGAAAATACTTTTTACATAATTTTTTTACTTTTGATGATGCATGGGACCACTCATCCTAAAATTATAGAGTAAATAACCACCAACATAGGACCCCTTTTACGATCTAGTCCATGTGTGAGAAAATCAAATATTTTCTTAAGTTGGTTTCTCTAAATTCTCACATGTTGTCTTATCATTGCTATGGATTACATTAGTAGCTACTATGATAGTGTTAATAAATATACCATTTTGAATATTTCTATTTCTATTGAGTTATATTTCCTTTTCCATTATTTTTCTCACTTGTAAGACTAAACCTTGCCTCTAGAGCATCGATATAACCACCATGGGATAGAAAAATAGGTATAAACCAGTCTCTATAAAAGGGTTAATGAAGGATGTTATCTCTATATTTGTAGTTGAGGAAGCTAGATGGATCCCTTTTATATATAAATTATAAGGATATAATGTATATTTGGTCAAGTAATTCATAACACATCTAAAAGAAGACTCCACCATGGTTCAAGGCATCAAAATCCCAATTTTTAGTAGAGTAATTAGCGAGATCTAAAGAATTACTAAAGAAGGTAAGAGGTTATTTGGAATAAACCCATTTAATGAGTTGATTAGATAATTTAATGGTGATACAAAATTATCTATAACATGTATATAAGATTATTGAGGGAAGGCCAAAGGTATTAGTAGGAAAACCCTACGAGAACCCTAAAGGTCTACTACCTTTTGGGTCATAAAATACTTTACTTGTGAAGGAAAATATAGTTTTCTAGGTTGTGAAGCCATGAAGATCATCCTTAATCTCAAATATGTAATATAAGAGATCCAACATAGAGTCAACTTGCCATTAGACCTACATGGGACCATTCAAGTTTTGGCTACTAATAGGTCATCTCCAATTTGCCACCATGAACTCATTAATTTAATTACACAACATCATTTTCTACAAAAACTCTAAGCAACATGGGATACCATTTAGGGAGATATAACCAACCCTCAACACATCCTAAAACCTCTAAATAAAAACCAACTCCAAAAATAAAAATAGAGGCTTCATCTTCTAGGTTCAAGTTTTCATCCACTAAGGTCACAAGCCACATATATGGCTAATTAGAGATCTTAGATTACACCTTAGGTCCAAAAGAAGAATCTAAATAATATAAAATTGAGAACTAGAGCTTCAAAATGATACTTGAATATTGAGGCTATAGACATCCTTTAATCAAGTACAACATAGGCACCTAAAGCATCTGATAATCCACAATCATAGGCTATCATTCAAACAAAGAAGGGTACTCCTTTCAAGGAACCTAGTTCTCCTATGAAAACTAAAAATAGGTGAATAAAGTTAATAATAAAATGTGATAATGAGGAAAAAGAGTCCACTATAGCCCTTGATAGCCTGCATTAAAACCCTCCTTTACCTCTATAGCAATAGTGGACACATCAACATTAAAATAAGATCCAATCATAACATCACTTCCTAAACTAGTGAAATAAGTTCCTATTGAAAAACACATTGAGGAAGAAAACATACCAATATAAGGTATTCTAGTTTAGGAAGCAACAATCTCTCCCTCCTCTCAAACTAGTGACGCTAGACTTGTACTAGATAAAGGAAAGGCCCTTATCATCTCTAAAGAAGAACAACCTTCCAGTTCTATAGAAGAACTAGAACTTCAACTTACTCTTACACTATTTAAAGATGAGTCCATCATAAGATAACAAGCTATAGATGTTGCTAACCTCTTGGCCCAATTGTAATGTAAGGATCTTCCTAATTCTTCCTTAACTCAAGGTTTAGATATTTTTAAGGATAGGTCTTTAGAATATATAAATGAAATTAGTATGCTTGAAGAAAAACCCACTCAGTCTGATGAGGAGATAATAGATTCTTAGATATACATCACCGAGTTGGAAGAAGAAAATTTGTTGCTTAAGAATAAAATTATAGAATCTTAGTAGCAAACCTTGATCCTTTATCAAAAAATTTTTGAGCAAGCCTCATCCTCCTCCAAACTTTTAGTTGACCAAGCTTTCCAAACCATTATATCCCATTCTAATTATTTAGATAAATGGAATCATGTTTATTTGGAGTTTAAGGAAATCAAGAAACAAAATAAGACTTTATAAAAATAAAATTAGACACTAAGGAAGGACTTAGATAAGGAAAAAAAATAAACCTAAAAAGTTGAAGTCAATCTACAGACTACCTATCAAATATGATAATATCTTCTAGCCTGTAGAGATCCTACCAAATAGTTTGTATCTATATGAACAATACTATAGGTAGAAATTACTCAGAATATCATGTGATTTTCCATATAATATTGAGTAACCCCTATGTTTTTACATAGCTTTCAATATTATACCACCAAAAAATAAGATCTATTATATGAAATTTATTTGTGCAACATAATATTAGGGTACTAAAATAAATTCATGATTAATTTATAAATGGGATAAGTCTAGTTGAGAGCCCTTATCTCCACCTATAAGAATTGGCTATCATGGAAAGCTAAGAATAATGAAAATTTAGAGAAATTGAAGTCTATAGGCTCATGCATTAGACTTTATTTTGCTAGTGCTATAATGTTATTGGTTAGCTTCAGAGCTACCTATTTGCTTCATCAAAATATTAAGGATCATTATCTGCAAGCTTTGTATAATTGCATTATTTCTTTTGATTTATTTACCAAAAAATATTTTGACGTATTATTTAAAACTAGTATAAGATGTTATGATACAATGAAAATCCCTCTAAAAAGAAGGGATGTCATGTCCCCAACTAATCTAAGATGAAGCCTCTATAGAGAACAAGAAATAATGGACATTATTGTTGATGTACTTAACTCATGAGGAGAATAAATGTGGATAGATACGAGATTCAAACCACCACTCCTTATTCCTATTTCATGTTGGCACAAATGGGATCCTAAATTAGATGATCAATTTTAGATTTTTGGATATGGATGGTACAAACATATAACAATTTCACCAATGTACAAGATAACCATTAGATGATGAGTTCAATGTGTATGGCCTCATCCAGTGGTTATAAACCATAAATCATATTTATGAAGGGACAAGGAGATGAGTTTACAAAAGGGATTATAAAATATAAAGTGTGGGGGAAATGATGAGTCCAAAATAAGACTCATTTTTACCATCAATTTCCTTAATATTTCCTCAATTACCTCTCCCATGAACTGAACATTAAAATTATCTTAGGATTATATTTAATCTTAATGTAGTAAATAGATGCTCTATCTTGCTTAGTACAATTAAAGTCTATGTTACTAATTCTACGAATTTAATCTAAAACTTTTCATGTTTATTTTCCCAATACATAGAGATTAAAGATATTATTGATGATATTCCACTTGTCATGAAGCAACCCACATGGAGGATTTTGATATATCTAGTGAGCTATAGACTCATCTAGCAAGCTATAGACTTGAACAGTATCTACAGCCTCACCCAATCATGGATATGAATGGATTTATGAAGAATATAGTGTTTCATGGATGAAGAAAGCATAAATATATTTAGTATCACTTTATACATGAGTTGGTTGAAGATGGGGAAATAAATTTAGCATTCTATAGATTTGAAGATCAACTAGTAGCTATCTTCATAAAAGCACTAGTAAAGGATAGATTTGAGTGTTTAAGGTAAAATTTATGAGTAATATATATTGTGATAGCTAATGGAATAAAATAAGGGAGAGTGTTGGAATTTTTAATTTATTCTACCCACATTAAATATTTGTAAGGCATTATTTTTTTTTGAGTGCAATCAAGCAATCAAAGTGTAATTGATATTGTTTATCATAAAGAAATCAAGCAATCAAAGTGTAATTGAGGAGAATTTTCTCTATGTTTTTTTGAGTTTTGTATAATCTTAGTGTGTTGTTGTGTTGTGTGTATTTTTTATCTCACATTTAGACATCAATGTGTCCTTGTGAGGTTATAAGTTGGTCCTTTTAGTTTCTCTAGGTGATTATCTATAAGTTTTCAGATATGAAACTATTAAATATGTTGGTTCATAAGATTATTTGATTATAATTATTACAAACTTAAGATTTACCTTGACATTCACCATTCATATCCTATAATCACCTAAAAGTGGTAATTGGATGCTAAGATATTTGCTTGAGTTAACCTATCCCTAAGTTAGGCATAGACCTATCCTTAAACAGTAGACTTACTTTTCCAGTAATTTAATAGATCATAGTCACCTATAGACAATCAAGACATAATACCAAAACTATGATCTCAAACCCCAATTTAAATTTCTTAGAAGTTTGAAAAGAAGACAATAGTGCCACATTTAGGACACTACAACCACATAGTGTTAGTGTTCCCAACTAGGAATTACTATCGTTATCCCTAATTCTTTCTAATAGATAATTTTTTGAATTTGTACCCATAATAAGGTTGGATTAAGCTCATTTTTTTATCAACATAAGAAACAAAACCCTATAAATACAAGTCTAATTAACCTCTATTCACTAGAGGGAGATAGATGCAAAATCTATTAAAATAAAAGACAAAGTTGAGCAAAATCAATGTATTTGATTTGTATTCTACCCTACTTCTACATATTACCATCTACAATAACCTATGTCTAGGTTTTAAACATTTCAAATACTAAGCACATTTAAGGCATCTAAGGCCACTCTCATTATAACATTCACTTGCACATACATCAAGCACTATGTGGGAAAACTACACTAGGCTTGATCCTCTTTGGAGTGTTATAATGTAGGCAACTCTATACACAATGGGTAGTGAGGATGTCTAGTCTATCCTAATAATACACAAAAAATTATTGATCATGTCATAATTGTAAGGAGGATTAAGGTTTTCATATTAAATTAGGTTTTCCAGTACAACACATAGCTACAAGTTTTGTGTACATATGAATAGGAGAAATAGACACAGGCATAGGTACTCCTAGAAAATAGGAACAATATTGCAAAGGGGATATTAACACAAAATCAATGACACTAAAAAAAATAGATCTATTATCCATGATGGGTTATACTATCTAGTGAATAGATAAACACCAAAATCTTATTGATGACACATACTACTCCTCAGATCTTAAATTTTAAAACTATATCATCTACAATAGTTAGTTTTCATATAAGTCTCTATTTATCCCTATTTATTTCTATATTTAGAAAGTCAAACAAATTCAAATGTCATAAAAAATTAGTACATAATTATTACATATTTATTTAACTGATTTAGACATATCATCCATTTAGACTTTTAAGGTTTTTCATTATAAAACCTTAAAAGGTTAAATCATTTGGTGAACCCATCTTACTTTGAATATTATTTGAAACTCTAGTTTGCATTCATCTAAATTTTGTGCAATAATTTAGAGTTGAATACTTCTGATTATTTTATTTTATTTCGATAACCTATCCAAATTAAATCAATTTTACTTTAGGGTTTCAATTTAGTTTACATCTAATTTAAATTGTTGCAAAGAAACCCTAAATTAAAAAACCCTAACCCTAGATGCTCTTATATTTTGTATCTTTTTTTCTCCTCTTTACATTAGCTACAATTAATTATTCAATATTCATATATTCTATTATAGTAAATCTATTTCAATTTATTTTCTATATGCCATTTAAAATTTTTCTCTCTCTTCCATTACGAAGAAGTGCTAGAATAGGGGTAATCTTATAGAGAATATTTAGATTCTAGCTATCCAAACCTATAACAATAAAAAGTAACCTATTACAACCCCAAATATGAATCCTTCACACACTAATTATGTGTAATTCAATGATAATGCATATGAGGATAAAAAAAATAACTAAGAAAAATATCAGGGCCATACTAAGGATAAAGACACACTAACTCCACTTAATGATAATGGCATTATTATAAACAAATGTGAGGTGTTATATGGATTAATAAATATAATTCAAGAACAACCCCATGATCATGCACATATTTTGCAGGCCATATTATAAATTAAGAATAAGATAAATAATGATCATTATTCAACCCTCTAGCTAATGATGTTGCACCTTCATTAGGGCCCACTCAATCAACTCAGATAACACAACCCAAGATTGGTATTCAACAATAAGTAATATTTACACCACCTATGGCTAGTTATTATAGTCCAGATGTATAATTAATTATATAAGAGGTTCTTAATCTAAAATCTAAGGTGTTACATCTTGAGTAGGGAGCAGTTATGCCATCACATGCCTTGTATTTCAACATTATTTTAAATACACCTTTGGCACATCACATAGTGGAAACTCCTTTGCCATATAGTTTCATGGCACCCAAGCTCACATTATATGATGGTAAGGGTGACCCAGAGCATCACCTTAGAGCCTTTCATTCAACATGCTTAGACTATGTGTCCAATGATTGACTTCTTACAAAGAATTTCTACGTAGTCTCATGGATTATATCATACAATGGTTTTATGATTTGTAAAATCAATATATTATGGCATTCATTCCTCTTCCCATCCCATAAGAAATTCCAACACAGTTTCTAGTTACAGTTATAACACCGACACTAGTTTCAATTCTAGTTTCATTACTAGATACTACACAATTATCCATTAAACCAAAGCACAACTCCTATGCATACATCATAATGTTCAACAAAGTCTTTAGATCAGGCTTAATCTAATTTTATGGTATATACACACATAATCTCTCTCAAAAACCATTATTAGAGAGACCATTACATCAGAGATACATCATAGATTCTGGAGGACCTTACTCTACTTAGTTTATATTGAGATCAATCATATGGGAGTCTAGGGTTTCTTAGCATAGGATACCTACATCACTTAAAAATTCTAATTCTACTAGATGGGTCCCTAAGACCCCTATAGTTACCATGGAATCATATTCAATGCCACAACATCATAACATCACTACTCAGGTAGTTTCAGATTTAAATTATTTAACACACTAGATCATTTCCTCATAGTTTATCTTTCACATCACACATAAAATCATAGTTCCCCTCTATGACATAGGTCATAGTGATGGTGAGTCTCCCATGAGACTCATTGGTTAGTATGGTTTCTACCCTTGTACATACTTCCTTCTCCCTCTTTCTCTTTGCACATAGTTTATTATCATTTTCTTTTACAAAGATTATACTCAAAAAACACAAAAGTAATATAACATGTCAAAATACAAAATCATTCAAATTATTTCAAAAAACAAAATTTATAGATTGTATGCATTGCTATGTTACATTTATACTACTTAATAGATATTGCATATTTCTAGTTATTCTAGTATAGTCAATTTTATCATACACATATGCTTCCCTTACTCTTATCAAGTGTTTATAGATTCCAGATAGGACTCTAGTCTACTACAATAATCTAGACCAGTTATTATCTACCCATTTGGGGTATTTACATCGATCCAAGTTTATACATTTTGATACATACACCCACTTGGGGGCATCTCATACACAATTGATATAATCAAGTTTTATATTTATATACTACATTCTAGTTTATGCACTGATCTATCTTGATATTAATCTCTACTCCTTATTACTCAAATTTTTTTACCATCTATCATTAGTTAGACTTAGTATATATACATCATATCATCTACATATATTTTTACTGCATAGATATACATGCTTTCATTTCTAGTTCCTAAATTACACTTGATTGTGTTGCTTATGCTTTTTCCATCTTCAAAGGCATTTGAATATGTCATTGTTATTTATATTTTATTCCACTTCTTTATTTTTCTACCTTAGACATGTGCCCATGTCCCTTGTTTATGCTTTTCATGATTCTCTCTGTTGATATTTGAACATGTCCTTTGTGGCTCTACACCAAATTGCTTATTGCTTGTGTATGTAGACATTTGAATATGTATTTATATGTTTTCATTCCTATATTTAGTGATATGTGCCCATGTCCCTTGTATTGTGTCCCTTTGGCCTATCTTTTGCATGCCTTTTATGCTTGTATATTTGCTTTGTTATATGCTTCTATACCATGACAATTCTATTTTATTGTTACACATACACACACCAATTTTTGATGCCATGAGGGACCTCATGCATCTACCCTATCCTACTTGGGTACCATGATGGACATCATGCCCCATTCCCCTAGCTAGTTACTCAGATTTTGATACTATATAAATTTCTTACATCTATCTTGACACCCTTATGAAATGCTAAATTATAACATACATATTATATTACCTACTTATGCTTAGATACATTACATTCTAATGTTATGTTTATACATTATATTGGAATATCATGAACATGCTCTAGCTAACACATTTTGTAGAGATACTTATTTATAGGGTAGTTCTTACACAAGTTTCACAACTAACCTCAAAAGAGGAGGCATTTAAAGGGGTTTATCATAGAGATCAAGATTCTAATTTGCTTTTCATAGAAAAATATTATTACAAAGGATTAGTTTTAGACATCAGACTCAGGGTAGGCACATAATAGAATAGAGATTTAGAATTTGGTCCAAATCACTCAAAAATTAGACTAAGCAGTCATTAGCACGTAGATTGGGACACTAGTGCCATAGGGAGCTACTTTCTACTACATGGTGTTACTATTTGGTAGCCCCAAATTTAAGGCAATCTAGATCATTCAGACATTTACACTAGGTATAATATATATTTTCATAGATACAATCATAATTTTAGTAGTTATGTTCAAATTTAGCTTAGATACATTAATTTTAGCTCATAGTCATATCAATTTCTTAGATTTGGGGGCATCATGCATGACATTATTATTCATACATTCAAATCAATTAGATAGGTTTAGCTAATACATACTTGATTCATAGTCAATATACTTAGATATCATATTGGGGGCATGTACATAACACATTAGTTACCATATATTCAGCTTAAGATAGGTTGATAAAATGGAAAGGCAAACTCCATATCATTCTCTACATTATATACAATTGTTATCACATTCTAGGTTGTCACCATATTCATGACTTATTCTAGCTATAATGGTTGGAATTCTTGAGTGGCTGTGGAGATGAGTACATAGTTAGATTACTCAGTTAGATAATTTTAGCACTTTACATAATACAATTGTAGATGCATCTACTTCACGTAGGTGGGTAATGATGGATTAATGGCCTACTTGAGTTATTAAACCATCTACATGATAGGGTTAAACACACTTATAGTTTTATCTAAGCTATTCATAGAGATTAGGATCCATCAAGTAGGGGTGGGAAATGATGGATTCAAAACTAAATTGAGTAATTGAGCCACCCATATGAGGATTGAATAATCCATCATCTCAATTCAAGTTATTCAATGATATGATCAATATACACACATACACATGTTGTCACTCGGTTCATGTATTGGTTCACATACCCAATGAGGTGTATTCATTTATTTCCTCTCTCTTTACTCAGTTATCTCATTTCAACATAGTCTTTTTCTTTTGATCGTCTCTTAACTAAGGACTATTTTTTTCATGTTTCATTGCAAGTCATTATTTTGGATGATGTTACACATACGTAAACCCAAATTCACATACTCAAGCTTAGCTATATAGGCTTCAAATCCAATGTAAGTATAGGTAATCTTTTGTTCTTTTATATTAGTCATTTTTCTTTGCTGCATTACTAACATAAAGGGTAGGGGGAATGTCACCACCTAAATGTGGTAATTGGATGCTAAGAGTGTTGTTTGAGTTAACCTATCCCTAGGTAAGCCATAAACCTATCTTTAAGCATTAGACTTACTTTTCTAATCATTTAACATACCATAGTTACCTATGGCCAATCAAGACACAATCCCAAAATTCTCATCTTAGACCTCAATCCAAATTATTGAGCAGTCTACAAAGAGGACACTAACACCACATTTGAGACACTATAGCCACATGGTGCTAGTATCCCCAAATGGGAACTAATGTATTTAATCATAGCTCTTCCTAATGGATATTTTTTCAAATGTGTGCCCCTTTTAAGTTTAGCATAACATCATTTTATTATCCACACAATCAATAAAACCCTATAAATACAAGTCTAATCACCTCTATTCACTAGAGGAAGATAGATACAAAATCTATTCAAACCAAAGACAAAGTTGAGAAAAATCAAGGTATTTGATCCCTATTTTATCCTAATTATACATAATACCATATATAATAACCCTAATCCTACTTTTCAAACATTTTAAATCTCAGACAGATTCAAGGAGTCTAAGGCCACTCTCATTCTAGCATTTAATTACACATACATCAAGCACTAGGTGAGATAACTACATTGGGATTGATACATATTTAGATTATTGGATGAAGGAATATCTCTACATAGTGGGGTGTAGAGGATGTCTAGTTTATCCTTCTACCACATAAAATTATTTATCATGCCATACTTGTAAGGAAGATTAGGGTTTGTAAATTAAATAATGTTTTCTAGGCACAACATAGAGCTACAAGTTTTATGCATGTAAGAACAAGAGATATAAACACAAGCACATGTGATCCAAAAAAATAGGAAAAATATCACAAAGGGGAAATTAGTGCCACATTGAGGACACTAAACAAAAATGGCACTACTATCCACACTGGATGCTAATATCTAGTGAGTAGATAAACACTAGAATCCTATTGATGACATAGACTACTACCCACATTTCAAATTTGAGAACCCAAATCATCAGTGATAATTGATTTTTAGATAAGTATTTATTTACCCCTATTTATTTATATTTTATAGAGTCAAACAAATTCAAAGGTTATAAAAAATTAGTACTTAATTATTACATATTTATTTAATTGATTTATATATCTCAACCCTTTAATCTAAACATAGGATTAAAATTATAAAACTCTAAAAGTTTAAATCAGGGCCCTATTAATTTTCACCACAAAAGGAAATAAATGATAATGAATAGAAATAAGTGCTAAATAGCCCTAATCTCCACCATTTCATTATCTCAACCATTTCATAACAATAATACATGTAGACTATTTGAATCTCAATAATTTTATAATGTAAAGTGCTCAACAATGAATAGAAGGGACAAGTCAAGACAAACAAATCACACATTTTAGATAGATTACAAAAATATATTAAATACTATTAAGATTATATACCTGAAAATAAAAATCTATAGAAATGAAAGTAACAAATATGGTTAATTCTTTAACCACTCTACAACCTATACTATTCCTATATGTTTGTACTCTATAGTGTATGTTCATAAAAAAATTGGAATATGTATCTACTCAGACATGTTTGATGGTTTTTATTCATATTAAAAATGTGTTGAAATTATAAAAAACCCCATTTTGCAAAGTGAATTTTAATTTTAAAATTTTTGGGGACTTCCACCTATTTCAAATAAAGACAAATGCACCTTGAGAGTAGTCAGGTTGAATTAAAAGGTAAGTGATATATTTAATAATGAATGATATTTATATATATTATGTTAAAATATATAATATTTATTTAAAATATATACTAAAAATATATATTAAATAATGTAATATAATATTATAATTTTATATATTATATAACATTATTAAATTTAAATATATTATACTAAAATATATAATATTGATTTATAAACTATATTATTTAACATATATATTATATAATTGATGTTTAATATATAAAAATATTATGATATATTATACAATATTTATATGATAACTAATATTATACACACACATATATTTATATATGTATGTATAATATATGTGTGTGTGTGTACAGGGAAGAGGTGTTATGTAAAGTTAAAGAGTGTATATCGATAGTTAAACCTAGTTACTCCAAACCCATAACAATATCAAAATAAATTCATCTAAGGTAATTTTGGGTGCAAACCTATTGGGTAAAGTAATTAAACTAAAATACATAAAATACAATATTGATTTATAAACTATATTAACATATAATATAGTTCATATAAAGTAATTGTGGGCACAAACCTATTGGGATTTGAATCACCATGCAATGCTTTAGTCTACAATGGATTTTATTCTTCATGTAAAGATATTATAGCCTCTTCAAACATTATCTCTACATAAAAATTTCAACTCTCTTGGTTTTGATCAAGGGGATTATGTATTCACGGTATAAGGATCTTAATTATGGCTGATCAGGGTTTGTCTTAGTGATTTTAGTGGAGAAATTGATTTTTTTACAATGGCACTAAAAAATTAGAAGTGACAGAGGAATTTTAGGTTTAGAAATTGGATATAAATTTAAATTGGACATATATGTTGTAAATTCACCATTTATTCCATGTATGCCTACTATGCCTAGGATGATACGTTCTCAAGTATACCACCACCAACTCTTGTTTTTCCTAAAGATACTATTTAATAATGTTACATCTCCAAAACATTTAGAAGAAACTCCATTTATTATGCAAGCTCTTGTTATTTCTTAATCATTACCATCGGTTCCAAAGTTCTAACTTTTATTTATATATTAAATGATGTTATGTAATTTACATTTGTTATTGGAATGCCTATGGCCATGTTACAAATCGAATAATCATTCTCATCATATCCCCGTGGAAGAGGATTACTCATATTAACCTCAATAATAGATGTGGGGAATATATATTAAATAATGTAATATAATATTATAAATTTAAATTTATTATACTATAATATATAATATATAATATATATTTACAAACTCTATTAAAATATAATATAATTCATATAAAGTAATGGTAGGTGTAAACCTATTAGGATCTCAATCACCATGCAATGCTTTAGTTTATGATGGTTTGCATTCTTTGTGTAAAGATATTATAGCCTCTTAGCACATTATCTCTATGTCAAAACTACAACACCATTGGTTTCGATTAGGGGGCTTCTATATTTGATGGATAAAGATCTCAAATATGGCTGATTAGGGTTTGCCTTGGTGATTAATATATATATATTATATAACCAATGTTTAAAATTTTATGATATATATTATACAATGTTTATTTAATAACTAATATTATATATACATATATACACATACATACATGATACATAATATACACACACACACACACACATGTGTGTGTGTGTGTGTGCACGCACGCGTGCATGTGTATATTGGTAAGAGGGGATATGTAAAATGAATGTATCATATCCCCATGGAAGGGGTTATATTAAGATACTATTAATCTTACATCTACAAAACATGTGGATGAAACTCCACTTATTATGCAAGAATCTATTATTTATAAATCATTACTATCGGTTCCAAAGTTCTAACTTCTATTTATATATTAAATGAACTTTTGTAATTTTACATCTATTAGTGGAATGCCTATGGCCATGTTGTAAATCAAAATATGCATTCTCATCATATCCCTATGGAAGAGGAATAATCATATCAACCTCTATAACTGGTGTGGGGAATATATATTAAATAATGTAATATGATATTATAATATTATATATTATAAATTTAAATTAATTATATTGAAATATATAATATATAATATTGATTTATAAACTATATTAACATATAATATGGTTCATATAAATGAATTATGGGCACAAACCTATTATGATCTAAATCACCATGAAATGCTGTAGTCTACAATGGCTTGTATTATTCATGTAAATATATTATATCCTCTTAGCACATTATCTCTACTTCAAAATTGTAACTCCCTTGGTTTTAATCAATGACCTTCTATATTCACTGGATAAAGATCTCAATTATGGCTGGTCAGGGTTAGCCTTGGTGATTAACATATATATTATATAATTAATGTTTAATATGTAAAAATATTATGATATATATTATAAAATATTTATATAATATAATACACACACACATGATACATATTTATACACATATATGTGTGTGGGTATAGATATATGTATCATGTATGTATGTATGTGTATATTGGTAATATGGGTTATGCAAAGTAAATGTTTCATATCCCCATGGAAGGGGTTATATTAATATACTATTAATGTTACATCACCAAAACATGTGGATGAAACTCCATTTATTATGCAAGATCCTATAATTTTTAAATAATTACCATCAATTCCAAAGTTATAACTTATATTTCCATATTAAACAAACTTCTATAATTTTGCATCTATTAGTGGAATGCCTGTTAGGAATTAAGAGATCTAAACAAAAATAATCTTGTAGTGCACAAAAAAATTTAATCACATAATAATATTTTGCATACTCTTTGATTAAATTCATTCAAACATAATACAAATATATAGGATAATATTTCCTATAATAAGGGATTCTATATCCCTACAAAATCTCTCCTCTAAATCTCTTATAATAGCTCTTAGGTATTATATTATTGTTACTAGTAATATATACAATAAATAAATTATCGTAATATTGTTTATGACAATATTTTAATAACTAACTATTACCAAATACTAACAAACATGTTACTATTTACCTTTTAGTAAATGCCCACAATGTAAAAGCTAATTCCTAACATCCCCCCCCCCCCCCCCCCCCATATTTTTTACATGGTACAATATATCTCTTTTTCTAATTATAGCATGCCATCTCCTTATACTCATGATTTTATCTACATACATGGGCCATCGTGCATCTCTTCTTTCACATTCATCTACAATTATTTTTCCAGGTTCACCAATAACCTTAAAAAATTGTTTTCTCAAGTTTACCACTAACCTTATAACATGATTTTCATAGGTTCACCACTAACCTTACATCATGATTTTCTAAATGCTTTTTAGATCAATATTCTCTAATGTAAATATACAAAATGGGTTACATGGAAATATTATTCACAAGTGAATATGTACAACTATTCTTATTTTTCACACATGTTGAAAAACAAATATAACTACCAAACCACATTGAAAAAACTAAAATCCACATATCTAAAAATAATATACCACACAAAATGTCACCATATCATTGGTGTAACACCATCATTAGTGACTGATGAGAGGTTACTAAAAGACCTACAAATTTTGTGTATCCTCTAGTCTCTATTTGAAGAAGCTACTTACTTAGCACATGTGTCAATGAATATCAGATTCATGTTGATTTTAAGGGAATAGAAACCCCCACATAATATTGATATTTTTTTGGCATTTAACTTAGGATGTCAGGGTCACCTGAAAATGCATCTGTAAGGCAATTTTTTTTTAATTTTTTAGACTTTTGACTCTTGACAAAGAATCAACAACTTTTCAACTCATTTTTAATGAAATTTTGACAAAAAATCTAATTCTTAAATCTTCAATAATAAATAACTCAATTTGAAAAAGACCTAATGAAAATTAAAGACTATTGATGAATTTTTGGTAAAAGACCCTTTAAATAAATGATGTTTTTATATTTTGATTATTGAAAATAAAAAATCAAACTATAATGACTTGATAAAAACTAATACTTAAAAATAATTCAATATTTAATAATTTAACCTTCATAATAATAATAAAACTTTTAGTTACACCTATCAACCCAAAGGCTAACACTAATAGATAAATCATAAATGACATGCAAAATGGATTGTATTGACTAATGTTTAAGAATGAATAAAAAAGACTTACACAAAAATTTACATGGAATGATGCTCTTTTCAAGATGTGTATGGTGTGTACAAAGCTTTGCATGGAATGATGCTCTTTAGAAGACATGTATGGTGTGTCTGCATTGAAATAAATGAGAGAATGGTTTGAATCCTTCTTTATTTCTAGATCTTTATGATTCCAATGTAACATAAGTATGTGCCTAGCTTGGTAAGTGACAAGGAAGAAAGAATACATAGACTGAAAACATGGAACCATGAACCTTTCAAATATTCAAATTGGGTTTGCATATTTTATTTCATTGAGGATATCTCTTGCTTTGCCACTATGTTGATTCAAAATGTCTATGGCTAGAGATGTATCTACAGATGAAAAATTTGAGTTGAAAAGAAAGACAGGTGATGAGGAGTTAAATTTATGTTATTTGTAATGAAACTTGTAGGTATTTAATATTAATGACTACACATGGGTTTGTAAAGAGCATTATAGTGGAACTCTTTATTTAAATCCTTTAGAATCCTATTTTAATTATAATTGGTGCTTAAGTCCTATATAATGATCAGACACTTCTAGGTGTTGCATTACTAAATGTGAATATGAACATACTTCACCCCACTAGAATCATTAGATTTTATCTCCTTGAATGGATCAAAAAGATTGAGAACATAAATAACCCCATATAGACTTGATACTGAGTCAAACTTGATGCATGGATATCAATGGATTAATGTAGAATACATTTAATGAAATGACTATACAAGAAAAAAATGGATCATATCAAACTGAGCCAAAGACCATAAGGTAGTGTGAAAGATAAACAATTTATAAAATATTTTATATTTCCATGTTCTTATCACTTTATTTTGATGTGCTACATCCTAGGTTAGATCTAGTGATTGCCATGGATCTAGTAGATGCTTGGAGTCCGTTCAATACAACTATAAATTCATATTCTCACAACTAAAGTCTAGTCTATTCAATAATTTAAAAATGTTTCAACACAATCTCATCTTGAATATACCTCAAGACCCCATAACTAGGGAAAATTTAACACTAATCTGATACCATTATTGGGAAATAAGAGAGCCAAACATAAATAATCTTTTAGTGCACATAAAATTTTAATCACATAATAATATTCTGAATACTCTTTGATTAATTTCATTCTAACAGAATATAAATATATTGGATAATATTTATTAAAATAAGGGATTCTATATCCCTACAAAATCTCTCCTCCAAATCTCCTATAATAGTTATAGGTATTATATTATTGTTACCAACAATATATATAGCAAACTAATTTCCATAATATTATTTATGATAATATTCTAATAACTAACTATTACCAAATAGTAACCAACCAATCACTATTTATGTTTCGGTAAATACCCAAAATGTAAAAGCTAATTCCTAACAATGCCTATGGCTATGTTGTAAATCACAATATACATTCTCATCATTTTCCTGTGGAAGAGGATTACTCATCTCAACATCTAAATAGGTGTAGGGAATATATATTATAAATTTAAAGTAATTATACTAAAAGATATAATATATAATATTGATTTCTAAACTATATTAACATATAATATAGTTCATATAAAGTAATTATGGGCATAAACCTATCGAGATTTGAATCACCATGTAATGTTTTAGTCTAGGATGTCCTGCATTCTTTGTGTAAAGATATTATATCCTCTTATCACATTATATCTATGTCAAAACTACAACCCCCTTTGTTTTGATTAGGGAGCTTATGTATTCACTAGATAAGGAGCTCAATTGTGACTGATCAGGATTTGTCTTGGTGATTAACATATATATTATATAATTAATTTTTAATATATAAATACACATGTGCGCGCGCACGTGCACACACACACACATGATACATGATACATATACACACACACATGTGTGTGTATACATATATGTATCATGTATATATGTATGTATATATTGCTAAGAGGGGTTATGAAAAGTGAATATATCATATCCCTATGGAAGGGGTTATATTAAGATACTATTAATGTTAAATATCCAAAATATGTGGATGAAACTCCACTTATTATGTAAGAGCCTATTATTTTTAAATCATTATCATTGGTTTGAAAGTTCTAACTTCTATTTCTATATTAAATAAAATTCTATAATTTTACATTTGTTAGTGGAATTCCTATGGCCATGTTGAAAATCATAATATGTATTCTCATCATATCCCTATGGAAGACGATTACTCATATCAACCTCTATAATAGATGTGGGGAATATATATTAAAGAATGTAATATAATATCATAATATTATATATTATAAATTTAAAGTAATTATACTAAAATATATAATATTGATTTATAGACTATATTAACATATAATATAGTTAATATAAAGTAATTTTGGGTGTGAAACTATTATGATCTAAATCACCATGCAATGCTTTAGTCTAGAATAGCTGGCATTATTCATGTAAATATATTATAGACTCTTAACACATTATCTCTACATCAAAACTGAAACTCCTTTGGTTTTAATCAAGTGGCTTTTGTATTATCTAGATAAGGAGTTCAACTATGGTTGATCAGGGTTTATCTTGGTGATTATAATGGAGAATTATTTTATTTATAATGGTGCTAAGAAAATTAGAAGTGACAAAGATAAATTTTGGTTTTAAAATTTGGATATAAATTTGAAGTGGACATATATGTTGCAAAGACACCATCTATTCCATATATGCCTACTATGCATAGTGATAATGCATTCTCAAGTATACCACCACCAACTCTTGTTTCTCCTAAATATACTATTTAATAATCTTACATCTGCAAATGATACAGTAGTGGATGAAACTCCACTTATTATGTGAGAGCCTATTATTTATAAATCATTACCATCAATTCCAAAGTTCCAAATTCTATTTATATATTTAGACTTATGTAAATTTTCATCTATTAATGGAATGCCTATGGCCATGTTACAAATCACAATATGCATTCTCATCATATCCAGTGGATGAGGTTTACTCATATGAACCTCTATAATAGGTGTGGAGAATATATATAAAATAATGTAATATAATATTACAATATTATATATTATATTATAAATTTAAAGTAATTATACTAAAATATATAATATTAATTTATAAACTGTATTTACATATAATATAGTTCATATAAAGTAATTATGGGTGAAAACCTATCATGATCTGAATCACCATGTAATGCCTTAGTCTATGATGGCTTGTATTATTCATGTAGATATTATAGCCTCTTAGCACATTATCTATACATCAAAACTACAATTCCCTTGGTTTAAATTAGGGGGATTCTATATTCACTAGATAAGGAGCTCACCTATGGTTTATCAAGGTTTGTTGTTGCTGATTGCAATAGAGAAATTAATTTTTTTAAAATGGTGCTAAAAAAATTAGAAGCAACAAAGAGGAATTTCAGGTTTAGAAATTGGATATAAATTTTAAGTGGATGTATATGTTGCAAAGACACCATCTATTAAATACATTTCTATTATGCCTAGTGATGATGCATTCTCAAGTATACCATCGCCAAATCTCATTTCTCCTAAAGATACTATTTAATAATGTTACATCTCCAAATTATATGATGGTGGATGAAACTCTACTAATTATGTAATGGTCTATTATTCTTAAATCATTACAGTTGGTTCCAAAGTTCTAACTTCAATTTCTATATTTGAACTTCTATAATTTTTCATCTATTAGGAAAATGCCTATGGCTATGTTAAAAATCACAATATGCATTGTCATCATATACCTATGGAAGAGGTTTATTCATATCAAACCCTATAATAGGTGTGGGGAATATATATTAAATAATTTAATATAATATTATGTATTATAAATTTAAAGTAATTATATAAAATATATAATATATAATATATAATATTAATTTATAAATTATATTAACATATAAAATAGTTCATATAAATAACTTGCGAGTGCAAACCTATTAGGATTTGAATCACCATGCAATGATTTAGTCTATGATGGATTGCATTCTCCATATAAAGATATTATATCCTCTTATCACATTATCTCTACATCAAAATTGCAACTCCCTTAGTTTCGATTAGGGGGCTTCTGTATTTGCTAGATAAGGATCTCAACTGTGGTTGATCAGGGTTTGTCTTAGTGATTGCAATGGAGAAATTGATTTTATTACAATGGTGCTAAAAAATTTATAAGTGACAAAGAGGAATTTTAGATTTATAAATTAGATATAAATTTGAAGTGGACATATATATTGCAAAGACACCATATATTCCATGCATGACTATTATGCCTAGTGACGATGCATTCTAAAGTATACCACCACCAACTCTTGTTTCTCCAAAAGATATTATTTAATAATGTTACATATCCAAAATAATATGACAGTGGATGGAAATCCACTTATTATGCAAGATCATATTATTTATAAATCATTACCATCAGTTCTAAAGTTCTAACTTTTATTTTTATATTTGAACTTCTGTAATTTTGCATTTGTTAGTGGAATTCCTATGGCCATGTTGAAAATCATAATATGCATTCTCATCATATCCTTATGGAATAGGTTTACTCATATCAACCTCTAGAATAGGCGTGGGGAATATATATTAAATAATGTAATATAATATTATATATTATAAGTTTAAAGTAATTATACTAAAATCTATAATATTGATTTATAAACTATATTAACATATATATTATATAATTAATGTTTAATATATAAAAAATTTATAATAGATATTATACAATATTTATATAATAACTAATATTATATTACATATATACACATACATGCATACATGATGCATATATATACACATATATATGTGTTTGTGTATATATATGTATCATGTCTATATATATGTATATATTGGTAAGGGGGTTATATAAAGAGAATGTATCATATCTTGTTGGAAAATGTTTACTCATATCAACCTCTATAGTTGTAGGGAATATATATTAAATAAATATAATATTATAATATTATATACTATAAAATATAAATATAAATATAAATATATTATACTTAATAGTATATATTATATAATATATATTTAAATATATTATACTTAATATTATATATTATATAATATAAATTTAAATATATTATACTAATAACTTCCTGTGCACCTAAATTAGGGTTAAGTTTAAATATTTTCTTTCACCATTATTTTCTCTTGTTATTTTCTCTGCCTTTAGAAAGTTGGAAAAAATTATTTTATGGATTGTCAGGTGTACTATGGTAGTAGTGATGGAAGCATTCACCCCATTTTATCCTATCATTTTTTTAAATCCTTCTTGTCAAGTATTTAATCTATCTAATGCATTTTTTTACTGTATTTGAAATGTATTATTTGTTTATCTTGACATGCCCCTTTTATTCATTTTTTTACCACTTTATGTTATGAAATTGTTGAGATTTAGATAGACATGGATTATTATTATGAAATGGTAGAGATCAGGATTTTTTAATCAATAATTTCTATTGACTATTATTTAATTCCTTATGTGTGGAAAACTAATAGGGACCCAAATGGTGAATGTTAGGGTAAAGTTGATATTTTTTAATAACTATAATCAAATAATATTAGTAACCAATATATTAAATAATTTCATATATGAAAAATTATAGATAATCACTAAGACCAACCAAAAGGATCATATTATAACCTCATAACGACCCATTTGATGTTTAAATGCTTGTTCCACTTGGAATATGGTGAGATAAAGTACCAAATAATTTAAATAGAGTAATTATAGTGTTAATTTGTAATTAAATATATATTTTTAATGCATGAGATTAAATTAGATGTAGTGAGGTTCACTTGACATCATTTACATTTTCTTGGAAAATAATACTTTAGGATAATTAATATATTTTATGTTCCCATTGGATGTCAAAATCTTATTTGAGTAGCCTCACCAACCAATACCTATGAGTGAAGTCTTACTTTTTTTAAAGATAATTATTAGGTTGAATGGATCTCATGCTCAAAGAATATATTTAAAAAGTATACAAAAATAAACTATCAACTCTAAGATTTAGAAAATACTTTTCCAACATCCTGACCAAAACTAAGGCAAAGTCAACAAGTTGGTGAACCAAAAAAAAATTACTACCAAAAACTTAGATACCAAAAGGGATAATAAGGCCATGAGCTATATTGTCAAAGAAAATAGATAAAACAAAAAGGTAATCACCAGATACTATAACCCATAAACCCACAAGATTCAAATATTTTATTCCTTATCATCATCTACTATCACTGTAACAAGGGAGGCACCACCTTTAAAATATTCCTTACCACATAGACACCTATCTACCACCCCCTGAATCTTGAGTTTTATGCCACCAATAGAGACTATGACTCAATTGCTATCTA
Organism: Torreya grandis; assembly: GCA_037957365.1. Lineage (NCBI taxonomy): Eukaryota > Viridiplantae > Streptophyta > Pinopsida > Cupressales > Taxaceae > Torreya > Torreya grandis. The sequence goes on from JARHVA010005277.1 coordinate 1,110,544, forward strand.
GCCTCCCCTTCATCATTGAGTTCACCACCTACTGAGGAGCCCTAACTAACCAAGGAGGTGCTATGACCTTGCCTCAAACCACAAGCTTAGATAAGAATTTAATAGCCTCCACCCACTCCCTACTTCCCCAAGCAATGTTTGTAATCCCAAAACAAAAGGCTATCTAGGATTTCTCAGGCTTTAACCAAAATGTTCTTCAATTTTCAAGATGTTACTGACTTATTTTTTTGATGAGAATATCCTTTAGTTATAAGCTTCTCAATTTTGCATTAAATCTCTAACTCAAGCCTTGTTACAAGATCCTATACTTTAAATTCATTATTTGTGCCACCTGAGAGCTTCGTAGAGATAACTATGATGAGAGAGCCACTACAATCCCTTATTATACAATTTGATCTAGAAGCACCCAAATTACCTCTCAAGGCTCCATCAAAATTAATTTTAAACCACCTTAAAGGAAGGGGAGATAATAATATTTATCCTTTTTTTTACTTTTACATAAATTTACTATTGATTCATTAATAGGTGGATGAATAATGAGCCTCCATTTGGTACACATTCTCATATCCCTCATAAAAAGATTTTTTTTTGTGTAATCTGAGAAGAAATGACCTCCAAGATAACAAAATCTAGCTCTTTTAAAATTTAATCAAGAGTATCTCATTTCCTTTAAAAATACAATGATTTATCTCCTTCCAGATTATCCACATAAAAATGGCTGGCTTGACTCTTCAAAGTTTGAAAAGTGAATTTTTATAATCTGTAATTGGTGAAGAGGAAACTACATTGAATAATGAGGAGGGATAAACCCAAGACCATTAAATATTACAACATATCCATGACCGACACTAAGTAGTAAAGGGGTAAGAATAAATTAGGTTGTTGGTAGTTTCTTCATCAATTTACCAAGTTTACAATGGGATGGGCCCATAAAACCAATTTTAGTCAATATATCCTAGGTGAGGATATGATTCTAAATTACTAACCAAGTGAAATCCCTTGATTTATAAAGACCTATATTATCCCTACATAATAATCTCACCCATTTTAATGCATCATATATTACACCAACCATCTGATAACCAAGGCTTACTTTAATAAATATAATTTGGGAATTTATGTATCCATTTGATTTACTATTTCAATGAAATAAAATGATCTATTTCTAAATAGATGTTTTAGGCTGGGAAAGTATTATATACTAAATTAGATCCATAATGTTTTTAGATTTAGTGTTGTTAAGGTTAATGCTATCTAAATTTTTTTTGGCATGTCCATAATCCAACTAACTAGCTTATTTGAAGGCATACCGACCATGTTTATAAATTAATCATCACATTGTGTTAATTATATCAACATTTCCCTTCACATCTTAATGGGGTAGAGAAAACAAAGGCTCTTGATTAGACCTATTAATTGAAATAGAAATTAGATTAGTTGATATGGATCAACCAGTCATAATCATCAATTTTAAATAGGAAATAAATTTTAATGCTAAACCTTACATATTTTATTTTTTGATTGATATCAGGGTTGAAGGGACCCCTACCCAACAAAACACACTAGATGAAAAAGACAAGCATGGCTTAAGGATAAAAATCCATAAGGTATATGACTATAAAACCCAAAAAAATCATATTACTAGTTATACTATATTAATGTAACAAACATTTATAGACATATCATAATAAAAAAACTGATTGATTTTGTAAAAAACATCTGAGAAAATAGATTACCTACCACAATAACATTCAACTACTAACTATTATTCTATAACTACAAAAGGTTTGCCACCCCAACTTACACATAGAATTTCATTTTCTAAAATTTGATTTATCGATGATATCAAAAATGCCTAAGTTTGATATGGTATTATATTTAAAATCTTGTGTAATTTTTTAAGGATGATAATAATTAATATGGTGATACTATAAAAAAATATATAAACATCTCAGGATTGATCCTCAATTTATAATAAAGCATGTAATCCTATCTAATTTAAATCAACACAATAATAATGTGGTAATAAAAGGTTATAGAGTTCTCATAACCATAATTAAAAGGATTTTATTTAATTTTTATTTCCCAATATTTCTCAATGTTTGACTACAACTTAGTTATACCATTAAACTACACACTCAAGTCACAAACACTCAAATTCATCATCAATATGGTTAGTCCAATCAATGAAGTATAGAGTCCAAATGTATAATACCAGTCAAGATATCTCCTAGGATATAACTTAGAGGTACCCTTGAAGGTATTATAAGGCATTTCAAGGTATCACCTATTATTCCTTCAAGGTGAATGCAAATTATACTCATGTGCATGCTAAAGGTATCTCCTATGAGATACCTTTAACATCACCTTAAATGTATGACAATATCCTTTGAGGTATCTCCTATGAGATGGCTTCAAGGTCCTTATAATACCATAGTGGGTAACTTGAAGGTATCTTTTAGGAGATACCTTGAAGGATAAATCTACTCTAGTGCATATTTGAAAAGTATCTCATCAGAGATACCTTGAAGATATTACTATGCCTTTCAAGTTATCACCCAACAACAGTTTCAAGGTAATGGAAAATTCCAATCATATGAGATGCCTTCAAGTGATTTTTAATACATTAGTGGTTAAGCTAAAGGTATCTCTAAAGAGATACCCTGAAAGATAAATCCACTTTGATGCATGTTTGAAAGCTATCTCCTAGGAGATACCTTGAATATATTACAAGGCCTTTCAAGTTATCACCCAGTGTTGGTAGAAAAATAAAATGTGCAGGCATAGATGGATAAGGTAAAATAAGTAAACTAAACTTTAGACTAATCCCAAATCTTGAAAAAAGTGATATAAATGCACAAAATGATCATGTAACAATGTTAGAACATGGGAGGGAAGAGTATCAACATAAAAAACACTCAAACTACATATATTAATTTGTTCTTGAAACTCTAATATAAACTAATTTGATGCATAAATTTACATTGCTACTAATTTTTGTCCCATTTTTTGTCTTTTACCAATTGTCCTTCCATATACCACTTTGTTTTCCCTCCAAACACCAAATGCCTCCAAAAAATTTAAATTCAAACTATTGTAATAAATATGGTTATTGAGGGGGAGCTCTAAAGATGAGACAATGGTAGGTGAGGAAAAGAATAATTTATTTTAACACCTCCCTTATTTTTGACCTTCTTACCATAGTTTTTAGGACTTCTGTAAGCATTCAAATTATCCTTATAACTATTATTTATCTATTCATATCCTTTTGAACTCATATGTGCTTGTCTCAAGTTGAAATATTGAAGTCTGTAGCTAGACTATCAAAGTCCTTATCTACCCTACTGAAGTCTGTAGCTAGACTTTTAAATTCCATAACTACCCTATTGAAGTCTATAGCTAGAATTTTGAAGTCCATAGCTGTCCTAATAAAGTCTTTAGCTAGAATGTTGAAGTTTGTAACTAGACTATCAGAGTCTATAGCTAGAATTTTGAAGTCCGTAGCTGCCCTAATAAAGTCTTTAGCTAGAATGTTGAAGTTTGTAACTAGACTATCAGAGTCTATAGCTACCCTATTGGAGTCCATAGCTGGACTGTCAAAGTTTCTAGCTACTCTATTGTATTATGTAGCTGGATTATCAAAAATTCATTATCCTTTAAAAAATTCATGAACTCATTAGAGATATATATTCTCACTCTACCCATCCTAAAAATATTGATGTAGTGGACACTTTGTTTCTCCATCATGTCTTTAATTGTTTGAAGGTCTTAAATGCATCTAATTTATTCTTCAAAATATACACCCATATCTTCTAGCTAAAATCATCTATGAATGTTATGAAGTAGACATTATTGGATAAGGGGTATTCATTAGAACACACAAGTTTGAATGGATCATTTCTAGATAAGATTTGACTCTCCATGTTTTACCTATGGGAAATACACTCTTATGTTACTTCTCTAATATGCATCATTCACACATTTTGTTTGGTTGTTCTATAAGGGTAAACCCTCTCACCATCTACTTTTTATGAAAGTGGTTTAACTCTCCAAAGCTATCTTAGGTTCTAAAGAGTAGAATCATATACTATAATTTTGAACACTTTTGTGAGCTCAATATACATTATCAATAGAAACATATGATTACTTGTCATCCTGACCACTACAATATTCCTATTACATCAAATCCTATCAAATATTATGTATTCACAATTCTCAAATATAACCTTGTATCCCTTCTAGAAAAGCTGACCAATGCTAATAAGGTTATGCTTCAACCCAAGAACATAGTAACCATCTTGAATTTTAATTTTATCTCCTTTCTTGGTGTGAATTCTAATAATAAAATAGGCATAGAAGTTGATAATAAAGTAATGAGCATATGTGAAAATTGAAAAGGAGGAGGTTAGACATGGTGCTATTATTTTAGGTTAAAGAAGGGAAGAAATGGGATAGATATGGAATTATTTATGGTGAACTTAGAATCATTTAGAACCAAGTTTTACATGAATGATGAAACTTTAATAATGATTTCAATATCAAAAATCTTGGAAGAGTCAGTAGAGATTATCTATTGATGATATTGCTACATGTTAAGAGTATTAGGGGACTTGAAAGCATTGCTACTTCTCTTGGTAGTGTTCATGGTGTTGTTAATGTTATTATTGATTTTGTGATTGTATGATGTAGTGGAAAAGTAAGACATGGGATCCCTTGTAGATCCTTTACTCTCTAAAGAGCCACTTTCATCATTACTATATATAATGGTGGTAATGAAGGATAACCCATGTTAATATATGAATTATGATGTATCATGATGAGCTCTTATTGCTTAATACACTTTCTAAAATATTCAACACCACCCACTCATATTGCACAATATATTACCCATATAAAGTATTCAAACATACATAACAAACCTAACTCTAATAAAAATATATACCTTAACCAATCACCCCTATGTAGAATCTACATACCTAAAATTGATTAAATTAACATTAAATAATTGATTACATTATTAGATATAGATGAAGATAACCAAAATAAACACACATATAGATTATTCTAAGTATGAAAACACAATCATACATTTTATATAGTAATAACTAGTTGATAGGATGCTAATATAGACCTCAAGTATGAAGGAGGTATGACATTTTAGAATTAATAATCTATCTATAGATATATAAACATCCCATCAAACTAGACACATGTACATAATGAAGGAAATAATGTAAGACTCTCAACTTGTATAAAGGCATACTTGTAAATACTTACACATATAGACCCTTGGTTATTTATAAACCTATCATTATAAACATCTAAAAGAACCAAACAAATCCTATATGTAGGAAATAGTACAAGACTCTAAACTTATACAAATGTTTGGCTATCAACACACTAATAAATCATTGGTTATTGATAAACTAATCACCATAAATATTCCAAACAACTAAACAAAATAAATGAATTAGGGAAGTTTAGTGTAAATACAAGTGATTTATGCAAACACTTTCTCAAAAGATAATAAATACTACAATCACAACTAGAGTGATAAACAACTAATACGTATCCAACATAACACACAAAATTAGATAACATCTATGAACCTTAATAATACTAAAAGATAACAACCCAAACACTAACATGTATCCTTTCACATAACAAAAATGTGTGTATTGGTAACCACTTACACAACATAGGATTGTTAGATATATCAAACATCTCTCAGAACAAAACCCAACTAAAAATATACCATACTACAATGGGAACCATATTGATAATGAAATAACATTTACTACTCTTGACACTGGAAAATAAGCAACAACATCCCCACATCTTAATAAATATAAAAGAGAATAGCCAAAAACACTAGACACATATCCTTTGATGAAAAAATAGTGTGTATATTGATAACCAGATAAGACATGACCCTCCTAGCCCTTAAGAAGTTACAACACAACATCTGTAATTCAATAAGGCTTCTATGATGTAGATGGTGATTCTTGATTTTTAGGTTCATTAATGATTTGTGTCTATATATATATATATATCTATGTATGTATATAAATATATATACATACATATATATATATATATATATGTATATGTATATAAATGTATATATATCCACCAATATGATCTTGGTATATGTATATATAACTTAGACGTCTTGGGGAGTTGGTGGCAGGAGAACTTCCCCTCAAGGTGATATTCATGCATGACCCAATTACTTTTCTTGACCTTGGGAGCTCAACCCTTTTAAAACACCAAATTTTTATTCTTCCCAAATAGGAAAAAAGGTCTTTCACTAAATATCTCTTGGTCCTTACCTATTTCTTTCTAATATCCTACCTCTATGGCTCTATTGGTCTTAAGTTTAGTTGGATACTTTCAATCTCTTAGAATGAAAAAGTACCATTTATTTTCACCCATATTATCTTTTTATACATCCCAAACACATAAATATTAAGTATCAATCCAACATAAATCACTTCAAAATATTGTGATATATATAAACTTATGTGAAGAAAATATCATGTCAAAAACAAAATCTACATTGAATTCTAACATAAATAGATAACCAATGATCGAATGTTGCAAAAGTGTGTGGAGTACATATGAAAAAATTTATAACATTCACACTTTATAAGAGAATTTATAACTAGATACCATATCTCATGTGAAATTAATTCATACATAGAATATATTCATGGAATATATGTTTAGACTTCCCATGAAGAGGCCCATTACCCTACACTAGAATGAGGTAAGCTTAACGCCATACCCAGTAGATCCTAGAGACTATATATTTAGTACTATAGGTCCATTAACATGAATAATTAATTTTTTTATAATGTACATAGTTTATTAACATCATCATATTCTAATAAAACACAAAACACAAAGTTAGGTGACTGAAACACACACTAATGATGCATACTATAAAAAATAAGGGGATAAAGTATATACAGAAAATATATAAGATAAAATGAAATGAAATGGGTTTTAGTATATATAAACAGAATATGTATACAAGATATGAAATGAAATGAGTGTGTAACTTGTAAGTAATATACACAAAACATGTAGATGGATGTTATGTTGATGATAATATGAAATTAAATGAGTATGTTAGAAGATTAACACAACATGCATATTGATGATATGAAAAGAAATGGGTGTGTGAGTACAATAACATAGTATTTATATTGATGATATGAAATGATATACATAGTATATGGATAATGGTATGAAATGAAATGAATGTGTATAATCTAGATGACATTGTGAAATGATATGGGTGTGTGGGAATATACACACAATATAGAATCATAAAAAAGAAGTTGAACATACCAAAGAGGTATAAAGGATCACACTTGTTGAGATTAGTTTAAATAATGGCTCAACCTATGAAGGTGCTATCCAAAACCTTTCTCATAAGATGGTGTGTGATGAGCTCTTCATCAGTGGGATTGAACCTAGATCCAGGAGGTAGTTGTGTGTCACACTTATCTTGATAATAACTAAAATTGATGACCTCCATTATTGAATTACCTTCACTTTCCCCACCAAAAATCAATATCAATGGATTATTGTTTTATATTTATTACAACATATATATAGATAATATATGAAGGTAACATAAAATGATGAATGCTCACTTGATATATGGAAAAACTGAATATGTGGGTTGTGAAGGAAGGTAGAGTGGTGCTAACTTATTATATGGGTGTTAATAGGGGTGGGAGAATAGGATGGGATGGGATATATAGGTAGGTAGATCAATATGAATTAATCCTATTGTCAGACTAAAATGTATTCTCTTAGCCTGGTCTGTACATGTGTAAGAAAAACATCACCATAGATAGGCTTTCTTGGTTTCAGAAAAGTGTGTGTATATTTATCATTATTATTGAAGAAGGGGTCTTGGGTACCTATTCCTAAGCTATTATCTCTAAAGGATAATAGTATGGGTGTGTGTATGAATATATTTTTTGTCAGCATGGGTATAAATTAAGTGAATGCAAAATTAGGCTAAAGAGGAACATAAAGGAGTTTGTGGGGTTGTAGCTAATATCACTGATGGATTATTTGGCTTTGGATTGACCACTATATGATCATATCATGGATCAATTTTCCTAGGTCTATTATTTATGATCATAGTATGGACTCTACCCTCTATAACTATAGTGCTCTGAACATGAAGATAAACCTAGTTAGGTGAGTACACATCAAATCAAGAAAGCCATATAGGACTCCATGTATTTCAACCCCTCTTATGCACAAGTATTTAAACTTTACATACAACTAGATAACCTATCCTTAATATCTGACACTATTTAATTTTCTCATAGTCAAAATAATGTTAGAAATTTATTAGCATGTAATTAGAGATTTATGAGACTAGGATGGTCCTGAGTAGTAATACTTAATTTTATTGACATGCATATAGCCGTACTCATCTACACCCTTAAGTGCACTCAGCGGTGGTTTTCAGATGAATGTGTGTAGCAAATGATATGCCTTAAAGGGCCTTGATATATATTTTTGGGTAACTTGAAGGTATCTCCCAAGAGATACCTCAAAGGAGAAATCCAATCTTGTGCATGTTTGAAAGGTATCTCCTTAGAGATACCTTGAAGGTATTACAATGCCCTTCAAGTTATTACCTAATAGCACCTTCAAGGTGAAGGAAAATTTCTTGATGAATAAATGGAAAAAGCCCAATTATGATTTCTAAAGTGCATAATGTGAATGAAAAAAAGCCAAAGTGTCAAAACTGTTATAGCACACCAAAAATCAAATATAGTATACTCAAACATGCAAAGTCAAAGGTTGTCCAATTGTTAGACTGCTATTTCACATATTCAAGAAGGATTATGATTAGCATGTAAAAGATATTTAAATTAGTTATATCTTAAAATGAATGATTATATTTAAAATGGATAAATTATATAGAAATCTAAGAACTAGTTACAATAATAATATAACATCTTAAGTAATCCACATAAAGACAAAATCAAGTAGAATTCTTTCAAATTTGCTATTAGTCTAAACAATCAAAAATATACACTATTTGGGGATAGGAGGTTACATGTATTTATAAACTTGGGATGGGAAGGCCTTATCTCTTCAATCTTCATCTAAAATTACAACTCTAAAAATATAGCCACAGGCTCAAGATCATGCAAAAGATGCATGCACAATGGAATTCTATAAACTTAGACTCTCCTAAAAAATAAAATATGTACAATAAATAGATTAGTAATTATAGTTATACCTTAAATATACATACAAATATAAAATAATTTCATATTATGTTGATGATGTGGCACTGCTAGTTGAAGGAGTTGAAGATGAAACTGAAGTTGCTAACAAGAGTAAATATGGGTGAAATGAACACCAGACCTATTGGATTTTTCATTATTATAAAACCAAAAGACTGAGACTCTTGATCTATTATAACAACACTTATATCTAGTTGAGTAACTAAAATTGAAGATGAATCTATCTATTTTTATTTAAGTTGCTCTAATAATGTACCCCTACCTCAAATTCTTTGTTTATAGTATCAAAATTAAGCAAGGAAGGCTTAAGAATTATATGTGATTCAACCATTAACCTAAATTTATATTCCTCCATGATATTAAAGCTAAATACTAAGGATTTGGCCTAAGTTACTCTATTATTAACAAAACTAAGTGTATAACCTCCTTACTAGTTCTATAGATGGTTTCCTCCACCTTAATTTATTTACTGCTTTATGAAGGAGGCTCCAAAAATTAATCCTATTAACCAACTCTCCAATAGGATTAATCACTTGAGTGAACCTCATATATGATAAAATTTCCAAGGCCACACTCTTATATCTGGTAAAAATTCCCAATAATGCCTTCAATTGATTAAGCCAATTGAGAGAGGTATCTCTTTTCACAATGACATAATTCAAGCACCACATTATTTCCATACCAAAAATTAAATTCAAATGGTTAAAATAACTATTACTTGAACAAAAAATCAAGAAATTTAACATCTTTTGAAATTATTTAATTTGGTGTCATAGCTTGGTGATGTTCACCTGGTTAGGTTGGGTAGCTACTCTAGAGGCTTGAATACTATACAAAATATCATACAACTTATTGGCTACACTATGCGCATAAGAAATAATTTTCTAAGGGACCTAAGTGGTTTACATTTGTTTCCACCTTATCAATGTCTCATTAGTACTATGGTTTATTTCCTTTAAGGTTGTCCTTGTGGAATCAAGGAAATCACATAAGTTCTCAATATATTCTATCGGGTCCCCTAGGTTCTTCTTTGGTTTCTTTGTAAGAAGAAAAATAATTTATATGCTCAAAATCCATATCTTCACTTGTACCAAGATGCACCTGCTTCCTCTTCCTTAATATTTGAATTGTTCCACTCTTCTTATCAAACCTGAAAAAGATTGTGGCTATTTTAGTTATAACTAGATTTTATCTTTCATCCCTTGCTTTTTTCATCTCTTTCACCCATTGGGGAACTATGAGAATCCTTGTTTATTCAAATGAAGTTAGGCATTGAGATGAATAATGTGGAGGATTTATAAGAGGATGTGTAATTAATGAACTATGGAAGTATTAATATGGGTGAGAAATAAAAGAGACTGGTGGAAAATTCTCTCCCTTAGAGAAGGATCTCTTCTTGGTGAGACCTCAGCTATATAATTGACCAAAACAAGGGTTTTTTCCATGGTCATTATGGCTAAGGATACTAGTGAGGCCTATTGAATGGACACTCTTATTTTTTCCAACTTTATTTTTGAAATGGGTGGGATTTGAAGATTAAAAATAGACACAGTTACATGGTCTTCAAAATGGACCCTCTTCTTTAGGACCTTTATTGATCAAGGGTAAAGAATCAATGAATCCTTAGGAGAAATAAATACAAAAACTTGAGAAATAACAAAAAATAAACTTACAAATGGGATTTCAACATTGATAGATGAAGAAATAATAGAAGAGACTACCTTAACAATCCTTTGGCTTGGTTGTTCCTATGAGGAATTATTCCTCTCCCAGACTCAAGGCTTTGGCTTTCTCAAACTCCACCTCCTCATCATTTGGGTGAGTCTCTTTAGTATTTATTTTCTTTTCTAATTTTTTTCCTTATAAGCATCTTGTTTATTTTCATCATCTAGGTAATTTAACCAATGATACTATTTTTGTTTCTTCTTCCACAAGCAACCCTACCTAAGTTTCTCATTCATTTTATTTCTTAGATTCTTCTAATTTTTCCCTCTCAAGAGACTCCTCAATAGTAGATAGATCAATAGATGGTATTTATTCCAAAGAGATACTCTCAGTAATAATAGGAGAATCCTTTGGATTTCTCTAGTAGGTGACATGGGGGAAGTGGAAGGTGGAAAGGAAGATTGAAGGAACAATAGTGGAAGGAGGAATCATAGGAGATGGTGGTGAAGGCTTGATAATAATTGATGTGGATTTGGGATGAAAGGTGTTTGGAGGTGAAATGGTAGAGGTACCATGAGAAAAGATATTCTCATGAAAGGATGTAAGTTATGAAGGGCTAACCATAGTAAATGTAGGAAAATTAGGAATAGTTTGAATAGAAGAAAAATAAGATTATAATAAATTTAGAAGACTCACTTGGGTCACATTTTTTAAGGGGGGAAAAAGAGTCGTCACAAAATTACTCTTCCTTTCTTAACTAGGATAAAATTCTAACCTCTCTCTTGTAGTTTTGGTCCCAAAAACTTAAGTGTCATGAGATGTTGTCAAGGGAGGGAACTGGGGACTTGGAAGACCCATTAGAATTTCCCTTATGAGATGAGGATTAGATTGTCTTTAGACACCATAGTTATTTGGCTACTCATTTTTAGGCTCTTATAGAGGATAAGGAGGTTGATCCTATTGCCAAGAGATATGAGGCTAGGATGGTGTCCACTGGTGATTCAATGCCATCTTAGATTATTCCTCAATGGACTAAATATTATACTATAATGCCTAATCCTAGACTATAAACATTGATTTATCCTTCATATTATTTCATATGGTTGAATCATCAAGTGCATTCTCGAAGATGGGATCATAGTCATACTCCTCATGCCCATAAGAAACATGCACCTTCTCCTTCTCTTAAAGTTGTTAAAGGTATCATCTAACCCTTTTCCTCAAATCCCATTCTATAAATGGTGCCAATTTTAGATTGTAATTGGTCGTAATGTTTTTGGCCTAGTTGAAATGTGATCTGACCATATAGTGCATTTGGCTAATGTTCATGGGAGTCTTAAAATAATAAATTAGATGTCTTTGACACAGTTCCTAGTCAATACTATTATAAACCTAAAAAGATTTTTCTTGTTTAGTAATCTTATCCAAAACATGGTGTGGTAGCAATAAGGTAAAAGTCCTTGTCTCTTCAATCAAAATGACAATAATAACTAAATAGAACCAATAGTATCCCCATTTATGGAGTGTCCTTAGAATGTTTTTAGACAACCTACGCACAACTTTCCCATGGATTTCATGATATCTCTGAGGGTAAAATTTATTATAGATTTTTTCAATTTTATACGTGTATCTATCAATGAAAATAAATGAATTATATTCAAAAATTTTGTTAGCCATATATTCTTTTGAGGGTTTCCATAACTCACCATACCTTTTGTAAATAGTTCCCATAAAAACATCTAGTAAATAGGACATCATGTAAAAACTACCATTTAATGGACTTTGATATGGATAGAACATTTGAGACTTCATTCTATCATAAATAATTTCTCCCAGTGTAACCAATTGATTATAGGTAAACAAATGTCCAACAATATAACCCACTCAACCTGAAAATGTGCAATACTTAGGAAGCCATATAGTCTATTCAATAGAGACATTGATGTCCTAACCTTAGACCTAAATTTAATGATGAAATTATATGTAACACCCCATTTTTATTTCAATTTTTGGTCCTTGATAATCCACTCTTTCAATTTACCCTATATAGTGTTTTTTTCAAGCCAAACATTAACTGAGTTTTGATTATAGTCTAATTTAGGGGAAGGTAAGATAAGATACCTCTCAAAATCAATACTTGAAATGTATGAAACCACTTTATTATTTATCCTAATATATAATCAATCATAATAAAAATTTCCATTGAAAATAATCTTTGAGAAAGCCTATGCATGACATTACCTCTAGTTTTATATCTTCCTGAAGAAGACCTTGTGCCTTGATGCATAACAAATCCTCAATGTACTGCTTATGGGCTAGTGCAATTCTATCTTGAGTCAAGTATGACATTACTAATTCAACCTCATCCAATATTGTATAATAATGGTGGAATTTTAAATCTAAAGAACTTTTCTTGAATATTGTATCAATGTACTGAGACACACCAGTGAAATCATATAGAGAAGGGACATTTGATTATTTGGCAATTTTCACCATTGCTAAACTAGATGCTTACATTTAGTTTTGTCAAAAAGACTAGTTCAAAATTTCAAACACCTTTGAAAAATTATGGATTCTAAACATACAAGATCTTGAATACATAGTTTTCACTTGAAAATAATAGGTAATCAAATTTCCTTTTAGTGTATATTTTTCATATATCATTCATAAAATTTGAACTTTAAATATATTTGTGTGCTATTAATGGAGATAAGATATATTTTTTTAAATTCCCATTTCATTATGAAAATTCCAATCAACTTTAGTGGGTTTAATTACCTACCATATGGAAAACCTTTGTTAACTTTGAATGTTTAATCACCAACTTAGAGATAACTATTAATGATGATTATCACATACTTCAGGTCAGTTCCTCTAGATGATGATAGGTGTTAAATCTTAGTTAATATATAGATTTATAACTTTCACTACACTTAAACCTTCCATTATTTTAAGTTGATGAGATCATGCCACATGTTGAGATCTCAGAGTCTTAGATATAATGGGAGACTAGGGCATTAGACCATAAATTAAAGAACTGTTTAATCTTCTATGAGCCCATTTTAATGAAGAGATTCCAAGTTTCACATGTTTGGGGATTTGGGAGTAGCAAAGTATGAGGTGAAAATCCTTTTAAATTTAAACCTTGATGATTAAATAACAAATTTATGTGTCTCCATAATACCTTGCATAACACTTAAAAGTTTGGCTACCTTGTAATATTTTCAAGGGTAACTTTAAGGTATCTTTTAGGAGATGCCTTGAATCCACTATTGTACATGTTTAAAAGTTATCTCCTAGGAGATACATTGAAGGTATCCTTGAAGGTAATATAAATAACTATTGATGTTTAGTACGACTGCCACATCATTTCCCTCTACCAAGTGTCATTTTGTCACTTCTTCATTTCTAGTTTACTGAGTAACAAATCTTTTGGTATTCATAAGTTATGAATTGGGGTATAACACACTTTGCGATAATCCTGAACAAAATTTTTGAACATTTTAGTCAAATACCAAAACGTGCAGAACTCTTCTACTGAGAAAAATAAAATAATACCTAAATGTGTTTGAGGGACCTATCGAGCTTTAAGGTATCACCCATTAGTGCATTCAAATTGAAAGAAAATTATGGTCCTATGCATGTTGAATGTATCTCCTAGGAGATACCTATAACATACCATATAATGTATGAAATGCCATTCGAGGTATCTTATGTGAGCCAATTTTAACAAAGGGATGTTAAATGCCATACTTTTGAGAATTTGGGAGAATTAATATCTAGGTTACAAATCCTTTTATCTTTATCAAATAATGTTTGAAACCTTTGTAATAAATTCATGGGTAACTTTAATGTATATCCCAGGAGATAATTTGAAGGTACCCTTTAAGGTAGTACAAAGCCATTAAAATAGTGCCTTCAAGGTGAAGGAAAATTTGAATTTCTCTTGATATTGTTTTATACACCAACCAAATTTTAAATTAGGAAACCTCATGACACATGTTGAGATCTCTACTGGGATATGACATTTTTGATGTTTTCATGAGACTATCATTTCTAAATTAAAATGGCATGGCATGCCTATTAAAATTCAATACATGTTATCAAAACCCTTTGTAAGATCATTACTCACTAATAAATGAGTACTGACTAAATTTATTACTTTAAAATAAATCACATCAATAAAAAATATGCCATCACTTATGTTATAAATGTCATCGCACATGTTGAAATAACATAACTTAATAAATAAATAATATTACTAATGCTTTGGCAAATATTTCAATCGACCAATCAATATATCTTATCATCCATAATCATAATTATGCTTTGTTGATAATATTGGGCATTGATATTGGCAATAAATTTCATTTTGTTCTTCATTTTTCTCCACCTCCACCATAATTTAGTTATGGTTGGTTCCTATTTTTTTATTTCCTTCCTAGCATGGATTTTTCCATAACCTAGATTTGAAATCTTTGCTCTTATAATCTAGTTATACTCAAAGTTCAATCGACGCTGTTATACAGGAAGCTTTAGCTCATCTTTTAGTTTTATGCTCATGCCATAAACAACACATGGATTTCATTATTAGAGTATCACCTCATCATCTCTACAACATCTTATGGATTCCTTTTGAATAAGTTTTCAATGCTATTGTTTCTATCATTGAGGAAGAATTCATGTGTGCTACTAGAATGATCAAAGTTAGTTCAATAGATACCTCTATATTTTCTACCAATATAATGTTCCTTTTTCTCCAATAAAGATAAGGTAGAATCCTTAGTTTATTTATTTTTTAATCCAATCTTTAGGGTCAGCTTGGATGAAGCTATATCATCCTTTGATGGTTATAAGGGATAATACATCTCTTATACAGGAAACAAAAGTTTGGGTTCATGTTAATGGCCATGTTTAGGGATTTGGAATGGAGTTTTTCTCTTCTCCATGATTACATTTAGTCCCTTATTTTTGAGTTAAATTCAAAAACATTATCTATTTTGTTGTTCCCCCACCACCTTTAAATAATGTTTTATCACCTTTACCTACTTTAGAACACATGCATGATGTTCGCCATTCCCACCTAAGGATTGAATCAATCAAATTATTACCTAGGATGTTGTTTTGTGGAATTTCCCATTATATTCCATAGATGGTAAAATATATTCTAGCAATATTTTCCATGACTTTAGACAAAATATTGATTGTAGACAAATTCAAGTCCAAGTAATTAGATACTTTGTCTTACCTTGATGATTCTTGGTTCTAATGTGATGGCTGATGATTTAGATTTTTGAGTGTCCTTTACTAGATGGAAATTATTTTAGGCCTATGTCTACTTTCAAATTTATTAAAATCATAAAAATTGACTAAATTTATGAATGTTTTTTTTATTTTTTTTTCACTTTGCTGATACATTTTAAGTTTTTATAACTCAGCCTATGTTACACAAATAAAATGAAAATATTTTTATTAGTAATTTTTTTGCATATAATATTGTTTTTTATCAGGCATGGGTCCCATAAAATTTTTATCTATAAAAAAATAAAACATAACTTGAATTGTTATTCCAAATCTAGTAACTAGGGAAATATAAACATTGAGACTGCTATAATAATATAACAATATAGAGTTTAATTAATGATGTGGATAATTATGTTTCTCTATTTGTTTTTGCTTGGAATAGGTAGTAATACCACCAACAAAAATTATACTTAAAAAGTGATCCCATGAAAGCATGGATTTAAAAAAAAAGGCTCCTTATTTTTATAAAAAGATTCTAAAATTTCCTTTTATTATACCTTTCATTTTTCATTCTACCAATCATTCATTAACTACACCATGTAACCACTTATTTTACTACACAGGTACTAAAGATACTTCATGTCTCTTGTTTTTATATAGGGATAATCAAACCCACAAATGGATATAAATGAAACAAATGATAATCAATAGGATCATGGATGGAATATGCTCTTGGCATAACTATTATATAAATTTAGCAAAGGAACACATTGATAGATAAAAGAACAAAATTTGTCTAAAAAATTTCATTGTTGACAACATAAAAGATAGCCTTGAGTAGTGGTGGGGGGCATGCTAAAATAGACACTAAATAATGAGGATATATACCTATGGTCCACCACCGCCGTCACTCGAGCTCATTCTCATTTTATCTATGGCATAGACAAATAAAATAAAAGAATCTATCCTGAAACATACCATGTATTGTACATAAATGTGATGGATTTTTAAAATATATTTTTTATTTATATATTTATCCACAACCAATTATTATGTTAGTTTAAGGGTCTTTATTGTTATGGGATTGGGTTATTTTAATAAGGGAAATTGAGGCATTGTCTAACATTTGAGTTAACTTCTCTAACACAAGGTGATCCCCCTATAACCTTTGGATGGTGTGACAGGGGCCCTCACCCCATACCATGGGATAAGTCAAGATTCAAGCCCAAGAATAGGACTAGATTTATAATCTATCAAGACCAAGTGAGCTATACCTCGATGCCTATTGTGGGATTATTTTCATTGACATAAATTATATAGTAAGAGGGATATTTCTATTATGGCATTTTTTGTGATTAACATAAAGATAATGGTATATTAGGTTTATTGTTATGGAACAAGCATTCCAAATAATAAAGACCTGTAGTTTTCCAAAATGTGTTACATTGGAATGGATGAAATTTTTTATCTTGGTAAAATGAATTTTTGTAAAGTGAAAGTGTGTATATCAGCAGTCGTATCTCACTCAAAACCCATAACCATTGACCTTGTCTCACCTTATGTGCACAAATTTTTAAGCAAAAATAATTTGATACTCACTTTAATAATCCTTCAAAAACATATATTTCCTAACCAATGATCCCTTATATTTTATATTTTTTTTATCAACAAGGATAAATAAGATGCTTATGAAGACAGGCTCTAAAGGTGCTCACCATTTCTTCCAAGGGTCTGAGTGTGATTTTTTTATATGTTTGTAAGCCTCATGTAATTTATTTAGGTGTTAACATATTGGGAACATGGATGAACTAAAACTAAAAGATAGATTTTGAGACCTTAATGCCTCATCCCTAAATCAATGGCATTGAAACATTTATTTGAGTCACACATTGAACATGGAGCCCTATCATAATCAAATCAACTCTCATGATGTATTTTACACCCTTGATAATAGAAAATGACCAATAAAAGATACAACCACCCTAAAACTACAAAACCATTAAGATATCAAAGGAGAGTAAGTGAATTTATAAGTTAGCTCAATATTGAATAGGCACATCATCATTTAAACTGCTTTGATATAGCTTCAGCATTGATTTCCAGTACATGTGACTTTAATTTCCAAATATTATAACTTCATTTTATTTGTTTAATATGAAAATTTCCACCTCATTCGGAAAGTATGACAAGTAGGCACTATTGACCTTTAGTAGGAGTAACACATCATTGACATCTACCAAGTGTCATTTTGTCACTTCTTTTAATTTAGTTTATCTAGTAACGAATCTTTTAGTAGTTAAAATTTGGGATTTGAGTTAAAAAATTATTTAGAATCATCCTGAACAAAAAATTTGATAATTTTCAATGAACACCAAAATGTGTAGCTTTGGATCCTGTACTCTAAATTCTTGAAAACTCTATTTTGAAAAAATCGTCTAAAGGAAATGCCAAAGAAATAAATTCCTACAAGATATGTAGAGTGTAGAGTTATGAAGACTAGAATGCATCAAAATGATTGGTAGAGTAAAATTTCCAAACAAAATTACCAAGGGAGAGCCACCTAGTAGGTCCTTAGAGCGCAGGAGCATAAAACACTTAAAATTTATACTGCCTTGTAATACCTTCATGGGTAGCTTGAAGGTATATATTTGGAGATATACCTTCAATACTCTATTTCAAATTTATTAAAGGTATCTCATAGTAGATACCTTGATGTTACACTTGAAGGTATTACAAGTCCCTTCAAGGTCTCAACCATTAGTGATTTTAAATTGAAGGAAAATTCCACTACTATGCATGTTGAAGGTATCTCCTAGGAGATACCTTCAACATCCCTTAGAATGTATGATGACACCCTTAAAGGTATTTTTTGTGATCCCATTTTAATTAATTAGGGATGCCAAGTGTCATACTTTTGGGGATCCAAGAGAATCAAAATATGGGGTGAAAAGCCTTTTAACTTTATCAAAGAATGTTTGAAACCTCCTTTATACCTTCATGGGTAACTTGAAGGTATCTCCTAAGAGATACCTTGAAGGTATTACAAATCCATTCAAGTAATGCCTTTAAGTTGAATGAAAAATCCACTCATGTGTATGTTGAAGGTAACTACTAGGAGATACATTCAACATCCCCTTGAATGTATGACCATTGATAATACCTTTCAAGTTACCTCTGAGGATATTCATTCAAGGGCCTTAAAATACCCTTGTAATAACTTCATGTGTAACTTTAAGGTATCTCCTAGGAGATACATTGAATGAAAAATTATCTCTTGTGCATGTTTGAAAGGTATCTCTTATGAGATACCTATTTATGGGCATTTTGACACAAAAATCAACTATACGCTAAGTTTTTTATTTTTAATCCATTACAAGCCTCTCCTGAAAGAAATATTTCCCACCCACTCCTACAAAGAATGGGTGAGGCACTTTCCCAAGGTTTATTTCACCTGATCTAGGTATAGTAAACCTCACTTAGTGGCTCATTGAGACCATTTTCTCTAAGATTGCAATAGAGGAATAGTTGTAAGGTTTTTTTGGTGTTTGTTTTCCTATGTCTTGGCAATGGATATATTAGTTTTTATAAACTTAGACAAGTTAGAAAACTTTGTAATAAATTTATCCTTTTGTCTCTTGTTATCAAATTTTGGGCATTTATTTAATGAAATGGCCTGGAGATTCTCATGGTTTAAAGCATGTGTAATAATTTGGTGTTGATTGATATGCATCATACTTTGGGATTTGTACATCATATCATCAATCATGATGAGTGTTGATGCGTCATCCCACACATGAAGGTTTGATTATCCTTTTGAAATAATGATGAAGCCTCAGACTATAGATCATTGACAATTGTCCAATGTTTTAACACCTCACCTTGGACCCCTTAAGTTGAATATTTGAAACATACTTCCCCCTCTTATTTATCCTTTAAAATAAATGTTTGTAGATTCCTTTTCCTATCAATCTATATTGATTGGTGTTTTTATTTACTTATAATCCTTGACACACATAATAATTATATTTAATATGCCTCCACTTTCTTCTAGTTAGTCTTACTTTGGCTATGATATTCCTTCATGGGCCTTGTCATAAATTTAATGGGACATTGAAGGTATCTCTTAGGAGATACCTTCAACATGATTATCAATGAAAATATAAATCAATAGTTATGATTTTTAAAAATTAAATATAGCTCACTGAGTCAGAACCCTAAGTAAGTATGGTGTTGTAATTTTAGGATATGCTTAATAAGTGTCTGATATGTTAGAAATACATAGCCAATTATTAGGCAATCCCATTTGAATCAGTTTTAAATTTATCTTATATAATTTATTTTTGGTTTGGTCATTTTTTGAAGTTTATGTCTAAGTTAGTGTATATGTTACAAATATTTAATATGTATTCTATATTGTATATTAGAATTCATGTTTGTTGATATATAAATAATCACTAATTAATCACTAATAATTTAATAAGCGATACAATATGAAACTTAGATTTTAAAAAAGATAAATAATTAAATCATTTTAATGGATTTTAAGAATGTCTTCATGAAATAATTAAATTCTCACACTTAAAAGGTAGAAGAAGGCATCGACTGAAGAAAATTTGAATATAGTACATGTTACTATTTTGACAACAAATCAAAATAGGTCAACTCCATATAGTACAAAACTTGATATAGGGGTATGTAAAATGGTGTGATATGTTTAATTTGATTTCATTTAATAGGTTTATAGCTTTTTCATAGTCTAATTTGGTCCTTGTATCATTTTGTGTCATTTAAAGGTCATATATGGGTCATAAATAAAGGTGGTATAGTTTTCCAAGGTGTCCAAGAGTTATAAAATTCCTTAAAACATCCAATATGTCAGATTACTTGTCATAAATGTTATTACTAACTAAAACTTGTAAGTTCCTAATAGAAGATCAAGAAAATAAGTGAAAAAGGAGTTTTAGAAGTTGTACGACCTATGAGAAAGAGTAGCACATGAGAAAATATTATGCATTGACCATAAAAATTCCATAAATATATTTATATGTTTGATATAATTTTTAAGTGTTAAAAATGGGTCAAAACCATTTCTCTTCTCAATCACTCCACCAGGAAAATAAAACTAGTCAACATGTCTTTTGATGGTATGACTAATAGGAGAGTTTTTAGGTTAAATAATCTTGGTGGTGGATAGTAAAGTTTGTATAATTGATTTTCATGTTTATATTTGTAATAATGGATTACTATTATTTATGAACCATTCTTTAGAAGTTGACTATCTTTTTTTGCTTGCTAATCCCCACACCCTACAGGTTTTATTTTTTTTGAGGTAGTTCATATAATCCAGTTGATGAATTTGATTATAGAGGATGTGGAATTCCTTATATAATGTTTCAAATATTTTTTTAGTGTTTGGAAGTGATTTGATGATTTCAAACATCTTAGGTTGTAGGTGAAGTATGCTAGTGAGGTTTCAGACATGCCCATCAATTATAAAAGGTTTCCTTCTTTGAAATGGTTTAAAATCAATGTGATATGATTTTAAATGCATATAATATGTCATAAAAATCATATTATTCCCAATCTCAGTCTCCAAAACTAGCTCCATGAATGTTATAATCAAGAAAAGATAACACAGTCAGTTTTCTGCTTGTAGTCAGTTGAGCCATGGTGTGTGAAGGTCATGAATGTATTCATCAAGATGACATAAGGATTTTATGAGGTTGAATGTATTATTAAAATAGGAAAAATCAAACTAAGCCTCCCTAAGTGACATATGAATGCTTGTGATGACTATTTCACATATGTGCATAGGCTTACAACACCAATGTGCACCTACATGTGCTCTCAAAGAGGTTAAACACATTGGAGTAAATAATTTGAAATATTTCATATTGTAAGGAATAATTTTAATAAGTTTATGGAGGGTTTAAGATATGTTAAAATATTCTTCATCATATTCATATTTCACATTTTACCCTCACTGCCTTGTATGCTATTGTGTGTGCATCTAAAGTCTCCCACATAGATTTGAGAATGTTTTATGGAGGCATTTGACATGTTTGGAGACCTTCATGAAGTGTGTGGAGTTATAAAATGTTAGGATAATCATGGTGAAGCTATAAAATAGAAAATATAATTCAAGACTCATATCCATATATGGTGAATGAACTTTAGGGACAAGTTTCCTTAAAAACCCCAAAATAGAGTCCTAGCCACTTTTAATGATGTTATATGATGAACAAACATGGTACCTATGTGAGTTTATATGTTTCCCTCTTTTATAATTCATGAAGAAGTATTATATTGCAAAATGATATCTTTAAAGTCACACAATTGATGATTTCACAAGTGATGTAATGGAAGCTTCAAAGTCACACAATTATTCACTACAACTTTTTAGTGTTTTCTATAGGATATTAAACTCTTAGGTGGCTTAAAATCCAAATTTTTAGTATAAAATCATAATTATATGACTAAATGGTATTATTAAATTTAAAAACACCCTAATATTACAAATATAATTAATTGGAGTGAAGGTATGAGGTTGTGACTTGCATCACCACCTACAGGTGTGCTTTGCACTGAGAAAACTTACCTATAGTTGACTATAAACTCCTACAGGTCGATGATGTGAGCTTAGACATGGAAAAACAAATAATTTATAATGGAAGTTACCTCTAAATAGCTCAAAATAATACTATATCATGTGTCACAAATTTCAAGGTTAATATTCACTTACAAGACCCTTACTTGCTCCAAATATGTCAACTAGAGTTGATTGTAGTTTGATAGTGAGTTGAAACAAAGTGATTTGGAAGTTGGTAAAACATGGACATGACTTATATAGGTATATATGAATGGAAAATGGAATTATTAAACCTAAATAATACACACACACACACACACACACACAAAAATATATATATATATATATATATATATATATATATATATATATATATATATATATATATATATATAAAATTTTATTCAAGGGTCCAAGGTGAAAAGTTCACCTACAAGTAGGTTTCTCTCTAAAGAGAAACACAGTCACAGTCAACCTGCAGTCTAGATCAGTCAAAGTGAGAGGTGAGAAATGGAAGGTTGGAAAAGGTTTGATGATAAAAATATATGAAATGGTATACATAATTATAATTAAAACTTCATAATACTCCCATATAGTGGAAACATAGCATAGAGGGGTTTCATATAATGACCTAAAATCTATATGAAAAAGCCTACAAAGTCAAGGTTCAAGAAGCTTGTCTTATGGATTTCATAGTGTTTAGCAGACCTATTGAGGTAAAAAAGATCTAAAAATTTGTATAGATGGTCCTTAGGAGATAATTAATATCTTTATACCATAATTTTGTCTAAGGAAATAGGGGAAGAGCCTTCTACTCTATCTCAGATAGAGGGCACTCACAGAATATTAAAACCCTATAGGTGGGTGATGAAAGTGAGAAGAGGGTGAACTATAAGATAATTATACAATAAAAAAAGATGTATAATGTTGATATAAACATGAAATAACATTCATAAATCCTCATAAGTTATATAATTCCAACCTAATGGCCAAAACTCATAGGTATGTAGGCAAACCTATTAGGTCTAGTCTATGCCAAAAGCCCTTAAGGGGATATGATATCACTTTTGACACTATATGATAATTAAAATGAATTATAACATGTAAATATGGGGTTATTATGTGTGTTAAATATTTTTTAATTCACATGAGATCATAGAGAAGCCACATATTGGCTCAAAGTAATTCAAGCCTGCATAAAATGGAAGGAGAAGCTCAAGAGGCTTACTTGAGAAGCTCACAACAACGTGGATTATTAGCATGGGGGTATGAGGAGTTGGGAGATGTTTAATGAGGTCTTTAACAAATATGTTTTGGATTTTTTTCACAAATTATATGTCAAAATTGTATGAACAATCCTTAAGGGCTAAAATGCCTCTAAACCCTCCAAAACCCTTGGTAGTGAACTGATGGGGAAGATGAATAAGGAAAATAATATAAGGGGGATATTTTCAATAAGAAATTAATTTTATCTTGTAGAGGAGTCTCAAGGGCTCCTTCTTATTAGACTGAGTTGTACCCTACTTGTATGAATAAGGTATAAAGTGGTTTTTTTGAATGTTTTTTGTGTTGTTTAGGTATGGAAGGGTTTCAAAAGATGAAAATAATTTTGGGTGAGATATTGGTACCTATAATAACTCCTAAAATTAATTTCATGCTTCATCTAAGCTCAAAATTATCTCTATTAATACCTTCATCTCAACCAGTCAAAACTAATATAGTGAACAAGGAATGACTATCAAAGTGAAAAGGTGAAAACTCCAAGTGAAAGGAATTTTAAGGCCTTACTAATGAATCTAAGGGAATGAAGGATCTTAAAAAGTATCATAAACTCCCTTTTAAAGACTATTTTGGAAAATTAAAAACCTTTTTGATGCCAAGTGTGAAGGGTGAGTGAAAGAGGAGTGATTATGACTATAGGCAGTGATAACACTTGGTCAAAATAATCCTAATGATTAGGTACAACTACAATGAATTTTAGATATTATTTATAACCCCTCACTCTAATTTTAATCATCTCATATGTCCTTAGTCTACTGTGGAGCATTCTAAGGAGGCCAAATGATGAAGGTAGTTTATAGGCAAATAAATGAAGAGTCCTATGCCATATTTCAGGAGTTTCATGCTTTAAGGTACATTTTTCTGAGTAAACCTTGCATGGTATATCTCACACTTCATCCTCTTATATATGTAACTCATTTTATCACCTTGATGATTGACTTTGTGACTCTTAGACTTCATTCTAGTAGCCATTTTGGATCTTGTAGGCTAATTCCACTCCATGTATAGTAAAACAATGCTAGATTGATGTTGTAATTTGAATTTGAACAATAAATGAAATATTGTTTTGATTTCTTTAATTTTTTTTCTAAGTGTGCAAAGTAATGTATGGTGATGTTGAGTGATAATCTTCTATCCTTGCTTCTCGTTATCATTTCATGTTTATGCAAGAGTTCCTATTCTAAAACATCATATAGACTGTAAATAGTGTGTTAGGCTCCTTTAAAGTTTAAAATTATCCTTATAGTGTGAAATATTATCTTTGGTTAACTTACCTTGAGTTGTCTTATTCAAATCACCTCTATGTTGAAGCACTTATGTTAGAAACTCTTATGACTTTGAAGATGGTTTATAGGTCTTGTTGCTTAGTGAAAGAAGTATGATGGTCTTGTGGAAATATTTATGGTGTATCACCCCCTTAGAGTATATTTATTTCATTCATACTTATATCCCTTTTTACACAATCAAATAGATAGTTGAGTGATATTCACTTCAAGGCAAATTAAAGGAGTTAACCCTTAAACCTAGATGTTTGCTTATACTATAGGTAAAATCACATACCTAGAAGTATTACCATGTTTCCAAACTATGGAGGAGGATTTAATTACATCATATAGGGTGAAATATTAGGTGACAATAGTTTTGGCATGCCCGGTGGGACTCATTATCTTCAAGATAACTTGTCAAAGTGAATGCGGGTCTTGATAATATTAGCTTCAAATTTGTGTAATACTCAACATTTGGTAACTCCATTCAAGGTAAAATATGGTTATAGACCATTATTTTTTCATAATATTTATCACATACTTCATGTTCCTTACTAGGTCATCATATAGTAGAGTTATCAATCCTATTAATCCACCTATTCAGTTTGAACTTCCTCTTGAAGTTCAATACCCTAGTATATTTTATGAGCCAAAAAAGTGAATAACTTATATAAATCCAAGAAATCATGGATAAGAATCATGAATTACCTACCTTTAATACTTAAAATCTAATTCATATTGATGCATATGATGCCATTCCCCTTAACGCTATAAAGAGTGTGCCCATGGTGAAGATCATGTCACACCCAATGAACACATTAGGGATATCTCTACTTTTTATAGTTTCCATAATGTCATTGAAGAGAATATTTCCATTAGACTCCTTTCCATGTCCCTTATAAGGAAAAAACTTTATTGGTATAGACATTTGCCTTGTGTATGCATCACATCATGGGATGACTTTGGAGTGTTGCTAAATTCAAGGTTTGAAGATGAAAGTGACCATACTTTTCTCATACATCAAATCAAAGTGATCAAAATATTCCATAATGAAATAATGCATTGATTCAATGAGAGATTTAAAAGTAATTTGTATATATTACGTCCTCCCATGAGGCCACCTACTAGCTTTGTATCTTCTACATACTTGAGAGCCATTGGTACTCATATTACCATCATGGTTTAATCCGTAGGTGGTTTCACTCTTCCCAAAGAATATGAAATTTCCATTAGATATGATAATGACCTCATTAAATTAGGAAAATTTCCTCCTAAAGTGTTTACTCCACTACTATCTAATGTTCCAACTACTATTTCAAATATTGTAAAGTTCTTAATACAAATACTAAGCCTAGGACTACTCCTAAAAAGGCAGATGAACATGATCCATATGCAAGAATTAAAAAATAAAAAGATTATCTTAGGAAAGCCCATATGTAACTAGGTTATAACAAAAAACATTATCCCTATCAATAGTAATATGGTCAAAAATATCAGAGAGGAAGAGGTAAAAAGTAGCCTAACTTCAATAGGCATACCAACACAAGAGAGATGGTACCAGTACATAAAAACTTGGTGAAAGGGGAAGATTAGAAACAAAGATAATTCATGGATGATAATGAAGGTGGAGACCAAGCCCTAGTTTCCCAAGGAAGAGTCACTTCTCTCCTATTGGTTGAAGATGAGGTCTTAATGCAAGCAAGTGAAGGTTGGCAGCCTCATAAAGAAAGCCTCACCAAATTCCTAGTTGAGGAAACTTTTATGATAAATCAAAAAAATTATATTGAAAACAACACTAGATCTGAGAAGGATTTAGGAGGTGATATTAATATTCCTACAAGTTCATTTAATCATTTTAATTGAAATAAAGCACGGTAGCTCCAAAAATAGCTGCACCTTCTCAAATTTAGAATGTGGTAGGTCTACTCAAGGTGATATAATTCCTAAAGTTTCAAAAACTTCTTTGACTCTTAGGACTCAATAGAAGTAGAGAACTTATTTAAACATAGTGAACTCATTGAAGAATGCCAAATCATTTATCTCTTTATGGTATGTCCTCCATATGCATGGCGAAAAGAGCTCTTGCAAAAATTTCTATCCACTATTCCTACTAATCCTTCACCTTCAAGTAAAATTCATGGTCATGTTTCTATTAAAAATTACCATAAAAATATTGTTGAAATATATACCAAAGTTGAGAATCATCCACATTTCTACCTCACTCTCATAGTGGGTGACAAGATAGTCCACAATTGCATAGTTGATAGTGGTGCTTATACATCAGTTATGCCTAAAGTTATATTTGATAAGTTGGGAATAAAATATGAACGCCATAGTAAATGAGTTCTATAGATAGATGGTACACCCACTAAGATAATATGGTTGATAAAAAATATGAATATCTTCCTCCATTATTGTCCTAGTTTCCCCATCCTTCAAGACATTTTTGTTGTTGACCTTTCTGCTCATTTTAAAATCTACATTTCAAGAGAATTTATAGCCAAGATAGGTGGCCATATATCAGATAACTAGTCCTTCTTAGCCTTTAAGAAAATATATAGAACCAGGGTGACCATAATAACTCAACCACCTGCAAGGTTTCACATTGAGACTTATGTTGAGGTAAGCTCTAACTTAAATTGTGTGATCAATGAGGAGGAGTCCAATGTGGATGATGGTGCTTATAAACTTGAGGGCATAGATAAATTTTGTCTAGATGAATATGGTGAAGATGATTATGATAACGATCATTATGAATACTTTGAGAAAACTAACATTGGCACTTATATCATCCATGAAGATTTATTTGATGGAGTTGAGGTAAATGTTAAGAATCCTTTCTCACAAGCTATTGAGAGTAACTAATTGATTCATTTATATGATGATGATGGATTAGAGAATATAATTTATCATAATAGTGGGAATAATTATGTCTTTATACTTGATATTGATGAATTTGCTCTTGATGATGACACTCATGAGGAAGAGGAAGATGAGTTATGGCTAAAGTTTAATGTCATATGTCAAGAATTTGATCAACTAAGTAAGAATATATCCCTTCCAAAGAAGATTATATCTTCTGAGTTTGATAATGATCCTAAAAAACATGATGTTGAGTGTTATATTGAGCAAAGAAAAGAAAGGTTCATCAAGCATGAAAGTATGAGTCTTATTGCTATTTAAAACCCTGTAGTCTTAGAAGGACCTAGTTAAGTCAAGGAAAAAACTTTTTTACTTATAGAATAGTTAAGATCTCAATTTTATGTTGAGATACATTTAGAGATTTTGGAACATAAATAAAAAACTTAAGGACTCCATGTATCAAGCACATGCTAACCTAGAAGAAGACAAAGATGAGGCAAATGTCATCACTCCTATTTTATAGATTGAGAAACACAAATTAGGTATGATAGATATTAGTGAAATTAAATCTCCAATAAATGTATTTGGAGAGAAAAAAATAATGTTAATTAAGGCTATAAATATTCCACTTATAGGCTTAAGAAGATATAGAGGTGGTAGGCTTCTTGATCATCTACATATGCAAGTGGTTGATGATGAACATGATTCTCATGCTAGATTAAATTCATGGAGTGATAAAGATGAAAGAGGAACCATATTTGACCCTATTTGAATAATATTAAAATATTTATCACCTCAAGAGTGAGGTTTTTTAAATATTAGTGTAGGTGTGTGCATTTTTATTTTAGTTGTGTTGTGTTCTATAAGTATTCTAGTTGAACACATGTTTGTTTCCTTTGGTGTGTCATTTATTTGTATTTTGTGTGGTTTTAAAGGAAAATTGTGTGTCAAACCTATGTGTAGGTGACTCCATATCCCAATGGATAGGATTAGTCTACTAGTTTTGACATAATAAACATACCACCCTTGGGAAATCACCAAGAATGTTGACTATTTTGATCGCAAGTCAAAATAGGTCAACCCCCTATATTAAAAAACTTGATATAGGGGTATATTATCATGTTATAGAGTGTTTCATGTTTAATTTTATGTCATTTAATGTGTTTCTCTCTTTGTCATAGTCCAATTTGGTCATTGTGTCATTTTGTGTCATTTAAGGGTCATATATGGGTCATAAATGAAGGTGGTAAAGTTTTACATGATGTATAAGTGTTATAACATTACTTAAAACATCCAATATGTTAGATTAATTATCAAAAATCTTATTACTAACTGAAACATGCAAGTTCTTAATTGAAAATCAATAAAACAATTGAAAAAGGAGTTTGGAAGTTGTAGTCCTATGGGGAAGAGTGGCACATGGGAAATGATTATGAATTGACCCTTTAGCTTCATTTAATTAATTTATATTATTGATATACTCTTAAAGTGCCAAAAATGGGCCAAAACCATTTCTCTTCTCCATCGCCCCACTAGGTAAATAAAATTGATCAATAGGGCTTTTGATAATATGACTAGTAGGAGAGTTTCTAGGTCAAATTATCTTTGTGTTGGATAGTAAAATTTATTTAATTAATTTCATGTTTGTATTTTTAATGATGGTTTCCTATGATTTATGAACTATTCTTAATAAGTTGACTGTCTTATTTTACTTTTTAATCCCCACACCCTGTAGGTTTTATTTTTGTTTGAGGTAGTATATACAATCTAGTTGGTTAATTTGATTTCATAGAATTTTGAATTAATTATCTAATGTTTCCCATATTTTGTTTCATGTTTTTAAGTGATTTGATGAGTTCAAACCACTTAGGTTTCAAGTGAAGTATGCTAGTGAGGTTGTAGGTATGACCATCAATTATAGAAAGTTTCCTCATTTTTAATGGTTTAAAATCAATATGATATGATGTTACATGTATAAAAAATGTAATAAAAATCTCTTTACTCCCAATCTCACCCTCCAAAGATAGCACCATGAATGTTATAATCAATAAAAGATAACACAATCAGTTCTCTACTTGTAGTTAGCTAAGCTATGGTCTATAAAGGTCCTAAACATGTTCATGGAGATGACATAAGGATTTTAAGAGGTTTAATATATTATTAAAATATGAAAAATCAAACTTATCCTCCACAAGTGACATATGAATGATTGTGATGACTATTTCTCATATGTCCACATGCCTGCAACACTAATATACACCTACAGGTGCTCTTAAAGAGACTAAACACATTGGAGTGAATCATTTGAAATAGTTTGAACTCTTTAATGTTTTAAGGCATCCATTTAATAAGTTGATGAAGGGTCTAAGATTGGATACAAGATCCTTCATCATATGCATAATTCACAGTCTACCCTTACTGCTTTGTATGTTATTGTGTGTGCATCTATATGCTCCCATAGAGATCTAAGAATGTTTCTTGGATGCATTTGACATATTTGGAGACATTAATGAAGTGTGTGGAGCTATAAAATTTCATGATAATCATGGTGAATCTATAAAATATAAAAATACTTTAAGATTCATATCCATATATGCTGAATGAGCTTTAGGGACAAGTTCCCTAAAAACCCCAAAATAGAGCCCTAACCACTTTTGATGATGCTATATGATGAGAAAACATGGTACCTAAGTGATTTTATATATTTCCCTCTTCTATTATTCATGAAGTGGTATTACCTTGAAAAAGGATAATGGGTGTTTGGTCCCACAAGTGATGTAATGGAAGCTTCAAAGACACACAATTATTTACAACTTTTTAGTGTTTTCTATAGGATATTGAACTCTTAGGTGGCTTACAATCCAAAGTTGAAGTATAGAATCATATATCCATGATTAATTGGTAATATTAACTTGAAAAACACACTATTTTTATAAATATAATTAAGAGGAGTGAATTTATGAGGCTGTGACTTGCATCACCACCTAGAAGAGTGCTTTGCCATGAGAAAACTTACTTATAGTTGATTGTAGACTCCTACAGGTCCATGATGTGAGCTTAGACATGGAAACAAAAAGGATCAATAATGGGATTTGACTAAAAATACCTCAAATGGATCCTATACCATGTGGAATATATTTTAAGGTTAATATTCACCTACAGGACCCCTGCTTACTCTAAATTGGTTAACTATAGTTGACTGTAGTTTGACAGTGAGTTGAAACATAGTGATTTGAAAGTTGGTATAGCATGATCATGACTTGGATAGGTATATATGAATTTAAAGTGTAATTTGAAGCCCTAAATTATATTAATAACATTGTATCCAAGGCTCCAAGATACAAATTTCACCTACAAGCAAGTTCCTCTCTAAGGAGAAACACTATCATAGTTAACCTGTAGGCTAGACTAGTCAAAGTGAGATATGAGAAATTTAAGGTTGGAAAAGGTTTGATGATAAAAATATATTAGAGGATATCCATAGTTAAAATTACCATGAACTCTCATATAGTGTAAATAGAACATATATGGGTTTCATATAATAACCTATAGTATATATGTAAAAGCTTGAACAATCAAGGTTCAATAAGCCTGCCTTAAGGGTTTCATGGTGTTTGATTGACCTATTGAGGTAAAAAAGATATAAAAATTTGTATATATGGTACCTAAAACCTAACAAATATTCTCATACCATAATTTGGTTTCTCAAATAGAGGGCACTCCCAAAATATTGAAACCCTATAGGTGGGTCATGAAAGTAATGAGAGGGTAAGATAGAAGCTAATGAGACATTATAAAATAGGTATAATATTGATATAAAAATTAAATAAAATTTGTAAATCCTCATATTTTATATAAGTCTAACTTGATGGCCAAAATCCACAAGTATGCAAGTAGACTTATTAGGTCTAGTCTAGGCCTAAAGCCCTCAAGGGGGTCTACTATCACTTTTAACACTAGATGATCATTACAATGAATTATAAAATGTTTATAGGGTGGTATTAGGTGTTTTAAATGTTTTTTAATTTATAGGAGACCATAATTAATCCATATTTTGGCTCAAACCAACTCAAGTCTACATAGAATGGAAGGAGAAGTTTGAGAGGGTAACTAGATAAGCTCACAATAACATGGATGCTTAACATGGGGGTTTAAGGAGTTGGGAGATGTTGAAGGAGGTATTGAAAAAATAATTTGTGGAATTTTTTAAAAAATTAGATGTCAAGATTTTATGAACAATCCATAAGGTCCAAAACACCTCTAAACACTCCAAAACCCTTGATAGTGACCTGATGGGGAAGATGAAGAAGGATAAGCATATAAGGGGGATAGTTTTGTTACAAGTAAAATAATTAGGGGGGTGAATTAGTGAACCTAAATAATCCAAATTCAATTTCAATCCTTTCAAACTCTTAATCAAATATCACAAGCATTCATGAAGCATACACATCATTCACAATAATGAGAAAGAGAAATAATGCAAGATCAAGCACATAACACATGACATATGTGGGAAACCCTCTTGGGGTAGAAAACGCACTAGAACTTGTAATTTGAGTACTATAATATAATGAAAATAACCAACTTAGACCATATTTAATTGATTAAGGAACTAATCTCCCTTATTTAGTGAGACTAAAATCCCATAAGGTGCTACAATACCTATCTAGATGAGCTACCGTAACAACTAGACCTTTAACAGGTTTCACTTTGCAAAGAGGTTGAAACCCTCTAGATGTTGAGATGACACAATAAAACCTATGAACACAACATGTTCTGAAAATTGATTTCCTACCAATTTGATGGAGATATAAATAATATCAACTCTCTTCAACTTTACACACTTAATGCATCCAAAGCCACCTTTTGAATCACCCTAGACCTCTTTACTCATCTTCAATCTAAAAGATCATTATTATAACATCATAAACATAACCCATAATTCATACACATAGTCATAAATCAACTCTTCTCATTCAACTATCCACTGGTCACTCTGCCTCTCCTTCACTCCACAATTCTCACATGCACCCTCCTCTTGCAAGTCTCTAGAGTCTAGAAACCATCACATTTATTTTCACTATTTATAGAGTATTCATGATCATCACTATCTTGGTTAGATAATATTCATACCTTAACCCTTAAGACATCTATCTCATTAAGACACAACTCAATACCATCCACATAGGTCAGCCATAACACCCATGGGTCAACCCTAATGAACAACCCCTTTTAGTTAGGCCAAACTAACCCTTTATAGATCTCATGAAGACTTATTAACTCCATTAGCATAATAATGAGAAGAATAAAAACATAGGACCACTTTAAAATTCATATTTCCAATCTACATGACCCTTTAGTCATCCTTAAACTATTATAGTCATCATTGCACTCTTTTGTGCAAGCTCAATCAACTCTAACATTAGCCTTGATCGTAAGGACACCATAAGCAAACACACAGTAAAATTATTTAGCATTGTTAATAATAAATATATATTTATCACCTCAAAAATGTACAAAAATTTTCCTCATGGAGTATAAAATACTCTCCAATAGCTACGTCATCATGAAACATCAAAACAACATCAACACAAGCTCAACTATCCTTCTCGGGTCACTTGCAGAACAAACACAAATACATAGTCAACTTTAAACATCTAGATATTTATCTATACACACTTTTAGATATTTAAATTCATGTTAATATATGTTCTTTGAAGTCATCTATAACTTTTATTTATACTATATGTCAAATTCTACATAGGTCGAAAGATATGGCTCAAAAACTAGACTCTAGTTTTTCTTTCACAAATTTGAATATTTAAATCCAAATGGTCATAGTTAAACCTTGATCACTTAAAAGGAATCTCACGTCTTTGATAATTTAGATCAATCACATAGTATAAATATTATTATATGAATCTTTACCTTTAACTCATAGTGTGCCACCTCCAAAATTTAAACCTCAAATATTTGATCTCATCTCGTGTAATCTTGAAATATTGACTCAACATGCACCATTGATCTTTGTGGATCAATCAAGTTTTTATCATGTAGCACTCACCATTCAATCTTGCTCAAACCCCCCATGATCATGACATTTGGAAACCTCATGTGTTTTTTTATTACTATTATTATTTAAACATCAAGCACTTGTCTTCATCTTGTTGCTTCTTGAGACCTTAGAACAAACATACTCCATTAATCCTTTTGTAAGGAGATCAATATTTAACTTCATTAATAATTAAACACTTTGACATATTTGACTTGGTTTTCACCATATATATTAACTATATGATCACCCATGAACCATTGGATCTAGATTTCATCATGATCTTTAACTTCAAGAAAAATAAACTATGGGGACCATTGCTATCTACTTGGAATGCCATTTTTGCTCCTTAATAAATTTTGCCTCAATCAATATTTCCACCACCTAAAAATTGAGCCATATAATATCCTAATATAGGATAATATATTCATGTATAAAAATACTCCTATAAACTTTTTGCATGTAAGATATGCCCTTATAAAACTACACACATAGATTTTTCTCCCATAAAGCTAGCTATGTACATAACTCTATGGAAAGGCCAAATTTGCACATGCATAAATTTTGATGTGCTTCATCACTTGACATAAATTTTAAAAAAATGAACTAGGAAAAAAATGAACAAACCCATATGATAAAATTATCCTTAAACATCCATATGTGTGAGATGTTCTACCATCAAAATGCCTACTCAGCTTTCTTGCCACATTGTAAATTTGGCTAGGTATGAGAAAACACTGTCAAAATGCCTGAGAACACAACATTGCACTTGAATATATTTTTTCATGATTCATTGCATGACTTGAGGCTTAGTTCATAGAAACTAGGGACTAATATGATCACAACCATATGAACAACTTCCCCTAACTCATCCACATGTGGCAATTATGATGTCAACAAACTGTTTACTCATATTTTCTGCCACTGGACCCAAAATGCCTAGATGAAAATATTGATCAATCAGATGAATAAAAAAATTGCAAAAAAGTAATAAAATAATTATTTAATTTTGATAGGACCCATTTCAAATTCTTAAATCACCATACTCATCCCTGAACATCTCTAAAAATTTCAAAACTAAAGATCAACCAAGCATTCTTCAAGCATACTAAGACAAGCATACTGCACACTTTGTCATTATCACTTATACTATCAAGGTAATTATTCCAATCACCTATACACATCCATGAAATCATAATCAAATCATTTAAAACTCTCCATTAATCTCCCCTATTGTCATTGATGTCAACACACATCATTTAGCTCACCTTCCTTTTCTCTCTTTAAGCACTCTCACAATATGAACTTTATTCCCCTTTTACACAATTACAAAGTGGGCACCAATTGATCCTAAGGAACTTAAAATACTAAAAAATAAATAGTATCACCTTATAAATATGATACAAACTCCCCCTTACCTTGAGCCTTCCTCTTCTTTCCTTGATAACTACCTCTTGCTCCATGCCAACATTCTTCTTCAATCAAACACTGCAACCAATGAAGAAAGAAAACATAATAGTACTAAAATATAATGGATCTCACCAAAAAACATCTAAAGGGGACTCCCCCTAATATTTATAATAAATTTTAACTCTTGGGCATCTTTAGGTCTCCACACACTATGAAAAACCACCATACAAACTTATTAGCCTTCTATCTTAGGACACTTCTATGACCACCAACTCTACATCTACACTATAGTTTATTTACAAACCTTTGGAGAAATATCATGAACTTGTTCATCCCCACTAACCAAATACATTATATTTATTCATATAAAAATAAATGACACCCAATATTTGTCTTATATATTCAAATGTATCTTTTGACAATGGTTTGGTCATAATATTTACAAGCTGTGCTTTTGTAGGCACATGCTTGAACTTAAAACTTTGATTAATAACTTATTCTCTCAATAAATGGTATCGTATAGGAATGTGCTTAGTTTTTGAGTGTATAATAGGATTATTTTAGATACTAATTACACTCCTGCTATCACAATAAATAGGACAAGGTCCATTTTATCTTGCCTTATAATCCTCTAAAGTTTGTTTCATCCACATGACTTGAGTGTAACAAGAGGTAGATTCTATATACTTAGCTTCTACAATTGATAGAGACACTAAGGATTACTTCTTGCTTAGCCAAAACACCAAACATTCCCCCATGAGATAAATCACAATCCTTATATCTATGACTAAATTGATTGTAGGAGAAGCAGTACACATTGAAGACATCATTCAAATTTAACCTTCTTTTTTCTTGATCATTACCTATCCATGAATTTTCATTCTTGACCCTTTTGGTGGAGCTAAAATCCCTTTTGTCCTTGGATAAGATCACATCTGATTAATTCATGAATTTATTTTCAAATTATTTCTCCCTTTGGTTGAGACCTTTAACCATCATGTCCTATAGGTTCTTGACTATTGCTTCTAAATATTTCACTTGCATCTTCACAACATCCATGCTTGAATTGACATTTGATAAAACACATAATAGTTTGTCTTGAATGCAAGACATAGCCTCTTTGTAAACCATTTTACCTTTAATCACCTTCAAGTTTATAAAATTGAAAGGACCTGCTCTAATACCAATTATAACCAATAAGGTCATATAGCCAAAAACTACAAAAGAGCTTTTTGGAGAAAGGATATACAAGTCATTGACACCATCAAATGGTTCAAGAAGACTAAGTCTAAGATTTAAGAGAAAAAAATTGGATTCAAGTGGTCCACCAAAGGAAGATTTGATGTTTTTTCAATAATCCTTACATACTCAAGAAGATTTGAATAAGAGATGGTTCATAGATAATGGATACTCAAATCATATGATAGGAGACAAGAGTGTATAGACATAATATTTTCACACTTTTATTAATTAGTGATGCTTTACATCTTATAGGAACATGTTGTGACTCAATCTCTTTGAGTGCATGCCTTAAGGGGTGCACTAGGAAAGGTGTAGTTAGACCTTTGGTGCTTCACAAGATTGTTGTCCCTTATTGCCATATTATTCCCTATCCATTTAGCTCCTAAAAACTTTCACTAAGATATATATCATTCCTTTCATATTACTCTAGTATTTTCCTTTTTCTATCCTTATTTTCCTTAATTAGTACCCTTTTTATCTATTCAATAAGCTAGGTCAACCTGGTTGACCTAGCACTGTTTGGCGTCACTTTAGCTCTTTAGGCCTACTTTCCATGTGGCTGATCTAGCACAAACTTCAAGCATTAGCCTAATAATGTGATAGGTCAACTTGGTTAACCCATCATAGTCAACATGTCTGAGTGATTTTTGGGTTAGATACTCCTATATATAAGGTCATTTTGGCCATTTCCATATGAATGCAATCAGGAGTTATTATTCGCTCATGCTTCTTCACAATCTTCTCTTCCACTGTTCTACTTGAGGAGTCTTATCTTAGGTTTCTTATTTGGAGAATATTATTCTTTTGGATAGGTATTGGATGCTTTATCCTAAAAAAGTGATCCTTATTAACCATAACAACCTCTTACAAAGCCCCATTGGCTAAGGGAGAGATTGAGTCATAATGGGTTCACATTCAGGTAAGCATATTCTAATTTTGTTCTCCTCTCTTTTAGTAGATATAATTAGCATAAGTGTTGGATTGAATAATATTACTCCTCATATTCCATGTAATAGGGTGTTACTCATACTTACTTTATTTGAAGTTCCCTATACATGTATTTGATTACTTTGTATCTAAACCCTTACTTTATGCCACAAGCTTTGGTGAACACTAGATTAGTTTACTTTTATTATTATTAGATTAGTTTACTTTCTTGTTTATTATCATAAGTGAATATAGAAAACATATGAATCCTTTAGGGTTGTGTAATTTTTTTAGACTATAGGCTTTGTAACCCTGGCTAACATGATGTGTAGTGATAAATGATACAAGTGATCCCCTAATCAGGTCTAGCAGATCCTCATATTGGTCATGTTCCCACTTAATAAGCATGTGCCCAAATCAAAAGTGTAGGTGTGATATATATTATCTGATGTAGGATTGATTCATACATAGCATGTGATTCCAATTGTATACATTTTGGTGAACTTGACATGAATCAAATCCTTATAGGTTTTATTTCACTTATTTTTATTATTTTTTTCATCTTTTCTATCACATGTTTTGACTTGCTAGCTTGATTATATCAAACCAACTATTTTTATTTATGTTCAAGAATAGGAAAATAGATCAACTAGATCAATCTAGAATAGGTTTCTATCACTTTGTAGACTTTCTATTCAACCTACTAGGTCGACTATGTTGACCTAGCATTTTTTAGCCACTTTGTAATAGGTTCTTATTCAAGATTCATAGTGTAGGTTCTAGATTATAGAATTCCAAATTTTCAATCTAGTCAACTAGGTTGAAAAAATTGACTTAGCATATTTATTGACATTTAGTTCAGTCTACTAGGTCAACTAGGTCAACTTAGTAGACTTTTATAGCTTTGCAGCAGGTTCTTGTCTCATTTGGTCGACTAGCTTGACCCAGTTCTATAGATTGGGCTAGTTTTATCCAAGGTTTTAGGTTAGTTGTCTATTCTATTTTCATCTCCAAAAAACCAAGGTCAATTCTTATTGTCTCAATTTTCACTCTATTTTGTACTTTTGTTTCAAAATTGCAATCTATTTATATGTACTAATTAGATTGGCCAGTGTCAATTCAATTGACTATACATTTCACTTCAATATCTACTTTTATAGAATAGCTACATGTATACCTTATTTTATTTCTCATCTTATAACAATAATTTACCTTTCCCTGTTTGCTATACTACATCAACCAACTCAACTCTGAATTATCTCAAACTATTTTTGCTACTTTTATTCACTACACTAGGTCAACCTGGTTGACATAACATAGTCTATAGGTTTAATTTTGCCACTAGGTTAACCTGGTTGACCTAGCTTTTTTTCTATTTCCCCTACTTTTTAGTTTGGTTCTTCATCCTTTTTTATTTGCATTCTATTCATTTCTCTTTGATCAAAATGAGGTCCCCTATTAGAATCTCTTTAGATAGTCTTAATCCATTTAGATCCTATATGGGGTATTAATTTCTCCCTTTCTTTACCTCCTAAGAGAACCATCACTCTTGGGGCACCTCTTCTCCTCCATATAAATATTTCATCATGGTTCAAATAACATCTCAAGATGAGGTTGATGGGTCCAATCCTTTCTGCACCTACCAAGAATCTTCTCAAAATCTTCAAACTAATGTGGGAGTGATTGACTCAAATTTTTAATAATAATTCCACTAATAACTCTTCTTCTAATATTCCATCTAACATCAATGTGGGAAATTTCCTTTCTAACACCAACCTACCACTGGATACAACTCAATTATTAGACCAAGTGATTCAACAAATGAAAATTATGCAAAATTCTAATACCAATCAAATGATGCAACTTCAAAAACATTTGATCAATGTGGCTAATCAACCTCCATTCCTAAATCCTCAAGTTAATCTTAATTACATTCTTCCACCTCTTAGATATGCATCAGATAACATTATTCCTTAACTAATAATGAATAATAAAATGCTTCAAACTATCCAAAATGAGCCTTTAAATCACTTCATTGTATTTATTGACATTGGTAGAATTTCAACAACTATTAAATATGATGAGACTAAAGACCCTACCTCATTTTTTAAAGCCTTTGGTAATCTCTACAAAGAGTGGATCCAAACTAATGCATTTTCTACTACTAAACTTTTAGTCAAAACCTTCACTGGTGATGTATTAGAATGGTATAATCAATTACCTCAACATTGTATTTAGCAACTTGAAGATTTGGTCAATCCTTTAGTTAAATAGTTTCAACATAATGATCTTCCAAAAA
Organism: Torreya grandis; assembly: GCA_037957365.1. NCBI lineage: Eukaryota > Viridiplantae > Streptophyta > Pinopsida > Cupressales > Taxaceae > Torreya > Torreya grandis. Next base: position 1,150,670 of record JARHVA010005277.1, read on the forward strand.
AATATCTTAGCCATTTCATAAATGCTAAACACTCTCCTAATGAATCAGCTCATGACTTTATTAAAAGATGGAAATCCATAGCTCATAAAGCTAATCATAATATATTTAATGATAACCTATTCAAACTCTTTATCATAGCTTTAACTCCTACTCTTCAATACAAGGTTCAAACCTTTTCTCCCCAAAATCTTAATGAAGTTCTTGACTAAGCTAAAAGACAAGATTTTCTTATGAAGCAATTTAAACCTATTTCTAAAATCCTTAAAGGATCTTTACAAAAATCCAATGCTATCACTAGTAACACTTCTCAAACCAAAATTGGTATTGTCAAAAATGATGTTCCTTCATTGTCTCACATTCCTCTTTTGGTTCATCAAATGAGATAATTTTTACCTCTTTTTAAACCTTTCATACATCCTAATGTTCATCTTAAATGGTATGATCCCAATCCCTTTTGTTGGTTTCATGCTGATATTGGAAATTCTCATGAGTCTTGTAGAGGGCTTGCTAAATGTGTTATTTCATACATGATTGGTGATTCATTCAACCATGAAACCATGACTAAGAACCATCATTAAGAATAAACTAATGCTTTTCAAAAATGACAACCATCTAAATCCTCTACATCTAATAATAATAATAAATCCTCTTCCCATAATCAACAAACTTCTAAGGATGTTTGTGTAATTCACACTATTAATGATTATTACCTTAACAACTCTTAATATGTTAATACAATTAAGTTTAATTATCATAGGAAAATAACACATATAGATCATGTGACCAAGCCTAATGAACCATCTTTGGAATAACAATTTAAAGATACTACCACTCTCAATATTGATTTAGAAGAACCTAAGGAGCAACTTCCTCCTTCTAATCCTCCAAACACATCTAATCCTCCAAAGTCTAATTTGCCTTCTTCTAAACCTCATGGTTCCTCTTCTAAATCTCATTGGAATTTCTTAGAAGAACTTAACTCTATTCCATGTGAAATTGCTCTCATGGAATAGGTTCACACTTCACCTTATCATCATAAATTCCATATGCAACAACTCCAAGAGATTGAATACCCATCTTCTTTAGATGAAGAACCACCTTATATTCATTCTCAACCAACAAACATTAATACCATTGAATCTATGTGTCCTTCCAAATGTTCCATTGAATTCATTGAAGAGGACATGATTAATGATGAGATCCTCTTTCACACCTATGATCCACCTCTTTTTAAAAAGATATCCATTAATACCACCCTTATTTGAAAATTTCTAGTTGATGAAGGTTCTAGTATTAATGTGGCTTATTTATGGCTTTTACAACAACTTGGTTATAACAAAATTCATCTTAAACAAACCCATCTTACTTGTCATGGTTTTTATAAGACTAGTCAAAATCAACATGGTTGTATATGGCTTCCCTCAACCATTGGTCCTAAGACTGTGTGAACGAAACTCATGGTTATTGATCTTCCTTTATCCCATAACATACTCCTCGATCATCCATGGAATCATTAAATGAGGGCCATTGCTTCTTTTGGAAGTCAATGCATTAAATTTATACATAATGGAAAACATTATAAACATGAAGCCAATCCCAACCCATGGAGTATCCAATTTCCTAGTCCTAAATCATAATATCATGTTCCCATAATTCCTAAAATTAATATTTCTCCTCTATCTAAGTTCATCAATATGAATCCTAATTTACAAGTTACTCTTGGAGATTCTGATGATGATGAGCCCAATGAAATACAACACACTTGTAATACTAATAAATTACCTCTATATATTTTAGAATGGATTCTGCCTTCCCTCTTACCCAAAGATCATACCATTCATCTCATGGATGAGATTACCAATCTTCCCCCTCTATGAAATGCTCAAGACCCATCTTTACCTGAAGATGCTTTTACTTTCAATGAATTTGGAGTGGCTAGGATATTTCAAGATCCTCTCATCATGACTCCTTGAACATTCAATAATCTTAGGATTTCATAATTTAAAGATCTTCTTGAATCCCAAGCATACACAATTTCTCCCACATATGACGACAACTATATCATGTCTTAAGATCAATCTAGAGACTTGGATGTCTTACATTATCAAAATATCTGAGATCAAATTCATGTTTTCAACCAGGATGTACATAATATTTTTTTAAGTCATAAATTATAACCTGAGGGTTATGTACCTCCTATTAATCCTCTTCTTACTAATTCTCCTTAGGTGTTAGATCAAATTAGGCCTTTTGAAACTCTAGAAGTGCTTTCATCTTCTTTACCTCCTTTGGATTCTCCAATTAAATCTAATTCGTATCCCATCATCTCTCCATATATTTAATCTACTCTTAAAATCACACTTGATTCCATGATAACCAATGTCTATCAAATACATTTTGGTTATGATTGACATGGCAATCAAAATTTAGATCTAGAAGTAGATGTGGAATATAGTGATCCTCTTCCTACCTTGCCTAGTGATGAAGCTATTTTGGAGTTGCTTTATGATCGGGAAACATAATACCCATGGAAACATCATAAACTTGTAAATTTTTAAAATAAAACTGCTTGCTTTAATGAATTTATCACTAACACTAATCCTAAATCTAATACAATTTCATCTTTACCCAACACACGATACCACTTTTAAGATGGTATTTCCATGCTTATTGAAGAAACAACTCATATCGACTATGTTACTCCATCTTGTCCTCAAACAATCATAGTTTCCAGATAAATTTCACCTTCTAAACATGATAATTTAAGCCTATTTTTTGACAAGTATCAAGAGGCATTCACATGGTCTTACCAAGATATGCCTGACATTAAACCTAGCATAGTGGTACATAACATCATTACCTATCCTGATGCTAAACCTATGAATCAAAAGCAATGTAAGTTTCCTCCTGAGGTTACCAACTTATTCTATAGGGAAATAATCAAAATTATCGATGATAAATTCATTAAACCTATGGATTATTCTGAATGGGTTTCCAATATTGTTCCTATTTAGAAGAAGGTCACCATGGTCATTTGTATTTGCATTGATTTCTATAATCTTAATCTTTCTTTTCTTAAAGATAACTTTCTTTTACCTTTGATAGATGCCATTATCGATTCCACAATTAGATATGTAATGTTATCTCTTATGGATGGCTTTTCAAGATACAATCAAATTCATATCACTCCCAAAGACCAACATAAGACTACTTCCACCGTGGAATGGGTCACCTATTGTTATGTTAAAATGCCCTTTGGTCTCAAAAATGCCATAGATACTTACTTGCATCCTATGACTCATATCTTCATGATATCATCCATAAAATTATTTAAACATATGTAGATGATCTTATCACTAAATCTAAGCATTGCACAAATCATCTTTTTGATCTTGCCATCATCTTTGATTATCTCATCAAATATAAAGTTAGACTTAATCCTTTCAAATGTGTCTTTGGAGTTACATCTTATAAAATTTTAGGATTTTTAGTCTCTCCTTTTGGCATTGATGTTGATCTAGCCAAGATTAATGCTATTATCAACATGCCTATCCCTCATTCTATTCCTAACATTCATACCTATTTAAGAAAGCTTGGGGCAATTAGATTATTTGTTCCTAAGATGGCTTATTGAGTTCACTCTATCAATTCCCTTCTTAAGAAAGGTACAACTTTGGAATGGATAGATCTATGTTAAAAATCATTTAACAACATGAAAGAGTCATTCTTCATCCACCTACGCTCAGTCCTCCTTTTAATGATCAACCCCTGATTCTTTATACTTCTTCCACACCTATTTCACTTATAGCAATGCTTATGCAATAAGATGACATAGTTAAGGAGTATGCCATATATTACATTAGCTGAGGCCTCATCAATTATGAAACATGTTATACCAAAGTTGAGTGTGATTGCCTCACCATCTATTTTGTAGATAAAAAGCTTCGTCACTACATGCTTTACCAAACCACTTATGTCATTATTCATTCTAACCCCATTCATCACTTCTTCTCCAAAGTATTTCTTCTAGGAGATAGAATTGGCAATTAGATGGTTTTACTTATGAAATTTGATCTTGGCATCATCATGTAAACATTTTTCAAAGGGCAAGTTATAGATGACCAACTTTATTTAGCCCCTATTCTGGCTACTTCTTTGCTTCAAGATGACCTTCTCAATGATAATATTCTTTATATTAAAGGTCTTAATCAAGCAATTTCTCTTAATGATTATTTTCACAAGTTTACTACTGATCTTAAACCTAATCAATCTAATGAACCTTCCACTCCCTCTGATACTACCAAACTAAAATTAGTTATCAAGGAAATCCATGAAATAAACATTGAATTGCATGAAGATACTTAGACCCTTTACTTTGATGGTGAAAAATGCTTTCAAGGAGCTAGGGTAGGTTGCATTCTCACTAGTCCTTTTGATAAATTAATTCCTTTAGCTTTCTATTTTACATTTGATGTCACCAATAACATGGCCAAGTATAAAGCTCTTATCTTAGGTATGAGAGCTACTCTTGATCTATACATATAATATCTTCATGCTTTGGGTGATTCCCAACTCATTTTCTATCAAGTTAGTGGTGCCTATCAATGTAAAATTAAAAATCTCATTACCTATCATCACATTGCAACCAATATTGCTAAGGATTATGCCTCTTTTATATTTTAACCTATTCCTAGAGACCAAAATTCTATTATTGATTCTCTTGCCTCCTCAATTTATCTCTTTCATCCACATCAAGTTCTTTTTTATCCTTATTTTATCATATAAACAATCAAATCCCCATTATCTACTCACCCTCTAGATTCCGTTATCTACCACATCAAGTATATCATAATTGGATAATGCCTACGGTATCAAGACATCATCCAATTCTTAGAACATCAAACTTATCCTCCTAACTTGGATTCCCATGAAAAAATGTGTCTTCACAAAGAAGCTTTTAAGTACATATTTAGACATAACATCCTTTATTATCATAATACCAAAGGTACTTTGCTCCATTATGTCATTCCAGATGAGGTTCCTCCACTAGTTGAGCAATCACATGGGGGAATTTACGGTGGTCACTATAGTGTTAAGCATAGAATATACTGAGAGGGGGGGGTGAATTAGTATATTCATCTTATAAAACTTTCCCTTAATCAGACATTCAAGATATGCAATAAAACTCAAATAATAAACATCACACAAGAAAGAGAGAGACACCAGATATAACATGGAAACCCAATGTGGGAAAAACCACGAAGAACAATCTCAAGTATATTTGTGAGAACAAATTCACAGGAGCACCATACCCCTTTGCCAAGTACCAACCTCAGCTACAATTTGTGAGTACCAACCCACAGGAGTTTCAAACCCCTTTGCCGAGCACCAACCCAGCTATCATTCATGAGCACCAACCCACATGAGCATCAACCACTTTGTGTATACCACACACCTATCTCTCAATGTTGCTATATCAACAAATGATAGTTCAATACAACATCTCTTTCCTCTCTCTCACCTTTCCTCTTCTAAGCTAGATAATACAATATCAAATTAACCTCTCACACTCATATTACAAATGGCTTCTCAAGCCTTTATTTATAACTTTCCAAATGACCTTTGGCCTTCCCCCTTTGTGACCCTTCAATCCTCATGGAAAATGGCACCAATCTTGGATGACCCTTCATATTCGAGCCTTTGAAAAGTCATGTGGTGACCCTTCATGATCAAAAACATCCTTCCCACTTTTGTCCTTATCTTTGGTGACTTTTTGTATTCCTTAAAGTGTCCCTTCATCAGAAATTCACCCTTACTCTTTTGTATTCACTTGGTGACTCTTGGTATTCCCCAAAATGACTCTTCATGGGAAAATGCATCCCATCCTTCTTTTGTCTTTACCCTGTGGCTCTTCGACTTCTCCATGGGCCCTTTTTTTGTCTCATATGCAACCAAAAATATATTCATTAATATTAAATAAATATTAACTCATATTAACCAAGATAAACAACATTAAATGCAATGGGGCCTTTATCACCAATAATACTAAACCTTTGACATCAATGACAATATTTCCAACAATCTCCAAATTGTCATTGATGGCAACTTCAATCCTAAAACTACCACATCCTATCACCTGCACATACCATCATCTAAAAACATATAGTAACTCCCCCTTACTGTAGCAACCTATACCTGTTCCTTGTACCTATTTTTTGTAGCTATACATGTACCTGTTATTCTCCCCCTTTGACATCAAAGGCAAAGGGCCTACTTAGAGCTAACACTTAGCTCCCCCTCAACTGATGTTGAACCTCAATGGCAGGAAGTAAGGGAAGTTACTCCCAACTTCTCTCACAGATACTCAATTGTGTTATTTGGTAGTGCTTATGTGAAAATATTTGCAATCTACTCTGTAGAACTAATATATTCCAACTTAACCTGTTGATCTACAACCTGCTCTCTCAAAAAGTGATATCTAATGGTAATATGTTTTGTTCTTGAATGCATTACTATATTTTTTGAAATATTTATAGCACTTGTGTTATCATAAAAAATGGAAATAGGTTCATCATACTTTACCTTGATATCTTCCAAAGTTTTCTTCATCCAAAGCACTTGAGTACAACACAATATTACTGCAATATATTCTACTTCAACTGTAGAAAGTGATACTGAGTTCTGCTTCTTACTTAGCCATAATACTAAGCTATCACCAAGAAAGAAATCTCCTCCACTTGTACTCTTTCTATCATCTAAACACCCTACCCAATCAGAATCTGTATAAGAAACTAAAGTGAAATCTTTACTTGTGGGATACCATAATCCATAATCCAATGTCCCTTTGATATATCTAAATATTCTTTTCACCAACTGAACATGACTATCTCTTGGAGATGACTGATATCTTGTAACCATACCTATTGCATGCATGATGTCTGGTCTCAATGCTGTCAAATATAAAAGACTACCAATCATAGATCTATACAGAGATTGATCTGTAATAGGTGAATCTTCATCCTTACTCACCTTATTTCCTGTACACATAGGTGTGCCAACTGGTACACAATTCTCAAAACCAAATTTCTTCAAAATTTCCTTGGCATATTTACTTTGAGATATAAAAATTCCTTTATTTGATTGAAATAGTTGTAATCCTAAGAAAAATGATAATTCTCCAAGCATAGACATCTCAAATTCTTTTTTCATTCTATCAAAAAATTCTTTTGTCATCTTTTCAATATTTCCTCCAAAAATGATATCATCAACATAAACCACAACAATCAATTGATGCTCACCTTCTGTTTCGATGTAAAGATTACTATCAGCAAATCCTCTCTTGAATCCTTGATCTTGTAGGTACTTATCAAGTCTTGCATACCAAGCTCTAGGAGCTCATTTTAATCCATACAATGTTTTCTTCAATCTACATACATGATTACTAATATTTGAGAGAATAAACCCCTCAGGCTGCTCAATGTAGACATCTTCTTCAAGATTCCCATTTAGGAAGGCAGATTTGACATCCATCTGAAATACTTTGAAATTTTTAAAAATTGCATATGCAAGAAACATTCTAATAGCCTCTAACCTTGCTACTGGTGCAAAAGTTTCTTCAAAATCTATTCCCTCAATCTGAGCATATCCTTTACATACTAATCTTGCTTTATTTCTTGTTACTTATCCATTTTCATTTAACTTATTTCTATAAACCCATTTTGTTCCTATCACATTGCGATGTTTTGGTCTAGACACTAATTCCCAAGTATCACTCTTTTCTATTTGATTTAATTCTTCATCCATAGCCTTAACCCAATGCTCATCATGTCTAGCTTCTAAAAAATTTCTAGGCTGAATTTTAGATAACAAAGAGAAATTAACTTGTTCAGATTCACTTACCATCATTCTTCTAGTGCAAATTCCTTCTTTTATATCCCTCATGATGTCACTTTCATTATGATTTTTATGAACATATTCGGATGGAGTCTTGGTGCCATTTTTCTCCTTTTCCTCATCTTCATATGATTCTTCAAAGCCTTCCTCTTTAATGATTTCAGGAATGTCTACTGGATCACTGATCTTTTGTGTTCCATCTTCTTCTATCCTGACACTTGCACTTTCAACAATTTTCTTGGTTCTTTTGTTATAACATTTATAAGCTTTAATTTTGCAATAATAACCAAGAAATATACCTTCATCTGCTCTGGATTCAAACTTACCAAGTTTTTTATCGATTCTCTTTATGAACCATTTGCTACCAAAAACTCTGAAATAATCAACTATTGATGGTTTGTCTTTCCATAGCTCATAAGGAGTTTTGTCACTGTTGACTCTTAATAAAGCTCTATTCTAAATATGCACTATTGTACCAACTGCCTCTCTCCAATATTTATTTGCTATCTTGGATTCATTTAGCATTGTCTTCGCCATCTCTTGAACTATTCTATTTTTCCATTCAACTACTCCATTTTGTTGTGGAGTTATGGCTATTGAATACTGTCTCTTTATTCCATGATCTTCACAAAAATCAATAAATTGATCTGACATGAATTATCCTCCTTAATCTGATCTTAGATACTTAATCTTCAAATTAGTTTCATTCTCAACTAATGCTTTGAATGCTTTGAATTGTCTAAAATCTTCTAATTTTTTCTTTAAAAACATTATCCAAGTCATACGTGAAAAATCATCAATAAGTAACATGAAATATTTATCACCTTGAGTATTTTGAGTCATCATAGGTCCACATAGATCAGTGTGAACAAGCTCTAGCATCTAAGTGGTCAAGTACTCTTTTGTTTTAAACCTCCTTCTAGCCTGCTTCCCATGCTGACAAGGTCCACAAAGCGTGTTAGATGGCTTTATGATCATTGGAAGATTCTTGACTGCTTGGTTTTTGCAAATTTTGACAAGATTTTCAAAATTTATGTGCCCCATTCTCTTGTGCCATAGCCAACTTTCTTCAATTTGACTCAAACAACATTTTTGACCTTTGATGTCTGATAACATATATAAGTTATTACCTATTCTCTAAGCATCTGCAATTAGTACATCTGAATCTTTTCTTCTAATTTCAAAACCTTCTGCATAAAACTTTAGTGTGTGCCCCTGATCACACATTTGACTTACACTCAAAATATTATGCTTAAGACATTCTACATATAAAACATTTTCAGTTTTAGTTCTACCATTATCTAAACTTAGTGTACCTTTTCCAGCAATTCTAGCAGTAGTGTTGTCCCCAAATTTCACTTCAGCTTCATCCTCTTCTTCTTCTTGATTAACTATTCTTTTGCTTGTAGAGGCACCTTTATGTATGGCCATCTTGTGCTTTCCTGATCTACCTTCAAGCTGTAAAACTTTTCAAAAAGGAACCTACTCTGATACCAATTGTTAAGCACATAATATACTGAGAGGGGGGGTGAGTCAGTATATTTATCTTATAAAACTTTCCCTTAATCAAACATTCAAGATATGCAATAAAAATCAAATAATAAACATCACACAAGAAAGAGAGAGACACCAGATATAACATGGAAACCCAATGTGGGAAAAAACATGAAGAACAATCTCAAGTATATTCGTGAGAACAAATTCACAGGAGCACCATACCCCTTTGCTGAGTACCAACCTTAGCTACAATTTGTGAGCACCAACCCATAGGAGCTTCAAACCCCTTTGCCGAGCACCAACCCAGCTATCATTTGTGAGCACCAACCCACATGAGCATCAACCACTTTGTATATACCACACACCTATCTCTTAATGTTGCTATATCAACAAATGATAGTTCAATACAACATCTCTTTCCTCTCTCTCACCTTTGCTCTTCTAAGCTAGATAATACAATATCAAATTAACCTCTCACACTCATATTACAAATGGCTTCTCAAGCCTTTATTTATAGCTTTCCAAATGACCTTTGGCCTTCCCCCTTTGTGACCCTTCAATCCTCATGGAAAATGGCACCAATATTGGATGGCCCTTCATATTCAAGCCTTTGAAGAGTCATGTGGTGACCCTTCATGATAAAAAAATGCCCTTCCCACTTTTGTCCTTACCTTTGGTGACTTTTCGTATTCCTTAAAGTGTCCCTTCATGAGAAATTTGCCCTTACTCTTTTGTATTCACTTGGTGACTCTTGGTATTCCCCAAAATGACTCTTCATGGGAAAATGCATCCCATCCTTCTTTTGTCTTTACCCCGTGGCTTTTCAACTTCCCCATGGGCCCTTCTTTTGTCTCATATGCAACCAAAAATATATTCATTAATATTAAATAAATATTAACTCATATTAGCCAAGATAAACAACATTAAATGCAATGGGGCCTTTATCACCAATAATACTAAACCTTTGACATCACTGACAATATTTCCAACATGTAGTAGACATGTTATAACCCACAAATGCCTATGTATGGGTTACTATTGGCCTACTCTAAAAAATGATGCTACTATATATGCTAAAAAGTGTAATCCATATTAGATTTATGATGAACTCATTCATTTACCTCCAGCCAAACTTCAAGTTATCAAATCTCCTTGGACATTTTCCACATGGGGATTTTATCTCATTGGCAATATTTCTCATTCCCATGATGGGCATGTCTTCTTCATCATTGCCATCAAGTATTTTAGAAAGTGGATTGAAGCCATGCCCCTTATTAATGTTACTAGTCCTACTATATCTAAATTCATTCTTAACTAAATTATTTGATGCTTTGGTGTTCTTCACACCATCATTTTTGAAAGTGGTGGTAATTTCAAAAATAAAAATGTTAAACAACTTTGCACCAAATTCAAAATCAATCACAAGTTTTCCACTCCTTATCATCCATAATGTAATGATCAAGCTAAGGCCACCAAAAAAATTCTCAATAAAAATCTTCAAAAGAAAATTCATGAAACCCACATGGATTGGCATATTCATCTTTATCTTTCACTTTGGGCTTATCGAACTAGTATTCATACTACCACTAGGTTAACTCTATTATCTCTAGTCTATGGTTCTAAGTCGGTTCCTCCTCTTGAAGTTTAGCTTCCTTCTATTTGCATATCTCTTCATGTCATCATTCTTGATGAAGAATTATATGAGGCTCACCTTCATGCCCTTGATATGCTTGGTGAACATCATCTTTTTTCCTTGCATCACAACTACTAATATAAGGCTTATATCACTAGATAACATAACAAACATGTTAAACACCACACATTTAATGTTAGTGATATTATCCTTAAACTAGATTACACTTATGACAAAGAATCTAAGTACACTAAAAAATGGTGGGGCCCTTACTTAGTTAAAGATGTTATTTATCCAAGTAATTATTGCCTTCAAACCAATGAAGGCCATGTTTTCAAAGAGCCCACCAATGCTAAATTCCTTAATAAATATTTTTCTTAATCATTTCCCTTCTTTTCATGCTTTCTCTATATATCTATCTAACATCTTTTTTCAAGTTCCTTTAGCATGGGTCTCTCCCTATGTAGTAGTTTCATTCCTTTTCAAACCTTTAGTCCTCCCTTTTGTTATTTTGGTTTTTTGATGTACCATATTCTTCATTTTCATTCTTTTCAAACATTTAGTCCTCCCTTTTGGTCTTTTGGTTTCTTGATGTACCATAGTCTTCATTATCTTTTTTTTCATTTTCCTTATGTTTATCAATTTTAATTTGGTGCCCCTTGGGCTTTTATTTTATGAGTTTCTTTGTAATACCATGGATGGGACTCAAAATCCCTCACAAAACCACCATCTTTTAATCTTATTTCTCTTTTTGCTGCTTGCCAATTCTGTTTTGGCATCCTTTGGGTTTTTCTTTGTGAGGTGCTTTATACAAAGGCTACCTGACTTTTTGCTTATTAACACCCTCATGTGTATCTCTTTTATGAGTTTCTTGGTAAGACCATAGATAAAACCTAGCTTCCTCATAAAATTACCTTTATTTTTATGTTCTTAGTGATCCTTGTTATTTAAACATTAGGTTTTTCTTCTTTTGCTAGATGGAATCTGTAAACAATCTATGTTAGCATGTTTTCCTTCACTTCCTGTCAGGACTATGGAGCACAATTGATTACCAAGCAACTAAACACGGAATTTAACTAGAAGTAAATAGTAATTAGAATTTAGAAATAACATAGAATATGAGAGACAATACCCAATTGTATTAATACTCTTCCAGAAGGAAATACAACAAAGAAGATGCCACAGTCTTCTTCCTTACACTCCTCTAGGGCTCCCACACCTCTAGGGCATAAATAGTAAATCTCTTCAAGAGATCACTCTCTCAATTATGGTCCCAATAATCAACTCAAACACAGAGTTGTTGTTCACCTCCACCAGCCAACTACTTGTACTCTAAGTTTGAGTATACACACATACTCCAAGTACACAATGTACTCCAAGTAGATCTCACCTGATCTTGCTACCTATTGTGTTACTGACCTCCCTGATCTTGTACACCTGCAAATCAACCTGGTTTTACACACCTGGAAACCTAGAACTTGCATACACACACACACACACACACACACACACCTACAGATCAACTGACCTTACTTACACATGTAGATCTCCTTTTTGATATTGCACACCTACAGACCAACCTGATCTTACATACCATGAAGAACACTTGTCCTCCAAGCTAGCACCCTTATGGATCTTCTACCAGACCTTGCTCTGCCACAGATCTACCTGATCATACACACTTGGTATTGTGGCACTAGGAGGAACACACCTTGCTCTCTCAACTATCACCCTGGGAATCCCTGCTTTGATCCCTCACCCTTTACAATACAACCCATGAGTCTATTATATAGATCTCATGCAAATAATAATGAGACATCTAATTACAATAATTAGATCCATAGATCCAAGACTAAAATTAGTCCTTAACATGCAAAACAACTGGTTCATTAACAAAATATTCATGAAACTGACAGTTTTAGAATTGCACAGGTGACCGACATTGGTCCCTATCTAGCTGGAGATGACCGACGTCAGCCAATACCTGACTGATGTCAATTTCTTTGCTCACTAGATATGACTGATGTTGATTGATCAAATTGATGTTAGTTGCTCTGCAACTTAGCAAGCTCCTGTTTGCATCCTAGTGAAGGTTTTAGCTCCACAACCTAACAATCTCCCACTTGGAGATAAATAGCTGCACCTGTACCTATACTTATACACTGTCTAATCTATTTCCTGGCTTGTATCCCTCTTCAAGCTCAACCTTAAAGACCAACCACCACAAAACCTTTGGTGCACCTCCTGTCATCCAAGTAATTGATCGCATCAGCATCTACAAACCCATGTAGAAAATAATTTGACCCTGCATCACATGCATACCTACTGCTAGTCCATCTCAGATACCTGAGAATCCACTAAACTGCAATCCAGTGCTTCTTTCCCAGATTGGCTCCAAACTTGCTGATAGCTCCCACTACATGGGCAAACTTAGGTCTAGTATGCATGTACTTAACCTCATCATGTGAATCATGACACTATTCATAGAACTGTCCAACCCATCGACATGCTAACTGGTTTAACACTATCATCCAGAGAAAAAATCAACCTGTGATCTTCCATGTCTCTAAAAACACACTTATGCCAAAGAATTTTGCTCCTTCAAATTCTTCATGACACACCTCTAAACTAAATTTACCTTTAGCTCAAAAAAAAAAAAACCCTACATGTGTGACCCTACAACAAGCATACACACAACATACAGTAACAGGATGATGTTGTAATCATCACCCAACCTGGTAAAGAAACCACAATGGTTACAATGACATTGACTAAAGCCATGCTTTGTCATCCACCTATCAAACCTATACCAATATGACCTGGCCTTCCATCTCATGTGTCCATTCTCTCTATTCTTTAACCAAGGAATCCATTCATCTTTCAATGCTTTCATACCCGCTGGTAACCCTACCAAATCTCCTATTTGGTTTTACATCCTAGGAATCAAATTCCTCATTCATGCCATGCTCCCACTATTTCCTAGATCCTTCCTACTCTATAGTGAGCAATGAGTATAAAGAAGAGGAATAATGAATTTGAGGCTTGCTTACCCTTTCATTCCTCCATATGGGTGTTTGAGATTCCTTGACAGCTTGTTGTCTGCCTAAAATCCATTCTAGTGACTGATGTCGGTCACCACCCAGTCTGCATCTGACTGACATTAGTTCCATGCAACTGACCTAACTATCAATACCAGTTCTCTGACTGATGTCAGTCACCACCTACCTGACACCACCGACTATGCTTGTTTGCACATGACCGACGTCGGTGCCTACCTGTTCGATGTCAGTTACCCCTGACTGATGTTAGTACCTGTGTTTTCCTATGAGTGATGACTTTTTACCTACAAGATTACTTTGAATCAAAACCCTATATAAATTGCCCTGCTCAGAAGTATCCAGCCCCATCCGCTAATCTCTATCCGTCATCTCCTCCATGAACACCAAGGCTTTCTAGTTCTTAAGTTTGTCAAATACATCAGACTTCCTTTTCCTGCAATAAATCCAATCCTTTCTTATAGCATCCCACTACTCATAGAAATCTTGGTCTATGCTCTCTGAAGCTGAACTCTTACCATTTGACTTAAGAACATCCATTCCCTTCTCACTTATGTGACCAAGCCTACAAAGCCATATCTTTGCAACAAAAGTGGAATCAGTAATACAAGCAGGTAGATAAAGAGTACCTACTTTCTTACCACATGCTAATTCAAGTGCATCCACTGTGAGAGTTCTTATGCATCTCTCATCACCCAACTTTCCTATAGAAATTAGCCACATCTTCAAGACTGGGACCTGCATGACCTCCTTCAACACCCATGTGTTGGCCGTCTACAATTTCAGCCGCACTTCCCCTTTGCCAATACTTTGACAAGGCTCACCAACCCCTAAATAAATATTTTCAAAGTCTCCATGGACCTTAACATGGAAAATACTCTATTTGGGGCTACATGGAAAGAGGTAATAAAATCTATAAACCAAGATTCTACTTTATCCAAGGAACATACAAGAGCAACCAGTGCAACAATCCATGCAACAATACCTACTTCTTTATTTCCTTCATGCTGATCTACTACCAACCAACAATCTTTCTTTTCCTGCTCTTTCTTTCCATAACACCGTAATTGACCATTCATGCCTTTGAATTCCTCCATTCTTAGTGTACTTTCTTCTACCATTGCTTTACTCCCACTCAATTAGAAACCCCTAAGAGTGACCTGTAATCAAACACAAACCTACTCCCTGCAACCTTAGCTCTAATACCACTCTGTTAGGATTATGGAGCACAATTGATTACCAAGAAACTAAACACGGAATTTAACCAAAAGTAAATAGTAACTAGAATTTAGAAATAACACAAAATATGAGAGACAATACCCAATTGTATTAATACTCTTCCACAAGGAAATACAACAAAGAAGATGCCATAGATCTCCTTCCTACTCTTACACACCTGTAGACCAACCTGATCTTACATACCATGAAGAACACTTGTCCTCCAAACCAACACCCCTGTGGATCTTCTACCAGACCTTGCTCTCCTGTAGATCTACCTGATCATACACACTTGGCACTGTGGCACTATGAGGAACACACCTTGCTCTCTCAACTAGCACCCTTAGAATCCCTGCTTTGATCCCTCACCCTTTACAATATAGCCCATGAGCCTATTATATAGATCTCAAGCAAAAAATAATTAGACATCCAATTACAATAATTAGATCCACAACTCCAAGACTAAAATTAGTCCTTAACATGCAAAACAATCGGTTCATTAACAAAATATTCCTGAAACTGATAGTTTCGGAACCACACAGGCGACTGACGTCGGTCTCCGTCTGGTTGGAGATGACTGATGTCGATTGATACCTGACCAATATCAATTTCTTTGCTCACTAGATATGACCAACATCAATTGATCAGACTAATGTCGGTTTCTCTGCAACTCAACAACCTCTCAACAACCTCCTGTTTGCATCCTGGTGAAGCTTTTAGCCCCACAACCTAACACTTCCCACAGTCTTATGATAAGGAATCACACCTTTACTATCATTATATTCATTTTTACCCTTTGTCACATTTTTTTTTCAATTTGAATAAATTCAAAATTGTTACATGTGCCATTTTCCTCTTGATTTCCCCTTTTTTTCACCTCCACATTGGGATAAAATAAGGTCAATGTCAAGATAGAAATTTTATTTCACTTAGATTTATGAGACTCTTAGACCCCATGATTTTTGATTTTCTCTCACTTAAAAACCTTATCCCAATTTTTTCAAATGAAAGTCATCTTTATTACCCATTTTTGGTCTTCCAAATCTATATGGAGGAGGAATTCAAAGAAAAAAAGGAAGAAAGTTAAAATCTAATCATTTGAAAACAAAAGGCAATGATATCCAAAAGGAATTTTAAAAAAAAAAGTATAATCACACCAAAAGATGTGATTAAAATCACATCTCCTATCTCCAATTGAGCTCAAACTCCATAGTCAACTTCACATAGAACCAATGTCCTTTGGGGTGTGGTAAGTTAGTAGATTGGAATAGGGGATTTCAAAAAAATCTATGGTGTTACCTAATTTTTCATGCAATTACCTAATCTTTGTAGTATATCAACAGATCTATAAGGGGTCCTAAATAGTGGGGAACATATCATGGGGAGGTAGGTCCATTTTAATTTTCATGCATATAGCCTTCATGGGATGATCTATATAATCAATTTGTTAACCTAATACTTGTGTAGCTAAGAGAAGTTCTTTAGAGTCCTTAAGGTCGACAGTCCTCTTGTTTTGATAAACCAAATTTGAGTGTCTTGACTTCCAAAAAGATTTCCTCTACCTTGGTTTTTCCTTCCTTCTCCCCTCCACCCTATTTCATTTCCCCCCTTGATATACAAATTGTGATTCCAAATCTATTTTTCCTCTTCTTTAAATTCCTTTTTCTTCATTTCTTAAATTTATATGAACACTAGTTTTTTTCATTTTTATCTATCTTTAGATGCAAAACAATATGTTTGAGAAACTATGGATCATTTTCATCATATTCTATATATTTACTAAAACTAATTTTCTTTCCTTTTCCCATTTATCTTGATTTTGATTTTGTGCTATTGTGGACACCTAAGTTCACACCCTTTTTCAATTATTGCGTGAGATTTGGATTGTTACTGCTAACCCAAGCATGTTGTTTTCCGTTTTATGCATCCCCTTTTTCCATTGATGATTGAGATGTAGATTGTTATTGCTCACTCATGAATGTTTTTTTTACCATTTTTATTTTTGAATCCTTTTTTTACCATCTTGTTTGACATATATCCTTGATTTTATTTGATGAGTTTGCCTTTTCTTACTTAAGGTTTACTTGTTTAAATTTTTTGGTCTTTAGTAGCCTTGGATTTTTGGTTACCCAATTTACTCTTGTTTGACTTGGTCATTTAGTCTAATATATCACTTGTCACCCAAATTAAAAAAATTCCCAAGTATGTCCCATCCACATAGCACCAATTATCTTGGATTTTCTTGTGTTTGTTTATTTTTTCTCCTTAGTTTTGTATTTTTGGGTTTGTCCAAAGTAGTCTCTACACCCTCCACAATCAAAACTAAAACACAGCTGACAAACATCCTATGATAAAGGTAAGTCAAGGTACACATCATTTAATTTTTAGTTAGTTTCTTTTTCTACCATTTACTTTCAATTCTTTTATTCTTTTTAAAATGTTGTAATTTTTTTTTATCATCAACGTTGTGTGTCCTTATGTTCTTTCTCAAAGAACCATTCCCTATAAAAAACTTAGTGGCACGTGATGATCTTCAAGTGGGACATATGTATACACATAATATTTTCACACTTTTATCAATTAATGATACTTTACATCTTGTAGGAACCTATCATGACTCAATCTCTATGAGGGCATACCTTAAGGGGTATACCAAGAAAGGGGTGAGCAAGACTTTAGTGCTTCATAGGATTGTTGTCCCTTATTTCCATATTATTCCCTATCCATTTATCTCCTAAAACCTTTCCCTAATCTATCTATCCTTACTTGTACATTCCTCTTGTATTTTCCTCTTTTTACCCTTATTTTCCTTGCTTAGTGCCTTTTTTACCTATTCAGTAAGCTAGGTCAACCTAGTCAACCTAACACAGTTTGGGGTCACTTTATCTATTTAGGCCTAGTTTTCATCTGGCTAGCTTAGCATAAACTTTAGGCATTATGTGCTAGGTTGACCCAATCGACCTAGCATAGCTGACATGTCTAAGTGATTTTTGGGTTAGATACTCCTATATATACAAGGTTATTTTGGTCATTTCCATATAAATACAATCAAAATTTATTATTCACTCATGCTTCTTCACAATCTGCTCTTCCACCATTCTACTTAAGGAGTCTTAGCTTAGGTTTATTATTTGGAGAATCTTAGTCTTGTCGATAGGTCTTGGATGTCTTCGCCTAACAAAGTGATCCTTATGAACCACAACAACCTCTTGTGAATCCCCATTTTTCAAGGGAGATATTAAGTTATGATGGGTTCACATTCTGGTAAGTATATTATAACTTTTTTCTTCTCTCTTTTAGTAGATAAAAGTAGCATAATTGTTGGCTTGAATAATATTACTCCTAATATTCCATGTATTAGGGTGTTACTCATACTTTATTTGAAGTTCCCTATAAATGTATTTTATTGCTTGCCATCTAACCCCTTACTTTGTGCCACAAGCTTTGGTGAGCACTAGATTAGTTTACTTTTCTTGTTATTAGATCAATTTAATTTCTTGTTTATTATCATAAGTTAATATAGAAACCATAGGAATCCTTTAGGTTTTTTGTGTGATTGTGTTAGACTTTAGGCTTTGAAACCCTACCTAGCATGATGTGTTATGATAGATGATATAAGTGATCCCCTAATCATGTCTAGTGGATCCATTTATTGGTCATGCTCCCACTTAACAAGTGTGTACCCCAATCAAAAGTGTAGATGTGATATATATTATCTGATCTAGGATTGATTCATACACACCATGTAATTCCATTTGCATACAAAGAGCAAGTTTATCTCTCTCAGAAAGACCGACCCTAATTCAATGAGATTTGGTGACAACAAATATGCTAACATAGTTGGAAAAGGTATTGTGAATTTAGATAATGGTCATTATAGGATAGAGAATGTCTTATATGTATAAGTTTTAAAAAATAATATTTTAAGTGTGAGCCAAATGTGTAAGGAAGGAAATGTTGTAACTTTTCATGATAATGTTTGTTAGGTAAGAAAGGATGGAAAATTTATTTCAAATATTTATAAAATGGATAACAACATGTATGTATTCCATGAATCCAAGAAGGAATATTCTTTCATGAGTTAATTAGAAGAAAGTTGGCTTTGTCATAAAAGGCTTGGATATATAAATTTTGATAAAATGGTAAAGATCGATTCAAAGGGGTTGGTAAGGCATATGCTCAAGATTTATAAGATTAATCATTCTCTTTGTAAGGCATGTCTTCATGGGAAAAAACCCAAAAGAAGATACAAACCCAAGGAGTTATCCACTAAAAAGCAATTAGAGTTGATCCACACTAATCTATGCAGATCTATAAAAACCCAAAGTATTCAAGGTAATAGCTACTTCATGCTTCTTATTGATGATTTTACTAGGATGAATTGGATATTTTTTCTTAAAGAAAATTAGAATCTTTTGCAAAATTTATGGAATTTAAAGAGCTTGTATAAAATGATAAAGGGTCAAATATCATGTGTGTAAGATGAGAGAGAGGAGGTGAGTTTTGGTCTCAAAAATTTGATGATTTTTGTGAAAAACAAGGGATAAGTAAATAATATTCTACTACTAGAACACCACAAAAAAAATGGTGTTGTTGAAAGGAAGAATATGACCATTCAAGATATGAGTAGAACCATGCTTCAAGATTCTAAACTATCATATAGTTATTGGGAAGAGGCAGCCAAAACTTTAGTTTAAATCCTAGATAGGTGTTAAATAATAATAAACAATGATAAAACTCCTTATGAGTTATGGAAGAATAGAACAACTAATTTTAAACATTTTAGAGTGTTTTGGAGTAGGTGATTCATCAAAAGAGATGAATATAATCTTGAAAAATTTGATTCAAGGTATGATGAGGGCATCTTCTTAGGTTACTCTTCTATTAGTACTGCCTATAGGTTTTTCAACAAGAGACTTCATAAGATTATGGAAAGTTCAAATGTAAGGGTAGATGAGACAAGTAGAGTCAAGAATCTAAAATTATAGGTAAGTGATTCAATTCAGAATGCTATTGGAAATAATGATGATTTATCTATTCAAACATATGATGAAGATGAAGAGGAGTAAGAAAGATAAGATTCTAAAGCCCCATATAGAAGAATTCAAAAAGATTATTTTATCTCTCAAATTATTGGAAATATTGGTGAAAGGTTGTAGACTATAAGGAGAATGTGGATCAAACAAAATCAATAATAATCAACTATGTTATCCATGATTGAACCTAAAACATTGATGGAAGCTAGCAAAGATAAAAGTTGGAATGATGCAATGGATGAAGAAATTAATCAAAAGGAAAAGAATGCAACACGAGACTTAGTTCCTAGCCCGAATGATAAAAATGTGATAGGTACCAAGTGGGTTTTTAAAAAAAGATGAATGAAAAAGGATAAGTCACAAGGAACAAGGCTATATTTATGTATAAAGGATATGCTCAATTTGAACAAATAGATTATGATGAAACTTTTGATCTTATGGTAAAAATGGAAGAAATTAGACTTTTTTTGGCATATGCTAGTTTCAAAGGTTTTAAGGTATATAAAATGGATGTGAAATATGAATTATTGAATGGAAAATTATAATAATAAGTCTATAATGAGTTACCTAAGGGATACTTCATGTCAAGTAATCAATATTTTATGTGTAAACTGAAGAAAGATTTGATACAAATTATTAGAGGTATAATCACTGAGAGTGGGGGGGCATAAATTAGTGAGCCTAGATAATTCAAATTAAATTTAAATCCTTTAAAACTATTAATTGATTATCAAAATCATTCATGAAGCATACACAACATTCATAGTAATGATCAAGAGAAATAATGCAAGATCAAGCACATGACACATGATATATGTGGGAAACCCTCTTAGGGGATAAAACCCACTAGAACCTCCAATTAGACTACTATCCTATAATGAAAATAACCAATTCGTACTCACTAAAATTTATCAAGGACCTACTATCCCTTAATTAGTGAGACTACAATCCCATAAGGTGTTACAACACCTGTCTAGCTGAGCTGCCACAACAAATAAACCTTTAGCAAGTTTTACCTTGCAAGGAGGTTCAAACCACCTAGATGTTGAGATTACAAAACAAATCCTATGAACATAACATCTCCTAAAAATTGATTTCCTACCAATCTGATGGAGATACAAATTATATTATCTCTCTTGAACTTTGTACACTTAATGCGTCCAAATCCACCTTTTGAATCACCCTAGACCTCTTTGATCATCCTCAATCTATAAGAAAACTATTATGACATAAAAAACATGACCCATAGGTCATAAACATATTTCAAAATTTGATCTACTCATTAAACTATCCACTGGGCACTCTACCTATCCTTCACTACACAACTCTCACGTGTACCCTCCTCTTACAAGTCTCTCAAGTCTAAAAATCATCACATTTGGTTTCATTATTTATAGAGTATTCATGATCATCACCATATTGGTCATCCAATAAGCATGCTTGATACCTTAAAACATCTATCTCATTGATAAATAACTAAATACCATCCACATAGGTTGGCCATAGCACCCATGGGTCACCCTCAAGTAACAACCCCTTTCAATTAGGCCAAACTAGCCCTTTATAGGTCTCATGAAGATATATTCACTCTATTAGCATAATAACAAGAAAAATAGAAACATAAGACCACTTTGAAATAAATTATCCACTCTAAATGACCCATTAGTCATCCTAAAATTCTTACAATCATCATTTCACTCTTTTGTGCAAGCTCAATCAACTCAAACATTAACCTTGATCATAAGGACACCATGAACAAACACATAGTCAACTTCTTAAGAATTGTTAATAATAAATATATATTGATGAAATCTCAAAATGAACACAAATGGTCTTCATGGAGTCTAAAACACTCTCTAATAGATAAGTCATCATGAAACATCGAAACAACATCAACACAAGCTCAATTATCCTTCTCAAGTTACTCATTTAATAAACATGAAAACATAGTCAAATTTGAGACTTAAAAAATTTATTGTACACACTTTCATATCTTAAAATTCATACTTATATATGCACCTTTAATTACTATACAGATTTTATTTTTACTTCATGGTCAAATTCTTCATAGATTGAAAGATATGGCTAAAAAACTCGACATTTATTTTTCATTTACAAATTTGAATATTGAAATCCAAATGGTCATAGTTAAACCTTGGTCACTTAAACACATATTGTGTCATAATTGATTTATATAAATAATAAAAAATTTATATTATTATATGAGACTTGATCTTTAACTCATAATATACCACTGCTAAAAGTTGAACCTAAAATAGTTGACCTCATCTCGTGCAATCTTACAATATTGACTCAATGTGCACCATCGATCTCTATGGATCAATTAGGTCTTTCTCATGAAACACTAACTATTTTATATTGATTATAAACCTAATGATCATGAAAATTGGAACACTTTCATTCCTTATGAGTTATATTATTACTTAAACATTGAGCACTTGTCCTCATCTCACTTCTTCCTAAGACTTTGGAACAAATATGCTTTATTAATCCTTTTATAAGGAGCTTGATCTTTAACTTCGTTAACCATTAAAAACTTTGACATATTTGAATTGATATGTAGCATATATATTAAATATATTATCACCCATAAACCATTGTATCTGCATCTGATCCTAATCTTTAACTTCAACAAAAATAGACTATGGGGATGAATGCTATCTGCCCAAAAGGCCATTTTTTCTCCTTAATAAATTTTGCCTCGATCAATATTTTGACCTAAAACTTGATCCATATGATCTAATAATATAGGATAATATATTAATGTATCAAAATTATCTTATAACCTTTGCACATGCAATATATGCCATTATAAAACTGCTCACGTAGATTTTTCTGACACAGAGCCAACTATGTTAAGAACTATGCATAGCTTTTGATGCACTTCATCACTTGGCCTAAAATTTATAAAAAATAATCTAGGCACAAAACTAAATAAACCCATATGATCAACTTCTCATAAAACATCCATAAGTGAAATATATTCCACCATCAAAATGCCTACTTAGCTTTTCTTGACACATTGCAAATTTGGCTAAGTATGAGAAAACACTATCAAAATGCTTGAGAGCTCAAATTTGAAAAATAATATATTTTTTCACACTTAATTTCATGACTTGATACTTAACACATATAAAAAATGGACTAATTTGATCAAAACTATATGACCAACTCCCACTAACTCATCCACATGTGGCAATTATGACATCAACAAATTGCTTATTCAGATTTTCTACCATTGGACCCAAAATGTCTAGATGAAAACAATGATCAAAATGATGAAATAAAACCATGAACATAAGAAATAAAATAATTATTAAATTCCTATATTTCCCCTTTTACATTTTTAAATCACCATATTCATCACTAAACATCTCTAACCATGCCAAAATTGAAGATCAACCAAGCCTTCCTCAAGCATACTAGGACAAACACATTGCACACTTTGTCATTATCACTTAGACTATCAAGAAACTTCATACACTTACCCAAACACCACCATGAAATCATCATGACATCATTAACAAATATCCAATAATTATAACTAGGAAATGACTTTGAGATTATAGATGACTCTCTAGGGCTCCTTCCCATCAGACTGAGTTGTACCCTACTTGTATAGATAGGGTGGAAAATGAATTTTCTTGATTTTTTTTGGTGTTTTGAAGGTATGTAAGTGTTTAAAAATATGAAAATAATTTTGAGATAGATATTAGGACTTATCCTAACTCCTAATGTCCATTTAATTCTTTAGTTAAGCTCAAAAGTGCCTTTGAAAACACCTTTATCTCAGCCAGTCAAAAATGACATAGAGAATAAGGAATGAATATAAAAGTTATAAGGTTAAAAATACAAGAGGGAGTAATTTTAAGGTATAAATAATGAATATAATGGAATTATGGATCATTAAAAGTGTCATATAATCCCTTGTATGGATTGGTTTTGAAAACTGAAAACCTTTTTGATGTCAAGTATGAAGGGTGAGTGAAAGAGGAGTGATTATGACTACAAATAGTGAGAAAACTTGGTTGAAAGAATTATAATGATTAAGAACACATAAAATACAAGTTTTATATTTTTTATAACCCCTACCTCTATGTTTAATAATCTCATCTATCCCTATTCTACTATGGAGCATTCCAAGGAGATGAAATGATGAAGGCAATTTCTAGGAAAATAAAAGATTCCTACACCACATTTTAGGAGTTTCATTCTTTGACAGACATTTGTAGAAGTAAAACTTGCATGATCTATCTCAAAATTCATCCTATTATAGATGTAACTCCTTTTCTTTGTTTGACAAGTGTCTTTGTGACACTTAGACTTCATTCTCTTCTCTCCTCTCTCAAATTCTATAAGTAGTAGCCGTTTTGGTTCTTATAGGCTAATTCCAATCCATGTATGGTGAATCCCTATTAGATTGATGTTGTAATTTTCCTTTAAACAATAAATTATATCTAGATTTGAGTTCATGAAAATTTTATCTAAGTGTGAAAAGTGATGTATGGTGATGTTGAGTGATAATATTCTATCTTTACTTATCCTTATCCTTTCATGTTTATGTAAAAGTTACTATTATAATAGGTCATATAGAATGTAGCTAGTTTTTTAAAATCCTTTCAAGTGTACATTTATCCTTAGAGTGTGTAATCTTCCCTTTGGTTCACTTACCTTGAGTTTTATTCTACATATCAACTCTATGTTGAAACACTTATGTTATAACCTCTTAGGACTTTGAAGCTAGTTTGTAGGTCTTGTTTCTTAGTGAAATAAGTGTGATGATCTTGTGTAAATATTTTTTGTGTATCACCCATTTGAGTAGATTTATTTCATGCATAATTCAATCCCTTTTTCCATAATCAAATAGTTAGTTTAGTGATAATCACTTCAAGGTAATTTCAAGGAGCTAGCCCTTAAACCTAGAGGTATACTTATAATATAGGTAAACCCATATACCTAGAAATATTCCCATGTTGCTCATATCTGAAGGAGGATTGAACACCCTTCTCTAGGGTGCAAGATTTTGTGACAATATTACCATTTAAAATACTAAAACTAAAATTAAATCTACACCACCAACTTCTATTTTATGGTGGTGACAAAATTCCTTTTACTAATTGGTATTTTGAGTTGTTTATTTTGACAAATATGCATGAAAATATTCATTTGATTATCACTATATCTGGAAAAGAATAATCTTGGATTGGAATAATCCTTTCTTATGATAAAAATGAACTTGAAGATGATATTCAATTCCAATTGGAAGTATGAAATACATAAGAGGGAATTATCCATCACACTACAAATAATTTTCATAGCTTTAGAAATAGTAAAATGGAATTGACAAAAGTGAATGTTTCTTCTTCTTGTGAAACTTTTGGGTTTCATTTGAATAGTTATGACAACCTTGAAATGTCTGGGTTGATAGATAGAGATAATTTGGTCCTTAGAATACAATATATGTTGAAAGAAAAACATGAACAAGGGAAACCAACTTTTTGTACTTTAAACCATATAATATGCATTTAAGATACAATGAAATCATGACAAAAATAAATATTGAAGAAAACAAGAAAAGCAAGGGAAACATATCTGTATATAAATTTGAAAAAGGCCATAAAATTACTCATGATAGTGGAGAAAAATGAGATAAAATAGAAGGTTGATACAAATTTTTTGGCACAAATTTTTGATTAGACACATAGTGAATTCTCTACATGTTATATTTCCTTTAGCAATTATGCCTTGAATATTTTTGTAGAGTTGTGTGAATTATGGGATGAAAATATCAAGATAATAAATATAAATGAAAGAGGGGTGAATCTTATAATTCATTCATTCATAAAACATAATTAGGTTTTAAAGATATGAAGGAGAAAAAAACCATAAGGTTTGAAATTACAGATGGCCAATACAAAATTGCATTACAAAAGAGAATTATTTTAGACGAGAAATAAAATTCACTATTATTGAGAAAAAATGTTTTGTTAGAAGGGGAATATTTCTAAAAATAGTTACTCCATTCCATATTGTTCACAAAATAGGTAACCAATATAATGAAGAAAATTAAGCAATTTAAAAATCTTCATTTGTAGAAAGAGTTTGATTTATATGTGACCTTATAAAATTGAGAGGTTGGAAGAATCTTAAAATAGGTAAAAAAAAGATAGAAGAAATACATGAATAAGATAGACACTTGCTCACACAAATGAATTGCTCAGCATAACAATTGTAAGAGAGAAAATTTCTTATTTTCATGAAATAATCTGTTTGAGATTGTTTTGATAAGGCATTTTATTTGTTTGAAAGTAGAACTTTACCAGGTTCAGATAAACAATATTTAAATCTAATTGGTATAATAGTAATAGTAAATATTCAAGGGATTTTAGATAAATAAAAAATAGAACTAGTCAATTTATTGGAAAAATGGACTATTTCTTTCTTGAAAACCCTTGAGTGCAACAATATGGACACTTGATGAAAAAAAATGAAGTTGAAAAGTAACATATTATCTAAAATTGTAGATTTTTTCACCAATCATGATCTGACACTTCCATCAGATAAAACAATCACACCTAAAGAAGTAATGGAGAATTAAAAAAAAATTATGGAAAGGTTTGAATATTTTTGTGTCTTGCTTTCAAAAAAAAAACTTGGGAAGCATTATCTAGAGATTCAATAAGCATATTTAGAAAATATATAGATAGTTATTGACTAAATTTTGACCCCAAGTCAAAATTGGTCAACCCCTCTACATTGAAACTTTCATAGGGTTGTCAAAAATTATATGTGGTCTTGTCATGGTCTTAAATAGTTTCACATGGTCATATTTGTCCTTGTTTATCCTTGCCTAAAGTTTGATCTCACGTGTACTTATCTAGTCATATGGGTCATTTACAAGGTCTTGGTATTATAAAGAATGGTCAAAGGTTTGATATAGTTAGAGTCATTATAAAAGGTCATTAATGTGTTTTTAAGATAAAAAAATCATGTATTAACCTTTCATCATGTTCTTATGTGTTAAAATGACATTTTGGCCACCTTTTGGCATATTTTGTGTAGTTTTACGTACCATATTTCAAATAAAAAGTTTAAATAAGGTTATTCAACATACCTGATGTTTGAGAATGTTGAGGGATGGTCAAATTCTAAAAACATTATAGGTTCAATGCCTAAAATGAGTAAAATGCCACTTTACAAGCAATTTTGGGTACTTGTACAGCCTTGAAAGATCAATTTTTAGTTAAAAATAATTTTAGAGTGTCCCTTATAATTATTTAGATTAGTTTCAATCTTTGGTTCAAGTTATAGGTTGAATAGATACTTCAAACATTCTCTCTCCTCCATCATTGCCTTCATAAACTCGGAAAGGCAAAATTCAAGTGGATGGTACAACCAAGAGAGAGATTTATGAGCTAAAAATTTGGTCATTGTTAGGGGTTATAATAAGATTGAAATTAGTGTCATTTTTTTACTAATTCATGGCCCCTCCTTTATGAATAATCTCTAAGAGTGATAATAGATCACTATGTCTTATCCATCTAAGCAGGGTCTAATTTTGCTTCTATTTCATCAATTTAGAATTAAATGGAGAAGAATGGATTTGAGATATATTTTTAGAGGTAAAATAAATCATTTTAATGGTATTTTTCATCAGATAATTCATCTCCATGAAGTGTCTTCAATAAAAGGAAAAGTGTCTTCACTATGTGGGCATATCATTTTACTACAAGTTTGTTTTGGTTTGTCTAAGATATTTGTCATTGTTAGATGTTAAAAATGATTCAAAATTCATGTAAAATATCTAAAATTCATATAATTAATGTGGTGTTCCCATAATATTTTATTCTTGCCCATAGTCTTAATGTATAATGGTCATTGGAAATATTGTCAATGTATAAATAGTCATCTACATGTTTGATTGCCAATTTAGCTCAAATATCAATGATAAATAATTTTATAAGGTTCCAATAAAAAATTATACCATTGTAAGTATGGGATAATGAATATAATATTCCAATTATACCCTCAGATAAGAGTCATAAAGTTTTTGAGTCATACACAAGATTACAAGTAGACATTCATGAGTCTAAGTCTTTGCTGGAGGTGTATTGACAACATTGAAATATATATTGAAATCTTTGATACACGTTAAAATATAATTAATTAATTTAAGATCACCAAAAATCTATGATTGAATGAGATACTCCCATTGTCAACACACAAAAATTACATAAGTTGATTGTGTATATAGTCTGTATGGACTAGATAGGAAAGTTGAAGAAGATGATGCTTAGTTGGAAGGAATAAGTTTATGGAGAGGGGGATAAGAGATATATCACAATTTAATACAAAACTATAATGTTATAATGGTTTAATGATTCAATAATCTCTCTAAATAGCTCGTGTAATCAAAAAAGACCCGCAGGACCTAGACCTATAGGTCCTCATTTTGGATTAAAAGTTAATTATTTTACAAATAAGAACAATCCAAAATAGGAAACCTAAATTAAATGAATATGAGGGAGATTTCACAAACCATTGGGGACAAGTAGACCATTTTCAAGTCAAGATATGGTCAAAAGGACTAGGTTCACAAGCCTAGGATGCTTACATAGGTCTGTGTACATAACTAAGAGAGCAAGGGTCTGAGAATTTCATGAATTAATAAAGGGACCTTTTTAAGATGTGAGATAAAAAAATCCATGAATTTTTATTAATTTTTTTTTAGGGTGGATTTGATAAATACAATCTCAATACTCAAATTATAAACTCTTTCCTAGCAGTCACCTATAACCATCTCTAATATGAGCTTGAAACATATACATAGATATATTAAAGGTACAAGGTCATTGAAAAGTGATAGGATTTTAAAATAAGTTTATTGGTTTCTCAATATGTTATATAAGGTATTTTAATTATACATTGATTTGTATAAATATCCTAAAAGCCTCAAGGCTATAAACCAATCATAAATAAAAGCCTATAGGTCTCCTAGAAAGACCAACCGAGCTTCAATCTGAAGAGAGAAGGTAGAGAATGTATAAAAGGTTGCTTTGAACCTATTTTGGGTTTAAAAAAAGTTTAATAATCATTGGGAGGATAATTGACATGGAAGTGAGGTCTTAAACAAAGAAGAGAGTCATGACCCTTAAATAGACACCTAAAGGTTACAATCAGGAACAAGCTAGTTTCAAGCCTTAGTAAGGAGCACAATACATGAAAAGGATTGGGGTTAGACTCATAAGAATGGATAGGTGAGTTATATTAATTATTTTTAATAAAATTAATCCTAGATAAGGTACTGAGTAAGATTATTAAACTAAGTCTCAAAACCTTGCCTACATAGTCAGATTACAACCTACAGGTCTACCTAGGTTCATGGAAGTTTTTTCTTCTTCAGAGAGAGTTAAGTATAAGAAGAGGTATAAGAGAGATAATATAATTTGTGAATGTTTTCATAGCTCCATAAATAAATCATTTATAACCTCAAACCTAATAATAAGAATGAATAAGGTCAAAAACCTATCTAAGCCTAATGAGCTCAAGACCACACACAGACAGACTTAGGAGCAATCATGAGAAAAATAAGGTTTGGTGAGGGTGGTATTAAGGTTTGAATATATTTTAAGACACAATTTGAAATTATAAACTTTGAATAGTCATTAAAAGCAAATAATAAATATTAAAAGTTCTAATTTGGTCTCAAAATCTCTTCGAACTCCCTTCATGCATGATTATCATCCAAAAGGCAATTTTTTATCACTGGTTATAACATTTACCATATAAATATAGATAATTGGTTTATATTTATAGTATTAATGTCTCTATAATCCATTATAGTGGCATCATTTGATGGTTTGGGTCCATCACCTTCATGAACAAAGCTCAAAAGCTCAGACCCCTCTCAAATGGCTTAGTTATAACTCGAGAGTCAACTTCTCACACTCAAAAATTTAATGAGGTTTTTAATGGGACCAAATGGTGTCTATATGTTATGAATGGGTCCCATAAATAAAATATTGTGACATTGTGATAGAGAAAGAGTATATTTTATTTATGAACAATCCTTAAGAACCTAAACTGCTCTAAACCCTCCTAAAACCCTAATAGTGACTAGTCAAGGGAAATGGACTTATAAAACACATTAAAGGAAATATTTTCTCATAAAACATCCTATATGTTTTTAGAACTTGAATTATATTATTCATGAGTTTTTTATGTACTTGCAACTATACATACTACAATAAATGCACTATTTTGCATGATTTTTGGTGTTTTTCAAGGGTTTTGAGAAAAGAGATATTTAAAACCATTGTATGGGGTCACCTAAGATATATTTAATAATTTAAATAAAAAAATATGTATAGGATATTTTTTAAGTGGTCAAAAAAAGGTTGTTTTGTAAAGCAATCGCAAACAGGCCTAAAATGGGACTAGGTGGTAAGACCATTTTATGGTTCTCACACTTCCACAAGGTCACATGGTCTTAAATTTGACATGGAGGTTTGTGATAAGTTAGGTAAAGTTAATCACATGCTTTTTGGTGATTTCACATGTGTGTAATAGGTATAGAGTAGATAAATAGGGTTCTAGGAAAGGAGGTCTAATTGAGTCTTAATTGAGGAGAGAGAAAGGTAGAAAAAGGGAATTTCACTCAGAATTTGAACATTAAATTTGACATGAAGTTATAATGGGATATTGGGTCCTCAAATATTTTCTCATTTTATCAATATCATCCATACATTATTATACACAATGTGTTATATAGGTTTTTAGGGTTACAAAGAAAATAGGCCTAATGAGAGCTTGATGAGTAAAATGGAGTATTGGAAGTTGTTCCAAGAACAAAAATGGATTTTTTCAGGTTTAATAAAATATTTCAAGGCCATCCATCGAGATAAAGTGACTTGGATAAGATGAACTCAAGTTTTGAGCCACTTGGAGGAAGTTAGGCATGAGAACTGAGGGGTTTCAACACATCTAGGCATAAGAGTGATGAATTTTCAGATCAAAGGAGTTTATTAATTCATTATAGGT
Source organism: Torreya grandis (assembly GCA_037957365.1). NCBI lineage: Eukaryota > Viridiplantae > Streptophyta > Pinopsida > Cupressales > Taxaceae > Torreya > Torreya grandis. The sequence goes on from JARHVA010005277.1 coordinate 1,182,064, forward strand.
TTCTAATTAAGAGGTATGATTAAATTCATGGAGAATTAATGATTTAGAAACCCATTTGTGCAGTTTTCAAGAATATGATCAAGGTGTCAAGCTATGTTCTAAATCCTACACAACTTCAAGGATTGAAGCATATTAAAAATTGAGACACATGGATTTGTAAAAATATTTATATTCTTAATAAATCACCCCTATATATAACTCCCACATGGACACTTGTCGATTATATTCTCCTACGCCCCCTCTCTTTCTCTTCACAACTATTTATATTAGCAACCATTTTTGACCTTGTAAGGTGTCCACATTTGGTATGGAAAAGCCTTGATAAAATTAATATTTATTTTTTATTTGAATAAAAATTTCCAAACTATTTTTGAGTTATCAAATTCTTTCTTAAGTGTGTGAAGTAGTTCACAGTGAATAGAAAATGAAGGTAATCTTTACTTGTGTTCATCTCACTCTTTCATGTTTGGTGTAAGTAATATGACTTATAGCAGGTCATATGAAGTGTAAATGGTTGTTTTATATATATTTATTGTAAATAATGATATTAGTGTCTATGATAATACCTAATAATTATCTACCTTTAAAAACACATTGTATTCAACCTTCATATTGAAACACTTTTACTAGGAGAACCTTGGATGTTAGGATCAGTTTTATAAATTATATTTCATAGTGAAAGTTTAGGTATATTTGTGGGATATATCTTGGTGTATCAAATTTTTTATATTAGTGTTATTATTTTTTTATCCCTTTTCCTTAAAATTTAATATACTAGTGGTTAGTTGTAGGTGTGGTGCATGTGAGTTAGCCCTTCAATCTAGAGACTCATCTCTCCCATAGGTCACCCACAACTTGAGAGATGTTTCCATTTTACATAAAATTTAAAGATGATGGTGTAGACCTTATTTAGGGTTAAAATTTGATTGATAACAATTTTTGCATGTTTGGTGGGACTCATAGTCCAATAAGTTGTCAAAGGTAGATGGTGACCTTGGCAAATTTGAAGTTGTAAAGATTTCTTCATGTAGTATTTGGTGTCTACAAAAGGTTTTGAATTGATAATTATTGATTATTAAGCCAAATTTCATGTAAAATGTGACTAAAATAAAAAAATTGAAAGGTATCCCCTTTTAATTTCTTGAGTTACCTTTTCATTCAAATAAAAGAAATATATTTCATCATACTCTCGCATACACCAAGTCACCTAGAAAGAGGCTCTTTATTCTAGATTATCAAAGTTATTCTAAGGATGATAACATGGATAGAAAAATTCCAATTATTTCATTCAATGACCATATCCATTTATTACTTTCTCACTATAATGATATACCTATGTTAACTCTCAAAAGTGTGCCTTCATACATAGGACAAGCTACCACTACCCCTATTGAACACAAAACAAATTACCATTTTTTTAAATATTTATAACACTAAAGAGGATGTTTCCATCAAGTTTTTTGATGTCTCTTTCAAGGGAAAGGCATTTTATTGGTATGGAACTTTGCCTCCCAACTCTATCACTACATGGGATCTATTGGGTGATGCTTTGAGAAGGAGGTTTAAAGACAAATATGACCGCTTATCTTTGATTGAGAAACTAACTAAAATAAAGAGAGAACATCAAGAGTCCATTAAAAAATTCAAAAAAATTTTACAAAATACTTAGGATAGGATCCCACTCTTGGTAAATCCTACTGCCCATCACGCTTTCCTTTACTATCTTGAGGATTTCAATTATAACATCTCTATGATGATTCAATCCATATGACGGGATACTTTTCCTAATGCCTATGAGACTACCATAATGGATTAGAAATAAGTTTTTATAGTATGGTAGGATATCCCCTAGACCTCACATGCCTTTATTTTCTAATATGTAAGATCTTATGCCTACCATTATTCCTATTCCCACACCCAAGCACAAGAAAACTACCCCAAATAAACCAATCAAGAAAAAGGAGGAAGATATGATTAAACATATGAAGGAAGATGTTCAAAATATTAAGAGGAAAAAAAGAAAACAACAATAGTGGTATTATCAAGGTCCTTTCCATCCTTATCAATCATATCAAGCTTATAGACAACCTTTTCAAGGTCAATATCAAGGAAAATGGTAGCTAAATCAAGTGAAGTAACACAATAGACAAAATAATAATGATCCTTATACTTCTAAAGAACTTGTACCTATCCAAAACAAACTTGTACAAGATAATGGAGAGTAACCTTAATGGGACCAACCTCATGACTTTTCCACTTACACAAATGATGCATTCAATCAAGTCTATATAGCTCAATGGGGAATAATGCCTTCCATGACTCAAGAGGAGATGCATAATGGAGGAGAGAAAAATGGATGAGATGCTCAATCAGATGATGCCTTGATTAATTATTATTCAACTATCAAGGTAATCTCACCATTGGTTCAAGCTCTGTAGCTGCAAATATATGGTCAAAGAAGAGAGTGGTTGAAAAAATATAAGGAGTAATTAGTGGCATAAACGTGAACTCTCAAACACCTCAAGGATTAGGTATTCCAAATTCATCCCCCATGTATCAAGTAAATTAAAAAAAATCAAAATGTTAGAGTGCCTTCTATGCCTTCTCCTACACATCAAGTTACACAAGCTAGTGGCAGTGCTATGGATTCTAGAGTACATGACAAATTTGGTATCTATACTATGAAGATTATGGAATAGATGAAGAAGGTTCATATAACTATCCTAGTGAGGGAAACACTATCTATACCTAATTAAGGAGCCCTATTCCAAAATGATCTCTCCAAGCTTAATGCATCATCTAGGCAGCCTAATGAAAAAGGGGAAATTTTGATAAATGAATTAAGGCCAAATATGGATAGCTAATTAAAATTTAAATAAATGATAAACCTACTCCATTATACCTCTTTGTCATTATTAGAGACTCATTGGTTCATAATTATCCAATTGATAGTGAACAAAGTATCTCAGTCATGCCAAAACAAGTAGCTAACAAGCTAAAATTGAAGTATGAACCAAAATTAAAGGGAGTGTTATAATTTGATGGATTAAATTCCAAAATAGTTGGTAATATCAAAGGTTTAAAATTTAATCTTTATGCTTTTCCTCATTTCTCTATCTCTCAAGATGTGGTGGTTGTTGATGTGCAACCTCACTTTGCTCTTTGCTTGTTAATATATTTTACTACTAAGATTGGGGGTACTTGACTTTAGATTTGTCCTATATGGTACTTAGAACCAAGTATGGTGCTAAGGTCTTTATCAAGTCTAAAACTTTAGCTAAATTTAATGTGGATCTTTATATAACACTCATCTAACATGAATTTAACTATTATTAATGATGGAGATCAAGTCAATGACCAAGAATCAATTGCATCTCTAGATGACATACCTAAACTCTTTTTAGATGAATGGTAAAGAGAATCATGAGTTTGAACCTTTCAAACATATTGAGGAAACTAATCTAGGAGTTTATTGTAAGCATGAAGAAGGAATAAATACACTAGATATTTCAAAGATTGATAGAGATGAAGGGGGAATGTGGTAATTATTCTTTGGTGTTTTGAGGAGTAAACATGGATTAGGGGAATGTGTGATGTTTTTTTATCCTTTTAAGGAGAATTAATATTATACCATTAGTTTCTAATTTAGTTGTTCCTCTAATGTAGTAGAGTATGAGGGACTTGTTCATGGTCTCCAATGGGAAAGGGAGAAAGGTATAAAGCAATTGCAACTATATGGGGATAATGAATTAGTGGTACAACAAGTTATAGGATATAATTATACCAAAAATCCTTTGTTAAAGTCATACAAGCATAGGATTTTGGACCTAATTGAAACATTTAAAGATTTCAACTTGAAATTAGTCCCAAGAGAGTAATTAGTATGATAATAGGTTGGAAAAAGTATGAGCACATTTTAATATTCTAAATGATGTGAAAAATGAGAAACATAAACCATATGTTAAGGTATTGGTGAGACCATCCATTCTAGATAATAATTCAAGTTGGCAAGTCTTTGATAGTGATAGGCAGATTGCATCTTTCTTATGTGAGGAAGTTGATTTCTTTTCAAGGAATCAAGATAAGATCCAATAATAATATGGTGACCAAATAGTGCAACTATAGTTCACCAAACTTCCCAAAGGATTGGTGACCATTGAAAGTATCTTCAATGAAGAAGATTAGGTGAGAAAAGAAATGGTAGGCATGCATGCAAGTGAAGATCATTTTGAAAGAGTTGAAATATTCAAAGACAAACTCCTCAATTTAGGAAAGGTATGTACTAAGGCTAATAAGGTTGCCTTTGTTAAATTATGTATAGAATTTTTAGATGTCTTTGCAAGGGAATATAGTGACCTCAAAGGTTTTGATCCTACTCTAGCCCGATATGCCATTGAGCTAGATCCAAATGTAAAATTGGTAAGACAAAATCAAATACCTATAAATCCTAAGCTTGAGGTTTTGATGAATAATGAACTAATAAATTTTATTTAATCAAACATTATCTTCCCTATTAATAACTCCTCATGGGTTGCTAATCTAGTTCTTGTAAGGAAGAAGAGTGGGTAAATGTAGTTGTGTGTTGATTTTAGGGATTTAAATAGGGTGTATTTGAAGGATCGTCACCCCTACCTTCAATTTAATAAATAATTCAAATGGTTTTAGTGTCTGAACACTTTTCACTCTTGGATGGGTATTTAGGTTATAACTATGTCTACTCAAGGAATAAGATCAATACAAGACTACCTTCATAACTAAATAGGGAACTTAAGCCTAAAAAAAGATGCCTTTTGGACTCTCTAATGCAAGAGTTACATTCCAAAAGGAAATGGACATAGCCTTCTAAGGTTTTAATAGTAAGATGTGTTAGTGTACCTTGATGATATCATAGTTTTCTCAAAAGAGGCTAATGATCACTTGGCTCATCTAATATTGATTTTTTAAAGGTGAAGGAATTTTGGGATATCTTTGAAATCTAAAAAATATTTTTTTATAGTCCATGAAGGCAAGTTACTTGGGAATATTTTATTCATGGAAGGATAAGTATAGATCCTAAAAGAGTTAAATCTATCTTGGATTTTTCATCACCATTACATAAGAAGGGGTTGCAAAGTTTACTTGGAAAAATAAACTTCACAAGAAGGTTTATACCTAGTTTTGAAAACCTTGTAAAACCTTTGAAAACCATGCTAAAGAAACATCAAGATTTCAACTAGACTTAAGAAGGGAGAAGCAACTTTGAAGCTATAAATGAAGCCATAACATAATAACCTACTTTGATGAACCCCAAATTTTCCAAAAACTCCTTTTTGTATGATTTATCTAATATTGACACCATATCTACCATGTTGATGAAAAAAAATAATGAAAGAGATGAGCATCCCATTTCATTATTTAGTCAAGGGCTTAGAGATTATGAAAAGAGGTATACTTTTGTTGAAAATCAAGTCTTATCAGTCATAATAAGCTGAAAAAAATTACACATATGGTCTCAAATAATAAGATGAACATCATGGTATCTCATCCAATTGTTCAAGATTTCCTTCTCAATAAGGACTTAAATGAAAAGATGGCAAGTTGTATTTATAAAGTAATGGAATATGATGTGAAAATTAAGACCACCAGAATGATAAGAGGGATAGGTTTATGAGAACATCTAGTATTGGATCTCTAAGGGAATAAAGAAGAAGCTTTGGTACTCCAAGATGAGCCCTAAGAAATAACACCTTCACATGCTATAAGTTGGATACAAGGCATGGCAAGGTTCTTGTAAATAGGTAAGTGTCAAACCATATTAAATAGATCAAGAAGGAGATACTTTAAGATTAAATATATACCATATATTATTATATGTGTGGTAATTTTTAGAAGATACCTTAAAGGTGTGTTACTTAAATGTGTGGAAATGGATCAAGCAGACATAATTTTAGAAAAAAAATTTGATGGGCCTACAAGCAGACATTTCTCTCCTCAAATAATAGTAGTAAAGATAATGAGAACAATATACTAATGTACTAGTCTCTTTAAGGACTCCTATACATGGGTAATAAGGTGTGAAAAGTGTGCTTTGTTCATTGGAAAACAAAGGGTAGCAACCTTACCCCTCAATCCCATCCAAGTTGACCAACCATTCATGTAATGGGGCTTTATTTTATAGGCATGATAAATCCTCCCTCAAGTGTAGGTCACAAATGGATACTAACATCCATATATTACTTTAAAAAGTGGGTAGAGATAATAACTATTAAGTAAGATAATGAAAAATTAGTCCTTGATTTCTATGAAGACATAGTGACTAGGTTTTAGGCACCATCAACCATTATATCTGATAAAACATTAGCATTCATAGGCATAAGGAAAAGTGAATGGACAAATTATCATGGCATACATCTAAGTAAATATTATAATTACTACCCAAAATGGAATGGTCTTATATAATTTACAAATAAGAGTTTGATTAAGGTTACCAAGAGTATAGTTGATGACAATCAGAGGTATTGGCATACAAAGTTAAGGACAGCCTTATGGGCTGATAGAGTCACCCCTAAGAGGGATATAGGTAACCCACCATATATGTTTGTGTATGGTAGAGAAGCCAAAATTCCTATTTCTATTGAAATACCATATTTAGAGTTAGCACACTAGTTGGAATTAATAGAAAATAATCTTATGGAGGTAAGGATGGTAGAACTGAAGGAATTAGAAGAGAAGAGGAAAGAAGCCATGCATACTTTGGAGCATCATCAAGCCAAAATGAAGAATTTTTTTATAGGATAGCTAGTGAAACAAAGTTCCAAGAAGGTAATCTTATTATAAAGTGAGATGAAGATAGGTACAAGCCTGATAAACACAAAAAAATTGATACATTATAGAGTGGACCTTATTTGATCATTGGTTGTAAGGAAAACAATGCCTTTCAACTATCAAGACTTAATGGGGACGTAATAAGTATCCCAATAAATGGGATACATTTGAATCCTTGCTACTGAGGTTAGTTTAGTTTTATATATAGGTTAGCTATGTTTATTTTCCACAAGTGCTCAACACATTATTTTGGTATGAGTTTGCTACTATTTATCTTCCCTAAATGCCTTTGGCATAATGTGTTTGCTTCTTGTCATGTGGTTTGGTGCGAGTTGAAGTATTTATAAGGAATGTTAGTTTTAGTTTGTAGCATAAGGGTGATTATATTACCCAATGGGAGGATAAATCCACTAATCTATTAGCATTATAGGCATGCTACCCCTTTGAATTACCATTTTATTGACCAAATTTTAACCCCAAGTCAAAATTGGTCAACCCCTCTAGGTTAAAAATTTAATAGGGTTGTAAAAACTTATATGTGGTCTTTTCATTGTATTAAATGGTCTTAAATAGTTTTGTATGGTCATACTTGTCCTTGTCTAACCTTGTCCAAAGTTTGATCTCATGTGTACTTATCTAGTCTTAGGGGTCATTTACAAGGTCTTGGTATTTTCAAGAATATTTAAAGGTTTGATATAGTTAAATTCATTATAAAATGTCAATAAGGTGATTTTAAGGTGAAAATATCATGTATTAACCATTTATCATGTTCTTATGTGTTAAAATAAAATTTTGGCCTATTTTGTGGAGTTGTACATATTATATTCCAAATAAAAAATTTAAAGAAGGTTAATAAATGTAACTAATGTCAAATAATGTTTAGGGATGGTTAGATATTGATAAACTTGTAGTTTCAACACCTAAATTGAGGAAAATGCCACTTTACAATCACTTTTGGGCACTTGTACAGCCTTTAAAGATCAATTTTTACTTGCAAATGGTTTTAGAGTGTCCTTATAAGTTTTAGGACTTGGATAAAGTTTTATGTTGAATAGATATTTTAAACATTCTCTTTCATCTGTCATTGCCTTCACAAACTTAGAAAGGGTAAATTCAAGTGGATGGTATGACCAGGAGAGAGAGAGAGTTAGGAGCTAATGATTTGGAAAATTTTAGGGGTCATAATAATATTGAAATTATTTAAATTGGTTTTTATATTCATGTCCCCTCCTTTATGGAAAATATCTAAGAGTGATAGCAGGTCACTATGCCTTATCCATCCAAGTAGGGTTTAATTTTTCTTCTATTTATCCAATTCAAAATTTTATGGATAAGAATGGTTTTGAGGGATGTTTTAGAGTTTAAATATATAATTTAAATGGTAATTTTATCATATAATTCATCTCCATAAAGTGTCTTTAAAAAAGGAAAAGTATCTTGAATGTGTGGGCATATCATTCTGTTGTAAGTTTGTTTTGGTTTATCTGAGATATTTATCATCTTAAGAGTTTAAAAATGATTCATAATTCATGTAATATACCTCAAATTCATATAAATAATTTATTATTCCCTTTACATGTGATTCTTATCCATAATACTCAAGTATTTTGGTCTTTAGAAACACTGTTAGTGTATGAATAGTCCTCTACATGTTTGATTCCCAATTTGCCTCAAATATCAATGAGAAATAATATTATAAGGTTATAAGAAACAATTATACCATTGAAAGTATGGGAAAATTAATATAATATTCCAAGTATACATTTAGATAAGAATCATAAAGTGTTTCAGTCATACACATGCCTGCAAGCCTACAAGTAGATATTCATGAGTCCAAGTCTATGTTGGAGGTGTCTTGATAACATTGAAATATATATTTAAATCTTTGATACACATTAATATCTAAATAATTATATTTAATATCACCAATAATCTATGATTTAATGAGATACTCCAACTATCAACACATAAAATTTGCATAAGTTGACTATGTATAGAGTCCATACGAACGAGATAGGCAAGTTTAAGAAGATGATGCTTAGTTAGAAGGAATAAGTTTTTTGAGAGGGTGATAAGAGATAAATAATAATTTGATACAACAATATAATTTTAAAATAGTCTAAGGACTCAATAATCTCTCTAAACACCCTGTGTAAGTAAAAGAGACCTATAGGCCTTGACTTGTAAGTCCTCATTATGGATTAAAAGTTAATTACTCTCCAAAAAATAAAAAGAAAAAAACATTAAAATTGAGTTAAATTAATATTAGGGATATTTAAAAAACCATTGGAGACAATTATACCATTTTAAAGTCAAGAGATGGTCAAAATGATTGAGTTCACAAGCCTAGCATGCTTACACAAGTCTGTGTATAAAATTGAGAGAGCAGGGGTGTGAGAATGTCATGAAGTAACCAAGGGACCTTATGAATAAGTGATATAAAAATACATGAAGTTTTATTAGTTTAGGGTGTCAAGGTGGAGTTGAGAAATCCAAGATCAAGACTCAAATTTCAAACTCTTACCTATCAATCACCTACAACCATCTCTTAAATGACATTGAAACATATGCATGGTTATATTAAAGGTACAAGGTCATTAAAAAGTGATAGGAATTTCAAAGAAATTTATTAATTTATAAATAGGGTTTATATGGTATTTATATTATACATTGATTTGGATAAATATCCTGAAAGCCTCAGGGTTGCAAACCAATCCTAAATGAATGCCTACATGTTTGCTAGAGAGATCAAACTAGCTTAAAGCTAAAGATGGAAGGTAGAGAATGTATAAAATGATGTTTGGAACCTAATTTGGATATAAAAAATTTTATATAATAATTTTTAGCATCATTAATATTAAATTGAGGTCCTAAACAAAAAATACAATCATGACCCTAAAATAGACACCTACAAGCTACAATCAAGAACAAGCTAGTTTCAAGCCTGAGTAACGAGTAGAATACATGAAAATGATTAGAGTTGTACTTAAAGGAATGGATAGGTGAGTGATATGAAATAATTTTAATAAAATTAATCCTAAATAATGAACTAATCAAGATTACTAAACTGAGTCTTACAACCCTGCCTATACAGTCAAATTACAACCTACAAGTCTGCCTAGGTTCATGGAAGTTTCTACTTGTTTAGAGAGAGTTAATATAAGAAGAGGTTTGAGAGAAATAAAATAATTGGAAAATATTTTAATATTTATCATACCTCTAAAATAATTTTTTTTTAATATTTATTGAGGACTCCAAGTATATTCTTCATGATTATTTTTTTCTATAATTTCAGCTATACAAATTACAATAAATTCATAATTTTGGATGATTTTTTGTGTTTTTCAAGGGTTTTGAGAAAATTTAAAATTATAGGAGGTGATTTTATATGTATTTAATAATTTTAAGACAAAAAATATTAAAATGATATTCCATAAGTGGTAAAAAAAAAGATCATTTTACAAGGTAGTCTCAAACAGGCCTAAAATGGGACTAGGGGGCAAGGCCATTACATGGTTTTCACACTTCTACAGGGTATAAAGGATTAAAATATTACATGGATGTTGGTGAAATTATATTTAAAGTTAATCACATTATTTTTTGTGATTTTACATGTGTGGGAGATGTCTAGATTAGAAAAATTGGGTTCTAGGCAAGGAGGCCTAATTAAGGCCTAATTGAAGAGAGAGTAAGGCAAAAAATGGGACTTCCACTCAGAATATAAACATTAAATTTGACATGAAGATATAATTGGATACTATGTACTTATATATGTTCTCATTTTCTCACTATAATAAATAAATTATTCTACACATTGATGTTTATAGGTTTTTAAGGTTATAAGAAAAATAGGCCTAGTGAAAGCTTGAGGAGCAAAATGGAGTCTTGCGAGTTGTTATAGGAATCAGAATGGATTTTTTTATAAAAAATAATATATTTTAATTCCATCCATGGAGATAGAGTGACTTGGATAATATTAACTCAAGTTTTAAGCCAGTTGGACCAAGCTAGGCATGAAAAATGAGGGGTTTAAAAACATCTAGGCATAATAATGATGAAATGTCAGATCAAAGGATTTTATTAATGAATTATAGGTGTTCAATAATGATTCATGACGTAATTAATGATGAATTTATTATTTATAAACCCATTTTTAACTCTTCTTATGCAAGGAAGGGTAGTTTTTAAGAAGATGATCATGGTGTTAAGCTAAGTTCTAACTCCTATACCACTTAGAGGATTGAAGCATCATCAGAATTGAGACACATGAATCTAGAAGAATTTTTAGACTATTAATAAATTATTTTATGAAAATCCCACATTGACACTTTCCAATCCCCTTCTCCTATGCTCCTCTCTCTCTCTTCACAATTATCAATATAAGCAACCATTTTTGGCCTTATAAGATGACCATATTTGGTATGACAAAACCCTACTAAAATGACTAATGAATTTTAATTTGAATAAAATATTGAAAATTGGTTTTGGTTTCTCAATTATTTATTAATTTTGTGAATTATTTAATAGTGAATAGCAAGTGAAGGCCATCTTTCCTTGTGTTTATCTCACTCTTTCATGCTTGGTGTAAGTAATACGACTTCTAGCAAGTCATATAAAGTGTAAATGGTTTTTTGTGTGTAGATTTGAGTGTAAATAAGGATATTAGTGTCTATTATAAGACCTAATAATCATTTACCTTTAAAAAAACATTACATTCAACCTTCATATTGAAACACCCTGATAACCTTGGGTATAAGGATCAATTTTATGAATTGTCTTTCATAGTGCAAGTTTAGGTAGATACATGGGATAGATATTGGTGAATCAACTATTTTATATTAGTTTTAATCTTATTTTATCCTTTTTCCTTTAAATATAATATATTGGTGGCTAGTTGTAGGTGTGGTGCAAGGGAGCTATCCCTTCAATCTAAATACTCATCTCTCTTATAGGTCACCCACAACTTGAGAGCTGTTTATATGTTACATCAAAATGAAGGAGGCTGATTTATACCTCCTTTAGGGTTAAATTTTGATTAATAATAATAGTGATAGAGATCAGCTTCCTAGAAAATATACATAAAAATTTAGCTTACATTACGGCCCCCATGTCTTTGGCCATCCATTTTAGATGATTTTAGTGAGATGTTCAATGTTTGTGTGAATGTTGATTTGATAATTATTGATATATTTAATGTTAGTGAACATTTTAAGGGAAAATATCTTCACCTATTTCTTTACACATTGATTGATAAATTTATTATTGGGTATTTCAATGTATTCATCATTCACAAAGTTGACAATTTCTCTAGTATTCATAACTCTTTATGAAAATTTTGTGTTGGTCCTTTCTATTATATGAAAAATACATGTGTCATACATTGGGGTCCAGATAGTGATGCATTCAATTGAACTCATATTATAGGCATCAATTTTTGTTAATATTCCACTATTTTTTAGCTTGAATATTTCATCCTCCATTCACATCAAAGTAAATTAGAGGAAGGTGTTGACATCAGTAAAGACCTACTAACATTTCAATTAATTGGTTCACATAAATTAGGAAGGACATTCAAAAATTAATTAGATAAATTATTTTGGGATAAAATTATCTCTAATTTCACCAATTTAGATACATGTGAAGTGATAGGGGTATATACAAGATCTGGATTGGTGTGTGCTTATACATAGATGCAAAGGAATTTATCTTGCATTATATAAACTAAATAATAATCAATTTTTAGTGTTGAATTTAAAAAATGTTTGATACATTCATGGAAACCAATTCCAAAACAATTGATTTGATCACTACCAGGTGCACAACATTAATAATTTATTTTATAATCAAGAATTATTTATCAAATAAAACATCTTATCAATATTTTATTGTGTATGCTTTATTTTTCAAACCTAATAGCTTAGAAATATTTTAGTGTGTAAAAAATTTGTCATTAAATGAAAGTAAAAAAAAAATAATAATAGAAAATCAAATCAATAATCATGACAAATTGAAAGTTTAAGAAGGTAAGATAAGATCATGCATATTTTTACAATTACAAAATATTTTATTTATCAATTATTTATAATACTCACAAAATATTTTTTCATCTATTTATATGTAAATTAAAATAGCTGAAAACAAATCTCTACAATTTTGTGTCTCAAACTAAACAACCCAAGACAGAACTCTGTAGCTTGAAGCCTCCATGAAAACAACATGTCAAGGTAAAATTCTACAGCAAAACACTTTTTTAAAATAAAAATATCAAATAAAATGACGATGAGAATTTTTAGTTACTACATTACATAATACCTTGTAGGGTATAAAGAAAAAAAGCTTCAATGAAAGAATACAGCTGTACAAACTATAAAAAAGAAAAAAAAAAGTGAAAAAACCTTTCAATGAATGTTTAATTAAATAATTTCATATACCAATATATATATATATATATATATATATATAATCACATAAAAATTAAATTTTTATTTATCGATAGGAGAGAGTAGAAGACAATAAAATATAGTGCATTGGCTTGGGATTTGGAAGTGTGGGTTCATTTTATTGTTGTGTCAAATTGAATATGGTTTTATTTACCCATTTAAATATTGTTTGAATTTTGAATTCTCCCTATTTAAAATAACTCAATATGTGATATATTGCATCTTTAAGACAATACATTATCTTTATAATATACATGATCTTTATTTCAAAGCCACTTTGGTGAAAAAGGGAATATAAACACACACACACACACACACACACACACGCACACACACACACACACACACACACACACACACACACACACACACACACACACACACACACACACACACACACGTGCGCGCGCGCGCGCGCGCACACACACACACACACACACACACACACACACACACACACACACACACACACACACACACACACACACACAGGAATATATGTGTGCATATGTTAAATGGAAAAAAATAGATTGCAGAAGTAACAAGATTTTTTTTTTGTTTTAGAATATGATGAGATATATTTATTTTAACAAACACATAAGAAGTGTCCATTATGGTCAAGTTATAAGGAATCATCATAATCATGTATATGCATATGTATGTTAAAAAATTGGCAATATAAATTGTATATTTGTCTATAATGATTATACTTACATGTACCTGAGCATGTATATATTTTTGTATATGCTTATATCAATATTTATAAGATTTAAGGAAATGCAAATACAAAATGTATCAAATGATTCAAATTCAATACATTTATATGTTACAATATAAAATGGAAATCAAAAGTGCACCAATGACCAATCTAACATATAAAAGATTTTCTTGGAAAAATTCCATGTTAAATTTCTTATAATATAATATTATTAATAAATGATTGCTTTCTTATTTAATAAATTATAGATGTTTCAAAGGAGGAGAGAAAACTGATATGTAAAAAACTATTGATTTTGGGGTTGGATGACTTATTATTTGTTGTGCAAAAAATAAGAGATATGTAAATGAATGTTACATTAAGACAAGAAGATTACATAATAGAAAATATGTCATACTATATTAGAGATAATTCCAAAAAAAATTTGAAGGTGGCACTGCATTCTTTTAGTCACATCAGCTTTTGGTCAATAATAGATGACAAGCATTTTAGGCTACCACTTCAAGCCATGGAATACACAAGTTCAAATTTAATGTTTGTGTGGGGGAAAAAATATTCTAAGCCATTTAATATACATATAGATAAATTGGATGAATTTATTCTTAAAGGGACTTTTGAAGATGATTTTTCAATTGCCAACATGGTGTTCATTGATTGTAGTTCTCAAAAATGTTCCTCAAAACAATATATTTGTAAATGATTTATGTTATGACAATTAGATATAGTGAAAATGGAAGTTATAAAGATGAAAAGGATTAGAGAATTAAAATGATGTATATCATCGCATTCTTGGGAGAAACCAAAAAATCCATGCCATCAACTATGAAACATTGTTTATAAGGATGTAACTTCACCATATGATTTTTTAAAGTGTATTTATTGATTATAAACTACAATTTTAGTAACATTATCGTCAATTTCATACAAATTAAATCTAAATTATTTAAAATGTAATCCAATTTTTTTCAAATATATGGATTTTAATTTAGTAATACTTATTGGTAGAAAATAAACTGCAAGCCCATAAGGGTAAATATATAGTTTATAACACTAAAGTTATGGAGTTACATACTAGTTTGTAGCTACCAATGTGCATAGAACTTTGCACTTACAACAAACTTAAAATAGTGAAAATAGGGGAGTCAAAATTGTATATAAAAATATGGAACTTATTATATTAAATTCAATTAAAAATTCTTGTTACAAACTAACTACAAATCATAAAATTACACAACTAAAACTTTTACAAAAACTCTTACAAATTGATTTTTTATCTTCATTCTCCTCTGACTATTGTTAGCAAGCATTCCTATATACTAATCTATTTTATTGATGTTATTCTTCTTATTTTCTCCTTCTTTTTCTCCACATCCTTCTACTATGTTATTCTCCTCTGCTTCTATGTTTCAATTTCTTCTACCTTTCACTTTCTCATCCAGGCTCTATGCTCTATTCTTCCTATGACTACTACTACGTCAAAAATATATAGGCTTCTTTATTTTTTTCTACTTCCTCCCTTTTTGTCTTTACTACTAGGCTTCTCACCTACCAAGTTTTTTCCTCAATAACTCTAAAAGGTTCATATAATAAAAATTTAATCATTTTGTGCATTTAATTCATTAAAATGATCTTGTTGTGGAAGTCTATAACTGACTGGGTAGGTGAAAATAGGGGTAGAGATATCATATTTTAACACTACCCCTTATACTTAACCTTATTAGAATGATCTAATGAACTTATTTCAACCACTAAAACATAATTTTAACTTATCTTTACCTATGTATATGCTTATACATCTCTTTTATTCAAGTCTGGAGCTTCCTTGTTGAATTTGGTAACTAGACTATCAAAGTCCATATCTAAACTATTTAAGTTCATAGCTAGACTATCAAAGTTCATAGCTATCTTGTTAAATTCCATAGCTAGACTATTAAAGTTTAGAGCTATCTTATTAGAGTTTAGATCCATCTTGTTAGAGTCTGAAGTTGGCCCATTAGACTCAAGAACTTTTATTTACTTGTCCATATAATTATTCATCTCTTATATTCAGTTTTAGAGATTCATTTTTGAAGTTGGTAGTTCAAATGTTAAAGTCCATAGCTAGAATGTTGAAGTCTATAAGTAGATTGTCAAAGTTTGTAGCTACCTTGTTAAAGTCCATATCTATATTGTTAAAGTCTATAATTATCCTATTGGAGTTTGGAGTTGGCCTATTGGAATCTAGTGCTAACCTATTGGAGTTAGGAGCTACCTTGTTTGCGTCTAGAGCTTGCCTATTAGAGTTTGAAGCTGACCTATTGGAGTTAAAAACTGAAATAAAACCTTGTAGGCCCAATTTTTTTGTATTAATGACCCCTAAACTTCCTCTTAAGTGCATGAAAATGTATTTTGACAATGTTTTAGTGAAAATATCAAGTCTTATGACCCACTTGATTCATATGACATCTTTTTCTTTTTAATAGGTCAACTAACTCCCAAGTCTATCTTGCATTTAATGCCTCTATATATTGCCTTCAGGATTCTATCTATATGGTTGATAAGTAACTTTTAGATTTTTGGTGAATATTAGATCATTCACATATAAAAATATAATCAAAATATCACATTTTCTCACTTTGATGTAGAGTGTGGGCTCACTAGCACTTTTGATAAATATATTGCTCAATAAGTAAGGATTTATATGACTATACCCTGCTCTTAGGGCTTGCTTGAGCCAATACATGAACACCTTTTTTAGCCTATATACCTTGTTTTCATTGATTAAGAATCTAATATCTAGGTAGCTGTCCCACATAAACCTCTTCTTCTAGAACTCCATTCAATAAGGATGACTTGACATTTATTTGATACACCTTCTACTTGTGTTGAGAAATAATGGATATGATTATCCTTACCATTTATAGCCTTGTTATAGGTGCAAATGTCTCATTGTAGTCATGTCAAAAATATTAAAATATGAATCTTATCCATCGACTGTTGAAAGAATGTGATATCAATCCAACTGGTTTAGAATAGTCAAATTTATTTGGAATATAGAATAAGTCAAAAATATTCAAAATAGTCAAATTTATTAGAAATGATATGTGCCCAAATGGTCTAAAATACTCCATTTTTTGTGAATATAAAAAAATTATTTTTGAAGAAAATTTTATCCACTCCACTTTAGTGGGTATAAGTCTAAATTATTCAAAATAGTCTAATTTATATGAAATGATCTATGCCCAAATGGTTTGAAATAGCACTTTATTTTTAGAATATAGAAAAATGATTCTTTGAGAATTTTTTTCCACTACACTTTAGTGGGTATAATTCCAATTTGTTTAAAATAGTCTAATTTATTCAAAATTATTTGTGTCCAAATGATTTAAAATAGTCTAATTTATTTTGAATATATAAAAATTAGTTTTAGATAACATTTTCTCCACTCCATTTTAGTGGGTATAAATCCAAATTATTTGAAAAAGTCTAATTTATTTGAAATGATCTTTGCCCAAATGGTTCAAAATAGTCCAATTTATTTGAAATCTAGAAAAATTATTCTTGGAGAAAATTTTTGCCACTTCACTGTAGTGGGTATAAGTCTAAATTATTCAAAATAGTCTAATTTATTCAAAGTTATCTATGTTTAGATGGTTTGAAATAGTCCAATTTATTTAGAACATAGAAAAAATATTTTTGGATAAATTTTTCTCCACTCTAATTTAGTGGGTATAAGTACAAATTATTAAAAATAGTCCTTATATATTTTTAATGTTTATTTCGAGTCAACTAGATCAACATTGTTGACCTAGTTTAACATTCTATGTGCAAGTTTTCAAACTTCGTCAAGCCTATCGACCCAGTTTGGCTCTCTGAGTACAGGTTTTTATACTTTACCAAACCTATTAACCTAGTTATGTAGTTTTTGTGTAGGTGTTTCTAATTCGTTGATATTTTTGACCTAGTTTTACATTTTATTCATAAAATATAAAGTCTCAGCTAACTGAATTGAACCATTCAACCTAGTTTATTTTTTTCCTTCTACATGCAATTGAATTGACCTATTTGATTCTATTTCTTTTCTCCATCTTCTTATAACTATATTAATTGGATCAAATTAATTTTATTTTATGTTATTTTATAGTTTTATTTATACTTGGTTGATTGACAAAAATATATTTAATAATCATATTTTATACCTTTATAAGTTTAAATATTCACTTGAATGACCTACTTTAAAACAACAATTCAATATCTTTAGGAAAAATACTACATTGACTTACTCAACTCTATTTTATCTACCAAGTTCACTCTAATAAGGTCAATAATTTCACTTTATTAATTTTCAATAATATTTATTTTACTACTTGTTATTTAGAATTTAAATTTTAGTACTATTTTTACCATTTTTTAGTTCTATAAAATTGTACCTATACAATCAACTAGGCCAGTCAATTCAACCTAGTTCTATGCCTATTTTCTACCCAAAAAACTAAGTCAAACTATCAACTGTGTTTATGCTAGCCTATATTTTTTAATATAATAAGTGGATCATCATGGCTCTATTCTATTTTGTTTATTCAACTTGGTCAGCTAGATCGATCTCATTTTGTTTTTTACTTCCTAGTTCAAGTAAATAGAATTAACCTACACTGATAATATTTAAACTCACTTTAATTTTTAGTTAAATACTTTTTTATTTAATTTTCAAAGGCTATAACTTAGCTTTATAAATATTGATTTTCACTTTATTTTTCACTTTGTTTGGATTTTTATAGAAATTATTTACTAACAATTTTAAAAGTACTTAGCTACCGTCATGAAGGGATACACAATACTTTGTTTATGATCCTTCTCTATTGTTTATAAATATCATGGTGTTAGGGGCTCACCCAAATACTCATAATACATAATATAGAGATAAAAATAGTCTATTATTTTTATTTGCCTCATGACATTTTGGGAATACTTAGGACTTCCTTTTTTATTGAACCTGAGGAATCCATCCATTTGTTTGATTGTGGAGTGAATCAATTAGCAGTTAGCACTAATAATATAATTCTAACTTACCCTTGAAATTAGGTTTAGTGGGATATGAGAATGGTACTTCCTCCATAGTTAGTGATTTGAAACATTGAACCAACACTTTCCAATGGACAAACAAGTATATTTAGAATCCTACACTTTTAATCAAAATCTTTAGTACAACTTCTAGATCTTATTTTTGAACAAGTAATTAGCTATGAAATTAATTTTTTTCTACATTATATTTTTTATTATATGTTATATTATATACTTGTATTAGTTAGTGTTGATACAATTTTTGTGTTGTGTGCTACAACTAGATCGAATGGATTGACCTAGTTATTTGTGCGCTTAGCTTTTTTTTCTTATTTATAACTTAATTATCCAGATTTAGACTATTTAAAAAGTTTCTATACTTTAAAAATTTGTTGACTATCTCAAATCAATCTATCATAGACTATTATGTTTGGCTATTTTCCTAATTCATCAACTTGCTCAACCCCCTTTATCATAGATTCACATATTTTCCTTTTATTCCTACCTAGTTTACCTACTCAACTCATTCTATCAGAGACTATTCTATTTTCATACTTCATAAACCATCTCAAATTATTCTATTATATATTTATATGTTATCCTACCTCCTTGACTAAATTGGCCTAATCAACTCTATAACTAGTGGCTGACATAGTTTACCTTCAGTCAGTTATTTTTCTATGTCAACTACATCGACGTGCTTAATTATGTACTGGCTATTTGGTATAGTTATTTATCAAACCTAAAACTTATTTGGTTGATCCCATCAATTTTATAGCTAATCTAGTTTTATTCTCATAAATCTTCCTAAATACAATATGCACATATTTATCTTTCATTTTACCTTATTTATCATCACTAAATCACCTATTAAATTTTTTTGATAACCTTAACCAATTTATAATATACATGGGTTTATCTCTCTTAAATAATAATCACCCAAAATGATAATATCTCATGGAAAACCTTCCCCTAAATATATTGACTATAACATGATTCAAATCACCCAAAGTGATGATCTAGATGGATCTAACACACTTCACACTTTTCAAGATACTACCCTATCTAAAATTCCTTACTAAACCATTGCATAAATTGATATTAGCTTTAAAAATACTCCCATATGGGATGATCCTCATACCAACAATAACATTCCACCTCCTAACACTAAAAACCCAAATGCAAAAATTGATACCACTCAAATTCTTGTGCAACTAATCCAATAAATGAAAGTTATGAAAATGCCAAAAATTTCACAAATGATTCAAATACAACATCATATATTATAAATGACTAATCAACCTCCTATTATCTTACCTCAAAAGAATCAAAATTTTATCCCTCATCATCTTAGAGATGGAAATGGGAATATCATTTCTCAACCTCTTATGCATAATAAGATGCTTCAAAAACTTCAATACAAGCCTTTATCTCCTTTCATAGTGGCCATTTATATTGGAAATATATCTCTACCTATTAAATATGATGGAAGTAAATATCATGCATCTTTTATAAAGGCATTTGGAAATCTCTACAAGGAATGGGTCCAAATAAATACCTTTTATACTACCAAAATTTTAGTCAAAATGTCCACAAGAGATGTTTTATAATGATATAATCAATTTATTCAACATTATATTTCAAAATTATAATATTTGGTTAATGTTCTAGTTAAATAATTGTAAAAAACAAATCTCCTAAGAAATTGTTGTAGTCATTTTACCAATCACCCTCAAAATTATCCCATGATTTCATCAATGATGGAAATCATTACCTCATAAATCAGATCATAAGGATTGATGATAATATATTTAAATTATTTATCATTGATTTAACACTTTCCCTTTAGTATAATGTTTGAACATTTTCTCCACAAACCTCAAATGAAGCATTTTACCAATTTAAAAAATAAGATTTCCTTATAAAACAATTTGAGCCAACCCACAACTTGATTAAGGAATCTTTCCAAACTTCAAATAATTAAATCACATGTACTAATCCTCAAATTAAAGTAAGAGAAGTAAAAAATAATAATCAACTTATTTCCCACCCATAATTAACAGTACCAAAAATGAAGTGGTTGTTATCCCCATCTAAATCACCTATAATAATAGTCCACCTTCATGGAATGATAGTAATAAGTTTTTTTGGTTTCATGCTAATGTAGGTGATTCTCATGGAATATGTTGTAGGATTATAATTTTTTTGTTGATTTTATGTTAAGGGACACATTTGACCATGATGCTATGATCAAATTATGTCACCATTATTAAGTCTTATTAAAATAGATAGGTTATTAAAATTATACCTTCTAAACCTCAAAAATCCTCCTCTACTTCTAATACACAACATTCAAATGATAATATTTGTGTGATTGATGTTGAATATGATCAATGTTATACCAATTCTCCATATTTGAATTCAAAAAAAGTTAACTATAGAATAAAAACTGCTCACAAAGGCACTACCACTAAATTAAGAAAACCTCTACTGATGAACAACTCCTTAAAGATACTATGACTACTACACCCACATCTTCCAAACCAAATAATGAATCACTTCTACAACTAGAATCCTAACCTACTTCTCATATTCCTAAGAAAAATGTTGTATCCCATAAATTTTATATTGGTTCTTCATCCTCTAAATCACATCAATTTTTTTTTGGAAGAACTTACTTCAATGCCTTGTAAAATTCCACTTATGGAATTAGTTCATACTTCTCCCTATAATCATAAATTCCTTATGAAACATTTAAAAACTATCAAATAACCCTAATTTCATAATTCAAAAATCCCTTTTAGCAATTCTCCACTCACATAAATACATACAATCAAAACCATTTCCACTTCCTCAAAACCTTCCATAGAATTTCTTGAAGAGGATATGATTAATGACAAAATATTTTTTTGAGCAGATGATCCAACCATATTTATTAAAGTTGTGATCAATAATACCCTTATTCAAAAATTTGTAGTAGATGAAGGACCAGGAATTAACATCACCTCTCTTTGGTTAATTCAACAAATTGGATATACCAAAGAAAATATCAAACAAACATGTCTCACATGTAGAGGATTTAATAAAACCAATCAAAAACCTCTTAGTTTCATTTGTCTCTCACTTACTATATGACCCAAGGAAATTTTCATTAAGCTAATGGTTCTTGATCTTCCCTTATCTTACAACATGATCATTGGTTACCCATGGACACATCATATACATGTTATTTCCTCTTTAGGTAGTCAATGTATTAAATTCATACACAATGGAAAATGCTAAAAACATGAAGCTAATACTAATCCATGGAGAATCCAACTATAAAATCCTAAATCTCAATATCACATTCCTACTATTACTCACATCAATAGTCCACCTCTTCCTAAGTTTGTTAAAATGCATCCTAGCTTACATTTCACTCTGTTTGATTCAGATGATGATGAACCAAATAAATTGAAAAACACTTACAATACCACTCGACTACCTCCATTTATATCAGAATAGATTCCTCCTTATTTACTCCCACATGATAGTATCATTAATCTAATTGATGATACTAATAAAACTACCCCTCCATGCAATGCAAATAAATCCTCTTACATAGAAGATGATTTCATGTGTAATGAATATGGAATGTTAATTTTTTTCTAATATCCATTAACTATGTATCCTTGTAAATTTAACAACATATCTATTTCAACCATTTATTTTCTTATAGAAACTGATGCATTCACTATTTATCACACTTATGATGATAATTTTATCATGGTCCAAGACCAATAATGAGATATGGACATACAATGTTATCAAAAGGAGTTATAAAAAATACATGCCTTTAATCATGATGTTCATGTCATTTATCTCTCATTTTATACTTAATAAAAAATTAAAAGTTATGTACCTCCTACAAATCCACCATTAGTAAACACCCCATGGGTAAGTGAAGAAATCCCAACTATGGTTTCTTTTAAACATGATTCAACACAATCTAATTTAAAAACTACAAACATTATATCCCCTTCTTCCAATTCCACTAATCAATCTAAATATATTAAATTTAACTCTATTGAAACTTTATATATTAAATAAATCAATATAATGACTAAAGATACATGGGATTTAACTCAAACCAATCTCACCAATACAAAATATATATCCACTAATTCACCCAAAATTACCTTAAGTGATAAAGCCATTGAAGTGAGATAAATACATTCTAACTATAATTTCAAAGGTAATAAAATCATTGATCTCAAAGTGGATGTCAAATACTATGGACATTTAATTATGCTTCCTAGTGATGATGCTATACTAGATCTCATCCATGCTAGTGAACCTCAACTTCCATGACAACATCATAAATTTAGAAATTTAAGAAATATCTACCTTTTTCTAAATAATTTCATTACTAGTGTGGACCCTAAAACACATCCTATTTATTCCCTCCCTCCTCATTCATATTATTTATAAGATTGAAATGCTATGTTTATAGAAGAAACCAAAAAAATAAAATATGGTACATCTAATTTTATTCAACTTATTACCATTTTACTCCCAAAGAGCATGATAATTTCTCTCTCTCCTTTGACAAATATTGTGGAAAATTCACTTGGGCATATGAATATATCTTGGGAATTGATCCTAACATCATTGTTCATAACATCATCACATATCTAGATGATAAACATGTTAGATAAAAGTAATAAAAATTTCCTCCTAATATTTATACCTTTGGTCATAAATAAATCATCAAACTTTTGGATGATAAATTCATTAAACATATGGACTACTCAAAATGGGTCTATATCATTGTCCCTACTCATAAAAACATTGTCATGGTTATTTATATATGCATTGAATTTCATAATATAAATTTAACATATCCAGAATATAATTTTACTTTAACTTCAATGGATTATATTATTGATTCTACTATTGGGTATTAAATTTTTTCACACATGGATAGTTTCTCGAGATATAACCGAATTCACATAGTTCCTGAAGATCAACATAAAATAACACTTACCACTTAATGGGGCACCTATTATTATGTTCAAATTCCTTTTAGATTAAAAAATGTCAAAGATACTTATCTATGTGTAATGACCTATATTTTTCATGATCTTAATCATAAAATCATTGAATCCTATGTGGATGATCTCATTTCTATATCTAAGAATCATAAATCTCACTCATGATTTGGCTATCATTTTAGATCGAATCATTAAATATAAAGTTAGACTCATTCCCTTTAAATGTTTATTTGGAATCACCTCTTATAATGTTCTAGGATTTTTATTTTCCCTTTGATGCATTGATGTTGATCCATCTAAAATCAAAGCTATCATCAACATGCATCATCCTCATTTTACTCTGGACATATGATCATACCTTGGGAAACTTGGGACAATTCATCATTTGTTTCCATAAATGGCATACTATATTTACTTTATTAGTTCTCTTTTTAATATTATAAAATGGACATAATCATGTCAAAAATAATTTTATATCATGAAATAATCTTTGGTTCATCCTCCTACTCTTCATCCACCTTTAAATGATTATCCATTAGTTATATATACATCCTATACCCCCATCTTAGTTTAGGAAATGCTTCCCCCCAAAA
The DNA here is from genome assembly GCA_037957365.1 of Torreya grandis. NCBI lineage: Eukaryota > Viridiplantae > Streptophyta > Pinopsida > Cupressales > Taxaceae > Torreya > Torreya grandis. Next base: position 1,206,692 of record JARHVA010005277.1, read on the forward strand.
ATAATACCAGTAGAAAATATTTTATCCATTATATTATTCAAGGCCTAATTGATTATGAAAATTTCTATATGAAAGTATAATGTGATTGTATCACTATCTATTTTAAAATTGAAAAGCTTCATCATTATAAGATGTATCAAACTACTTATGTCATTGTCCATTCTAATAGATATAATTGGTAAATTGATGGTCTTATTGATGAAATCTGATCTCCAAATTGTTACACAAAAATATGTTAAAGGAAAAGTCATCACAAACCAAATCATGGTGGCTTCTCTACCAACGATAAATCACCTTAAAGATACACTTCCTAATGAAGGAACAAATTTTATTGAAGGTATTAACCAATAAATATCACTCAAAGATTATTTCATAACTTCATTACTGATCTAAAAGAAAATAACCAAGAAGAAACTGATCTTACTCTTACCACTGAATCTAAAGTATTCACTAAAGAATTACTATAAGTTACAATTTATTTATATGAAGACACTTGGACACTTAAATTTGATGGTAAAAAATGCCTTAAAGGATCTAGGTCAGGCTGTATATTAACCAAACCACATGGAAAAATCATAACTCTAACATTTTTGTTAAATTTTGATGTCACCAATAATATGGTTGAATATAAAGCTCTAATATTAGGCATGAAATCTACAATTGATTTAGACATTCCATATCTACATGATTTGGGTGACTCAAAACTCATATGTCATCAAGTTAGTGGATATTTTCAATGTAAAAGTGATAACCTTATCACATATAATCAAATTTCCACTACACTTGCCAAAGAGTTTGCTTCTTTCACTATTGAACCTATCTCATGAGGATAAAATGCTATAACTGATTCTCTTGATTCATCAACATCTCTATTTCACCCTCATCAAGTACTTCATGATTTTTAATTATTTATTTAAATAAGGAAAACACATTATTATTTATACAATAAAAATGATTATTTAATTTTTCACATAGAGGTTGTTACTATTTGATATAACCCATGGTACAAAAACTTAATACAATTTATTAAGTATCAAATATATATTAGATTCTCATGAAAAAAACTTGAATTCAAAAATAAACTTTGAAATATGTACTTAGAAACAAAACCCTTTATTATCATAATGTATAAGGAATTTTATTTTGTTGTGTCATGCTATAATAATTTTGTTCTCTCCTTGAATAAGTACATGGGGGAATTTGTAGTGGTCACTATAATAGCCATGCAACAAAATACAAACACCTATGCATGGGTTATTTTTAGCCTACTCTTAAAAAATATGCCATTATTTTTTAATAAAAATTTTAACCCTTTTCAACTTCACGATGATCTCATACATTCTCCTCCAGTCAAAATTCAAAATGTAGAGTCTCCTTGGGCATTCTTTATGTGGGAATTAGATCTTATTGGTAAATTACCTAGATCACAAGATGGTAATGTGTTAATTATTACTACGACTAAATATTTTACCAAATGGGTGGAAGACATGCCTCTTGTTAATGTTATTGGTATTACTATTTATAAATTCATTCTAAATCAAATCATATGGCATTTTGATTTCCTCGTACCATTATTTTTGACAATGGTATCAACTTCAAAAACAAAGATATAAAACAACTATGTGCAAAATTAAAAAATATGCATAAATTTTAAACATATTATCATCCTCAAGTAAATCATCAAGTATAAGCCACTAATAAAATTCTAAAAAAAATCTTACATAAAAATTATAGAGAATATCATACTGATTGGCATCTCCATCTTTACCTTGCACTTTTGGCTTATCACACTACCATACACACTGCTATTGGGGCAACACCATTTTCATTAGTATATGATTTTGAATCTATGTTATCTTTAGAAGTTGAGATACAATACTTCTGAATCTCTCTTCATGGTATTATTCCTAACTATGAATTATGTGAAGCTTGTCTCCGTGATTTATATTTCATTGATGAGTGATGCATGGTCTATTTACAAAATAATTACCCATACAAGACTCCCATTGATAAACAACATAATATAAAGGTCAAATTCAAAATTTTTAATACATGTGATCTAGTTCTGAAGTTATATTATACAATTGAAAAAGAAGGTAAGTATGCCCAAAAATGGTGGGGTCCTTATCTTGTAAAAAATATCTTTGGTCCTAGTACTTATAGATTAAAAACTAATGGACATATTTTTGAATAACCTAATAATGCTAAATTTACAAAGAGATATTTCACATAAAATATTTATCATTTTCACATAATTTCATATATTTTATGTACTAACACTTATTGCATGTCTCATATAAAGTCCTACAAAGATCTATAACATATATTTCTCATTTATAGCCTTAGTTATTACCTTGGGTCCTTTGGTCTATATTTATTATTTTTATTTTAATTCATGATTTGCGTAATAAGACCATAGATAGGACCTAGCCATCCTCATGAACATGTTTTTATTACTCATTCTAATTTTCACTCTCTTTTTCTTTTTGTGAGTTGTAGTATAAAACCTTGGATAGGACTAGGCCTTCTTCACAAAAAACATTTTTATATTTTAACCTAATTTAGTTTATATTTAATGAGTTTTAGTGTAAGACATTGTATACGACCAATATTTCCACATAAAATTTACAAAATTTCAAAAAATACCTTTGAAACGAAGTGTTTTTCATAGAAATTAGGGTAATTGTTAAAGATTATGACTTCATACTCTCAAAATTAGTTATGTTTCTTTTGTGGTAAGAAATTTAAACAAAATATTTTTGCGTGTTTCCCTACACTTACACTATTTATTATGATATGGAGTCATGTTTACCTGTCATTGTATCATTTGTACATTCTCACATTTATTTGTGATTTGAGATAACTCAATCATTTCATTTTCACTCTCATCTTTTCCCTAATATTCATTCCACTTTAGGCATACTAAGGTTAGATTCAAGACAACATTTCTATTTAACATTCAAGTACAAGACTATTAGAAACCTTTCTCTCTAAGTTATTTTATTTTGATATCAAGTCTAAGTTTTCTAGTGATAGTAATTTTTAACACCCATATTGGTTCTATGAATATGTATGGAGGAGGAATATAAAAAGAAATAAAATTTTAAAAGCTAAATCATTTAAAACAAAATACAATGATAAAAGGCATCAATAAATATTCAAAAGTTAAAATCACATAAAAATATGTGATTATCAAGCACTCTTCTATTCCATTCTAAGCTCAAAATACATAGTTGGCTTCATGATAGAGCTGAGATCCATTAGGGTGTGGTAGGCTAGGAGAATGGGATAGGAGATTTAAAGAATTTACATATTGTTACCTACTTTCTCATGTAAGTACCCAATCTTCATAATAAACTGATAGATTTGTAAGAGGTTTTGATGAATAGGGAACACATTGTGGTAAAGTAGGTCCATTTTACTTTTCATGCATATTAAATTCATGAGATGATATTTATAATTCACTAGATGACCCAAATTTGTGTGGCTAATACAATTTCTATGTAGTCCTTAATGTTATAAGTCTTGTTGTTTTACCAAATCAATTTGAGTGTCTTGATTTTGATAAATATTTTTATACCTTCATAACAATTACATTTCAACCACCACCCATTTCATTTTCCCCTTGAAAGAAAAACTTGTTTCTTAATCTGTTTCCCAAATTCTATTTTCCCTATTATTCATCACTTCTCAAAAACATGCTTCTAATAGTTTTATTTTGGTTTAGTCTATCTGAAGAACAAAAAATATATTTTTAAGTGACTATGCAATACTTATTTTCACATTGCCTTATCTTTCTAGGATTTCCTTGATTTCATTTAAAAATTATAAATTTCTTTGTCACTCTTTTTGTAGATAATCTTGTCCCATTTCTTTATTTCAATTTTTCCATTGTTGAGTGAGTTTGGATTGTTACTTCTCACTCATCAACCAAGTTTTTTTACTTCATTCTATTTTTCCATATTTTTATAAATATTGTTTGTTACTTATTTTACATACATGTTGGATTTATTATTTTTGTTTTGTGTGTTCTTAGTTTTATCTGGTTTGTTAATTTTCTTACCTAAGGTAAAATTTTTTGAGTTGGTCAATCATTTAATAGACTTGAATTTTGAGTTACCTAATTTAATCTCATTTTATCCACTTTTCCTTGGTCTTTTTGGTTCTAACTTAGCATTTATCACCCTAGCTTACAAATTATCCATGTTATTTATTCAATTATGCAAAGTTTCTTTAATTTGATTTCCCTATGATTATTTACCTTTTATTTTTAGTTTTATATCCCTAGGGTTTATCCAATGCAATTAATACGCCCTCCATGATCAAGACTACAAATACAATAGGAAACCATTCAATAATAAAAGTAAGTTAAGGTCAATATATGATACTTTCATTTATTTCCTTCTTGTCATTTACATTTATGATTTTTAATATAATATTATAGCTCAAAGTTATGTGTTGCTATGTTATTTTACTAAAGCACCATCCCATGTTATAATTGCATGACACATGATGACATTTTAGTGGGGAATATGTATAAAAATAATATTTATAAAATTTATCAATTATTGATGTTTTCTTTCTTGTAGGAACCCATAAAATATTAATCTCTCTAAGTACAAGCCCTAAAGGGTGTACCTGGAATGGGGTTGGAAGACCTTTAGTGCTTCACAGGATTGTTGGTCTATATACCATTACCTAAAACCATAAAATATACTCTTATACAATTACATAAATAATAAAAACCTATTTATACACTCCCTTAAGTAATTCACCACCTAAAATTGCCCCTACCTAAGAAAAATTTGTTTTACCCACTATTTCTACTATGCCAACCTATTCAACCTTTTTGGGAATTAAACATATGTTACAAAACTCTATTGGCCCAAGATGACATAGTTCAATGCCTAACAACTCTATTTCCCACCAAACAAGGTCAACCCAATCGACTGTGTTAGTAAAAATAATAAGAGAGTTTAGGGTAAATCCATGGCTATAAATACCCTTTAAATTCATTTTTAAATGGAGGATCATTCGATGGTGCATCATCATATATTTTAAATTTGATTATACTACGAATAGGAGGTTTCATTTCTTAAGTTTTTACTTTGGATAAGTAGCACTTGTCTTATGGAGGTCTTGGATGCATAAGAGAAGTCTTGCATCCTAGAGTTGATTTATCCTTGTGATCCTTACAAGCCACAACAACCTCTTACAAAGAAACATTAGACAAGGGAGGGATTGAGGCATGATAGGTTCATTCCACAAGCTATACTCATATTCCTTCATATTTTGATAAGTAGATGTTATATAATTAATGGATTAAATTATATCTCTCCTTGCTTAGATCATTTATATATTATAGAATTTTATTTGCCTATTTATTTTCCTCCCTATTTATTCAACAAGATTTAGGGAGCACTAGATTGTGTTGCATATTCATTTACTAGATTATCTCGCATGTTTATTTAATATATTAAATTTCTTACTTATACTAGAATCATAATACATGTATATGGTTATCACATCATGGAATTTGATAAGAGGCCTTGGAAACCACTTCTTTTACATTGTGTGATAAAAGATCCCTTAGTTTAGGTTTAATGGATGCATTATTGGTCATGAATCATATATAAAAAATTATTGCTAAGTGTATTGTTACTTTATTACCTTCTCTGAATTTAGATATTAATGAGTAGGATAAGTTATAGATGTATCATTTTTCATTTACATAAACCTATATCCCTAATCTCTTTCCTTTTTATTTACTTAGTAAATATATATGTTATACTTATTTTTGGATCAGTGTGTATGTTTTCTCACATTATTTTCCTAGGTTTCAAAATTCCTAGAATAGAATATTATAGGGTGTTTAATTTATGACCTTGTCTAAGTTGTACTTCCCTAGAATGTAATAAAAATCAACCATTTAGAATTTATATCTTGTTTAGTCTATTTTATTTACATCTTACATATTTATTACCTTTGAATGTGGTTTTATTATATCCTTGATACCTCTTTCCCATATGTTTCTTTACACTATTGATATTATTGTTAGACCTAGTTAGACCCCATATCCCATATATTAGGCATATGATTTGTTATCTTATACCATTAATACAATATATGGATTACCATCTATTAGATACATAAATATTTACAACATTTGGTTATGTTTCCTCGATATATTTTCATGTGCAAAGGATTTGGTTTTATCTTTACTTATATTCTAATATATATAGAGAGAAAGAGGATCACTACATTAATAAGTATAGCACACATAAAAACCCCACCCTGCATACTATAGAATTTATAAACATATATAAAGAGTGGATTAAAACCAAAACATGACACTAAAAATTTTATATAAAAAACTCTATACGTGGATGTTTCAAAATGGTAAAACAAACTCACAATCTATTCAATAACTAAACTATAATACCTAGTCAATGTTCTTGTCATATAATTTCAATATCATTATCTTCCTAAGAATAACCTTGATAACTTCATTAATTCCAAAAAAATATATTAAGATCTTACCCATGATATCATTAAGAGGTGGAAGTATTTAGTGTATAAATTGGATAATAGCACGAGTGAAGAAATCCTCTTTAAGCTTTTCATTACCATTCTAAGCCCTAAATACTAATTGGAAGCAACATCCTCCTCTCCTAATATTTTTGAATAAGCATTTTATCAAAATAAATGAATATATGATCTTATGAAATAATTTGAACCTTCTCAAATATATAATAATCATTATTTGAAAATAACCACCAACACTATGTAAACTAAAACATCACAAAGATAAAATCACCAATCATCTAAATCAGGAGTGTTTTATTCCTCAAATAATCCAAATAATCCAAGCCCAACCCACCCTTTTTTTGATTCTCCAAGTGATATAAAAAAAGGATACCAACATCTTAACCTATGAGTTTTGATCTTTTTTATATTCTACCAATAGTGTAACATCTCACTAAGTTTTTTTTTGGCATGTTAATTTAGGTCTTTCTCATGAAAAATATTGTAACCTCAAGAAAATTACTTATGACCTTATATTAGGTGATAAATTAATTCATGAAGTTATTATTGAAAATGATTATAAATAATATATGAAATATTACAAATAATAATAAAATAAAACAAATTAATATTAAGCATAATGTTAACCTTAAAATTTAAAAAAAAAACCCAACAAACTTCTAATCCTACCATTATGTTGTTCCCAAAATCAACTACACTCATTTTTGGAAAAACCCCTATGAAACTTGTCTGTTTCATGTTTTTCTCTCTAAGTTCATTTTTCGAGACAAGTTTTTCTTATTCTCACATTTGCTCAACTGACATCGTTTGAAGTTCATAACATTCCTTTATTACATTTTCCTCAAAATGCAAAAATTGTTACGATCTCGATGCAACCAGGAGAGAGAGTTTTCATTTTTCCAGAGTTAGCTTTTTTTCTAGCATTTTTATGCAAGGGCGGCAATTTTTACCGCCACTAGATTTGCTTTGTGTCTTCATGCAAAAGAGACATTTTTCATTTCCCTTGCATCTATCATGCAAGAGAAACAAAATTTTCCACCCTTGCATCCTTTTAATTACTTTCATGCAAGAGTGGCTAATTTCACTGCACCTGCATATCTTTTCAAACGTCCCATGCAAGGGCAACAATTTTTGCCGCCCCTGCACTACCTCAATTTTCACATGCAACATTTATGGCCATGCACATCAAGTGGTTAGGGGTGATTTTTTCACCAATTTAATATCTTTTTTCCCCTTTTTGATCTATTTCTTCCATTCCTCCTCCTGCCCTCTGCCTCTGGATGATCAAGCAAGTGAGAGGAAGCATGTTTTCGCTGAATTCAAGCCTCATCTCATGTTATTTTTTAGGTAGGTATTTATTTTTGATTTTGATTTTGTTTTTCTTTTCTCTTTCTTGTTATTTCTCTCTCCTTGTTTAGTTTTCTTTTATTTTCCTCTTCTTGCTCATTGAATGAAGTGTTTCTCCCCCCACCACGCCTCAAGTCTCCCCTCTTCTTCAATCTACTCTCTTTACCTGTTCGATTGATGTTGCGGTGGAAAAATATACCACCCTTAGAAAACTCAAACCCTTTCCATGTGTTAGGGTGGAAAAATTTGCCACCTTCACACATCTATATTCTTTTCCCTATGTAAAGGTGGCAAATTTTTCCACCCTAACACATTCTGTGCCTACCCGGAATCATGTATCGATGGCATTTTTTGCCACTGATGTAGTCCACCCAAGATAAGTGTAAGGGTGGAAAAAATTGTAGCCATTACACCAAACTTTTTTATCAGGTGCATGTGTGGTGATTTTTTCCATCCTTACACATTACCCCTCCAACATGCATTGGTGGTGATTTTTACCACCGATGCATCCCCTGATCACCCGACGTGCATAGGTGACAATTTTTGCCTCTTATGAATGCAAAGCTTCTTCCACATGCAAGGGTGGTATTTTTTGCCACCCTTGCATTCCTTCTCCATTTTTCTCTAGCTCTAGGGAATTTTCATTTTTTCCATCTTTCGTGCTCACTCCCCTTTTCCTCTCACTTTCCAACCTACTTGCACCTCGACCCTTTCAAGCACACTTCCTTGGTCATGATCACTCGACGTGTAATTTCCCTAGATTGCCAATCTTTCCCTAATTATGCAATCATGACTCTTATCATAGTTTATCCTAGAGATCCTCCTTCATCAATGTACTCTCAACAAAGGCTCATCCTGATGACTGAAGCTTCTCCAAAGAAGTCGAAGGTAATGAAGTATCAGTATCAAAGTGTTTTCCCAATCACCTCAGTCACTTCTAATGTCAACGACATTAGAGACATAGAGATCAACCACATGGATATGTCTGACTTCATGGAGAGAACCAAGGTGAAAAATCCAAGCTCAAAAATAAAAAGAATAACTAAGATCAATATTCACCTAGTCTCCTCTTTTCCTATAGTGGTGCATCACACTGAGTTCATCCTCTAGTGCACCCAATTATATAACAAAGAGACCAAGGTAGTGTCAGATGCTAGTGGCAATGTAATAATTCAATTAGACCCTAAATTTATTGATAAATTTTTTATGTGCCCTCCTGCTACTAAAGTATTGAAGATCAACTTCATTGAAGCACAGAAGGAATATGACAAAGATCCTGAGAAGGCGAAGAAGGTTATCAACAATAGATGGCTCAAGACTCCCAGAGCCAACTTGTCCAGATGGCCATAGAATTTTCCAAGAAGTGATTTTATAGAGGAAGTTGGTGACTTAATTACTCTTCTCAATAGAGTATGAGGTCTACCATCTTCTTCTCAATTCCATGAATGGATGTATCCATTTATCAAGATAATTTTCCAAGGGAAACAAGTCATCTTCTGGGGTGAAAAAATTAGTAATGTTCTTCATGAGCAATTGAAAAAAGTGTCTACTACTTTGAAGTTCTATATGACTTCATACTTGGTATACATTGCAGCTTCCATGAGAACCTTTCTAAGTTTGACGTTAGAGGGAGATAGAAAAAACACCCCTGTGTATCAATATTACCCTTAGCTAACACTAAAGGGATCAATCCATAGTTTTAGGAGGGTAAATGATGCCTTCTTCATAGTATTTTTGTGTCTTTTTAATACTTAATTGGAATAAAAGAGAGTATGAGATGAAGCCTGGACTGTCATCAATGATTTCAACTACATGTTTTTACAATTCCCTACCTTTTGTTATCTCTAGGTTGCCTTTTTCCAAGGCTATCCCTATATGCTCTCCAGATTTCCTTCTAAAAAATTGGTCCTAATGGAGTTTTGTAGACATATTATTGTCATACACAATAAACAAATGGAACTTAAGAAACTAGGTTTTAGGTTCCCAATAGAAATTGGTAGATACTTGGTTTTGACTACTACCAAAGCAAGGGTAATGGAAACCGAAATGCAATTGGTCACCATGAAGTAGTTCAAAAGAAGGGCCAATTTTGACTACAGGGGTGTTAAGGACATGATCAGAAGGAAGACTCAATTTTATGAGTCCATGATCAAAGACATCTAGATAGATTTGAGGACAACAGAAGATATCAAAAAAATGGACAACAAACTATCTCTAGAGCAAATTGAATATCTAGGGCTCGCTAATATTCCTCCAAATCTGGTAGATGACAAAGATCTAATTAATAGTAGATACCTAGCTAAAAAATTTGCTAACTCTCCTCTTCCTCTAATTCAATGGTCTCAAAAAGAGTTGACCTCTTTAAGGATGAGATTTGAACCAATATTGGCTAACACCAATGATTGGCTAGTGAACAAAGGGATCACATTGAAGGAATTAATCACAAGATCAAAGGCCAAATTCTAAGAAGAGACAAGGAAGATAGAAAAAAATAGAACCAATAATAAAAGTGATGTTCCTTCTCCTTGTAGGCCCCACAAGCCTAGGATCATCTTTGTGTCAAATAAATTAAAGGTTATTGAGAAAGAGCTAGAGTCAACAGATATGGGGTTTGAGGAACAAAGCACCCAAGAACAAATGCCAAATTAGATGGAAACAAATGACAAGCCTAAAAATCAATAGGAGATAGAAACTCTATCTCCATAAGAGAGGGCACAACCAGTTGTAGGAGTTTCTTCTTCTCCACCCCAATCCCTTATTGTAACTCCTTTGCCCATTTCTCCCATCAGTATTCCTTCCTCTGGAGCTACCTCTCCTTCTATATTTATTTTTGGTGACCCTCAAGGCACTTTTGGAGATGTTATTTGATCATCTAGATCCATCCCTACTCTTTCATCTCCTTCTTGTAACATCGGAGACACTTCCACCATGGACTAGTTAGCGGTCAATACAATTTTGCTTGATATTACACCTGCTACACCCACTATGCCCATTGTTCCCACCAGTAGTGTAGATGTTACTCTAGTAACACCAGCTATAGGGACTATTGCTACTATAAGTGCTTCTACTCTCCTGCCTTGGTTATCAACTTTCACACCTAAAAGGAAAAAGCAAGCCATCTCTCCAGATGACTTTGACTTAGGTAAAATAGTACCAGTGAAAGATAAGACCCCCAAAAAGCCCAAAATCCTTTTAAAAATGATTGAGGATAAGGGGAACAAATTTTTGGAGATAGCCAAACCTCTACAGGATGCAACCTTAGAGAATTTTGACATGAGCAGCTACTCCATTTCTTGTGTCAAGTTAGGGAAAATAACTCACGAGGGCACAAAGAGCGATCTACAGTCTGCAATGGATATCATGGTCCAAAAATTTGATAAAGAGAGATAGATGAAGGATTATTACAAGGTAGAGGTGGAATAATTGACCACTGTAGTTAGGAGATTCACTTTCACCCCTGAAGCATTAACTCCATAGGCCTTCTTCATAGATGATCTTGTTATCGAAAAAATAGAGAAGACCTACCTAAAAGGAAAAGTACTTGAAGATTACATAGATAAGATGCATGCACAAGGAATTTCCTTGCTTATAGAGGTGGCTGAGAAGATAGGGAAAATGAAGAAAATGAGGACAGATTTAGAAGACCTTATCTCTCTTATTTCTCAAGATATTGATAGCACAAACAAATATCTTAACAAGTGGATAGAGATGAAAGCTCTGAAGAAATATACCTTAGTATCAATCAGTGTCATTTCCAACAAAGATTCATATATCAAAATCAAAGAATCACTAATATACATGATCTAGGTACTTAAGGAGTTGATCAGTGACATTGAATCTTTCAAGGATGCCAGTGAAAAAAGTGACACTAGCATGTTGAACAGATTGGAGGAATTGCCTTGCAGACTCACCTCTCAAGATAACCAATTCCTATCAGCGAAGGAAATGATTCTAGAATTCAAAGATATGATCCAAAGGGAATTTGAGGAGAAAGCATTTTCAATGACTTCTATGGATAACATTTTAGATAATTAGTTAACTCTAGATAATTTAAGAACCAGGTTAACTAGTCATGCAAAAGCAATCACAGCAGTAAAAGATGCTACAATCAGAGCTAAGATAATTTTCAGAAATACTATTATGCTAGACAGTATCAGGATACAGGAATCTATCACCATGTATGATGCTCATCTGAAGAAGTATGGTGGCAAGAGTTGAACTATTCCTCCATACTCTCTTCTTCATTCTTCTCATGTACTTTGTAATTGACTTGGGAATTCACACATGTAATTTTGTCATGTGTAAATACATGCACTTTTGTAATATGTAATTACATGTAAAAATATAAAAAATGTCCCAAAGTCAACGCTGACTCATCTTTGACTAGGTTTTCAATATTTTAGTCTTTTTCTATTTTTGAAGGTTTTTCCCTATATATATAGAGGGAACCTCTTTTGTAAAGGGGTCTGGATTATTGAGAGAAAAAACTCTACCAAAATTGAGATACTTCTTGAGACTTTGTACTCAGCTTGTAAATCATATTTTGTTGAATGAATGAGAAACAGGTTAATTTTAGACTTTGTGTTGAAATAATTTGTGTTACTTAGGAAATAGTTCTTATGTCCTCTTTCTTGATAATCTCTCATTCTTTTGATTGAATAAGCAAAGTGTGTGCGTGGGATTATCTAAAGACAATTCTAAAGGATAAAATAAAGACTTTGAGTTGCTTTTATCTTTGTGATATTTTTATCTATTGTAGTTTTAGGTGAAGACTTTGAGCTTTAATTCACTCTACTATTACGTGTGCTCTAAATTAGTGAAGGAGGCAACCAAAGACTTTGTGCATTCATGGGTTTTCTTGTGGACTTAGTTACTACTCCAGGAGATTTTCTGCTATGAGCTGAATACCATTTCTAAAAGAAGAGGAATGCTTTCAGTCATCAACCAAGATCTCTCTTTTGTCCTGTGAACATCATCTCTGAAAAAAGAGAGATGGATGGTGTTATCCTACCTCAAGTATTATTTTTTGCTTATTTATATACATATAGAACATATAATTAATCTATAGGGAATCTCCCTTTGATGAGAGGAGAGATTTATCTCATTAGGATGTGGTAAAACCACACTTTTTTTCATATAAATATCCTTTTACTGTGGTTGATATACCCATTTTGCCATCAGTTAGCTAACAAAAAAATATTCACCCAACAGCTTTTGGTGACCTCGCTGGGGACACAGTAATTTTGTATATTTTGGAACCCCAAGTTTTAGATTGAAACATCACCTATGTCTTACCCATTATCATTATAACCTTATCCATGCATTCTACTGTGGAAGAATGAACTGCTCCAGTGATTTCCCATTGTTAATTTTTCATCCCCAGCCTTGTGCAATAGTTTTTGGCAACTCTGCTGGGGACTACAAACATGCATTTTGAATCCTCAAGCTTCAACTTGAAGCATCTCCAGTTCCTTTTTCATTTTACACTCTGGTAGATCCACTGTACATGTGAGGCTATAGAGCTCAAGGTATTGTTGATCCCATATTCAATTTGGTGCGACAAACTAATTTTGATATTTTTCCTCCACCATCTCGCCTTCAGTGAACTAGGAGTTTCCCTCCTACCAACGCTAGATCCCCCATACCTGGTGAAGCTTCTAGTCTCAATACTGGTAAGGTTTTGTCTATATTGACCTCACCAAAATTTGTTATCCCACCATTTAATCATCTTATCATAATGGCCCAAGGTCCTTGGGGCAACTCCTTTAGTCCTCTCAATTTGACCCCACCTTTACACGAACTACCTCATAGTTTGAAAAATAATTTCCCTAAATTATATGGTGATGAGAAGGTTCATCCTAATGAGCATATTTCTACCTTCTCTATAGCATGTGATGTAATAGGTGTGGAATATGAAGATGTGGCAGTAAGAATTTTTGTATAAACTTTACAAGGCGCTACCATGGATTAGTTTTACCACCTTCAAGCTTGAACTATAACTGACTGGAATACACTCAAATCCAAGTTTGAGGCTAGATTTAAACCTATTGAAGATGCACATGCCTTTTTTGCTTAGCTTACACAAATGAAGAAGGAACCCCATGAGCCCATGAGGTATTTCATAGCAAAATTCAATAAGCTAAGAAATTGAATTCCTACGATCGCTCAGCCCATGCCGGAGAATCTCAAGTGCTTTTTCATCAACTCACAACTTCTTGAAGTAAGTTTTCTATTGAGACGGGATGGCCCTATGGATCTTGTTATGGCTCAAAATTTGGCTACTGAGATTGAGGATGATCTTATCCTATCAGGTAAGATAAGAAAAGACTAATAAAAATAAATTTTCTTCATCTGCTGAAAGTTCTTCTACGAGCACCACAGATCCTATGGTACAAAAATTGACAAATAAATTGTTAGATTTGAAAAGACAAATGGCCCAAGGTATGTCTACTCCCACTTTTTAGGATATACCAAGAAGAATATTTCAAAACCAGTCATATCAAGGCAATGCTGCCAAAAACCAAGGGCAACCAAACTGCCTGCCTCCCCCACATGGGAAGCTTGCCATTGAAGCATCACCTGCTAATTCAATAGTTGGTTACCTTGAAGTTGAATAGGATTTCTCACTCCTACCTGACTTGGAATAACAATATGACACTAATCTCTTTGAAGAACAAGAAGAAGAATTAGTTGGTGACTCCAATATCAGTTTCTTAGATTATCAGGATGAAGCTGGAAGTAAGAGAGAAGTGTTGGATGGATCCTATGCTTTTTTTACTAGATCTCAAAACTATTCAACTCAACAAGCTAACAAATAAAAAGTGGGAGGAGAACATCATCCAATAATTTATATCACTAAATGAAGGACTTCACTGCCTTTCCAACCAAAATATCAGGTAGCTAACAAAAAAGTAAGTACCTTAAACTATCCCATACCTTCTGCTTCTATTTCTCAGACTAGTGCCACACCCACTAAAGATCAAGATTATGGGCCCTCTTCCCCTACCTCTAGCTCATTTTAATTATTTGATATAATTGATTATGAAAAAAAGAGTAATATTCAAATGACCGAGATTGAGTACTTGCGAGCCAATCCTGAACAATTTAATAGATTGGTTGATTACGTGAAAAGTAACATTGTTCCCATAGGACAAGATTTTTCAAAGGTGACTCATGACTCTTCCAAGAATAAACTTACCCAAAATAATCTTGTTGTTACTACTCCTAATGCTCCCAGGAAAATAGGACCTTTTTATGTTTCCCTATTGATAAATGGTTATAAACTGAGTAACTACATAATAGACTCTAGCGCTTCTAATAATGTTATGCCTACCAAGGTAGTAGATTCTCTTGGTCTTACTTTGACTAAAACTTTTAGGAGGTGATTTTTTATGGAAAACAAGAAAGTCCCACTCCTAGGTTAAATCAAAGATGCTCAATTTGCATTTGTAACTTTTCCAGAAAAAAGAATCAAAATGACGGTCCTAGTGGCTGATGTTCCAGCCTCTTACAACATCCTTCTTGGCCAAAATTTCTGCAAGGATGTTGGTGGTGATCTAAGCATGGACTTGTCTAAGGTGAGGATCCCAGTCAAAGGTGTTATAAAGAGATTGCTTCTTGAAAAGGAAGCAAAATATGTGGTCACCCAATCATCAACACTTGAAGCTCAAATTTTATTTGAATCTTCAGGCATGGGTAACTAATTTCTATCTACAAACGAAGTTCATGAGGCATTTGATGAAGCTCCTGCAAGTGACAACCTAGAAATACATTCAACTAGATCAGCAAAATAATTGGTGGAGTGTAGTACCAATATCTTCACCCCAAAATGAAAAAGGATCTAGATAAAAATCAGTATCAAATGGGGTATAGATTCTAGAATTTGATGGCAGATGATCTTCTACTGGCTCAGGTGTAGGAATTGTGTTTATATCTCCTCAAGAAGATATTTTCCTTCATCTTACAAGTTACAGTTCAGCAATGCCAACAACACAGTTGAGTATGAATCCCTGTTGCTTGGGTTGAATACTACTCATGACAAAGATATAAAACTCCTTCATGCTAAAGGAGATGTCAAACTTAAGAAACTTGTATCAAACCAAGAATGTAAAATTGTGCCACTATCGCAATTTAGTCTGGGATCAAATTGAAATCTTTGACAATTTCAACATCTCAACTGTACCTAGAGAATTCAATGACTGGGCTAATACATTGGTTGTTTCAACTACTATCTTGGTCCCCCACCTAGAATTTAAAGGAAACAAGTACACTATTGAATTGGTATTTCGACCAAGTGTACCTGATAATGCCAGTCATTAGCAAGTATTAAACAATGACAATCAAATCATTGGATTCTTGGAGCAAAAGGATAGATTTGAATGGCTGCATTTTGAAGGCAGTGAAGTCAGAAGTGTGAGCCAGCTTCTAAATCAAATATAGATGTAGGTGAGGAGTTCCTAAAACTTAAAGGGAATAAGATTCCTAAAGGCCTAGTTTCCTTTGAGAAGCTGTTTGATAACCATGATAGATTCATCAAACAATAGTAAACAGATTCAATCTCCTCTCAAGAGTTTGATCAAGTATCTCTAGGAACCAAGGGAGATCCTAAAATGGTGAACATTAGAAAATGCTACACTCCTGAGGATAAACTCAAGTTCACTTATCTACTCCATTAGTACATAGACGTCTTAACATACTCCTATGATGACCTGAAGTCACTCAGGCCTAATAAAATTTGCCATGACATTCCTCTCAAGGCTAACTCGATGCCTTACAAGCAAAAGTCTAGGTAGTATAATTTGAAAATATCAAGTACCATTTTATCTGAGATATAAAAAATGCTAAATTCCAGGATAATATTCTCAATCCATCACTCCACATGGATTGCCAATATAGTGCTTGTAAGGAACAAGAATGGTGAAATTTGCATTTGTGTAGATTTTAAAAACTTGAATCAGTCATCCTTAAAGAATAACTATCCTCTGTCTATCATGGATCAAGTTATTCAGAAGGTGATTGGTTTAAAAATGTTATCAATGCTAGATAGCTTCTCAGGATATAATCAAGTTGAAGTTGGAAGAGTAGACCAACATAAGACTACCTTCACCACACCTTGGGGCACCTTCACTTATCGAAGAATGCCATTTGGTCTGATAAATGTAGGTGCCACATTTTAGAGAGCAATGGACCTCACTTTCAAAGATGAAATGGGTAAGTTCATTGTAGTATACCTGGATGATTTAATAGTCTTTTCCAAGCATCGTTCGGATCATGTACATCATTTACAACAAGTGTTGGAATGTTTCTGCTATAATGACAATTATTTGAATCCCAAGAAATCTATTTTTGGGGTAACAAAAGGGAAACTTCTCAGGCACATTGTATCCTAATAAGGCATTAAAATTGACTTAGAAAGAATCAAGTCCATCTAGGAGCTTACCCTACCCACAAGTAAGACTGCGGTTCACTCTTTCTTCAGAAAAGTGAATTTTTTACGAAGATTCATCCCTGAGTTTGCTGAGAAAACTCAACCACATTGTCAACATGATGAAAGGCAAAGCCACCTTCAGGTGGAATATAGAGGTCAAATCAGTGTTTGAAGACATCAAAAAATCAATCGCCCATGCACTAATTCTAGTTTGTCCAAATTACACAAAAGACTTCATAATATATAGCTACGCTTCTGAGCATACACTTTCGGGTATTTTGGTTCAACAAAACCTAGAAGGTGTGGAATCTTCTATTTATTTCATGAACTATCTGCTCAAAGCTCATAAGATAAAATAATCAAACATGGAGAAGCATGCTTATGTTGTGGTTAAAGCGGTGAAGCATTTTAGGTTTTATATCTTGAATTCACATACTATGGTTTTGGTGCCTGATACAACAGTGAAGTCCATTCTAACTCAACAGGAGTTTGGTACAAAAAGAGGTAATTGGATTTCTAAGATTTAGGAGTTTGATATTGACATCAAACCTACCAAACTTGTGTAGGGAAAAGGCCTCTGCCAATTGATTGATGATAATATCCCCAAGGAAGATGAAAATGAAGAATTGGAGATCAAAGACGTGCCTATGGTCCTCTTCATTCCCACTACTGATGAGTGGTATTTAGACATTGCCCATTTTCTAACCTATGGTAAGTGTCCCACTCATCTATCCTATAAAGAAAAATGGAATGTTAAATTAAAGGTTGCTAGCTATGTCTTGTGGGATAATGATTTGTATAAGAGCAACCTTGATGGGGTATTTCTTTGCTACGTCGATAAGGTGTAACAAGGTAAGATTTTTGAGTATTTACACAATTTGGCCTATAGGGGACATTTTTCTATGCCAGTAATAGCCCATAAAATCATACAAGCAAGGTGCTATTAACCTATGTTGTTTCAAGATGCTTACAAATGGGTGTGTAGGTGTGAATTGTGTCAGCAGGCTGCACTACCCCTCAAGCCAATGGTATTTAAAGAACCTTTTCAATAATGGGGTATTGAATTCATTGGCATAGTTAACCCATCTTCAAGTGTTGGGCATGATTATGTGCTTACAACAACTGACTACTTTACTAAATGGGTGGAAGCCATCCCAACTAAGCATGGTACTTCAGAAGTGGTATGTAATATTCTTAAGGAAAATAGTATTTCCTAGTTTGGGGTTCCAACTAAGATTGTAACAGATAATGCAGCCTGTTTCTATTCTTATGAGATTACTCAATTTTGATTTTATTATGGAATTACCCTATCCCATACTTCTGATTATTTTTCACAAGGGAATGGCCAAACAAAATTGAGCAACAAGAACTTGGTTACTATTATCAAGAAATTGGTAGATGATAATCAGAGGACTTGGCACAAAGCATTGTTTGATACTTTTTGGGTAGATATAATTACCCCCAAAAGGGCCATAGGCATGTCATCATTCCAAATTTTGTACAGCTTAAATGCAGAGATACCAATCACTATAGAGCTACCAGCACTCAGGTTAGCAAAGGCAATCGAAGATTCAACCTTCAAAATTTCAATTGACAAAAGGATCATGTGTCTAATCAAATTAAATGAGTAATGAACCATGGTAGTAGACCAGATTAATACACATCAGAATCAAGTGAAGAAACTTTTTGACAAGAGGGCCAAGGTTCATGATTTTCAAATTGGAGATCAAGTCTTATTGTGGGACAAGAGGAGAGAACCAAAGGGAATGCATGACAAATTTGATTCTTTGTGGAGAGGTCCATTTACCATTCATCAAGTCTGTGGTCAGAATAGCTTCTTGCTAGAGTATCAAGATGGAGTGCCATTCTCACTACCCCACAGTGGGAAGCATTTGAAGCACTTAAATCCTTAAAGTTTTAGATGAGTTCACTTGTACATTTGTATAGAATTTATGTTTTTTGTTTTCTTTTGGTTTTTCATGTCTTTTCCTTTTTGGCTTGACTCTATATCCCAATGGCTTGATGAAGGCACTTAGAGACTGGTTTCTACTCTCGTCAATCAGTTTGATCAATGGAAGTTCCCAAACAGGAGCTAGCTATTGTTCACAAAATTAGCTATGCTCATTTTTGGAACAACCCCTATGAAACTTGTCCATTTCATGTTTTTCTCTTTAAGTTCATTTTTTGAGACAAGTTTTTCTTATTCTCACATTTTCTCAACTGACATCGTTCAAAGTTCATAACTTTCCTTTATTACATTTTCCTCAACATGCAAAAATTGTTACGATCTCGATGCAACTAGGAGAGCGAGTTTTCATTTTTCTAGAGTTAGCTATTTTCTAGCATTTTTATGCAAGGGAGGTAATTTTTGCCACCACTACATTTACTTTGTGTCTTCGTGCAAAGGTGGATTTTTTTGTTACCCTTACATCTGTCATAAAAGAGCAGCAAAATTTTCCGCCCTTACATCCTTTTAACTACTTCCATTCAAGAGTGGCTAATTTTTCCACCCCTGCATATCTTTCAAACTTTTCGTGCAAGGGCAATGATTTTTTCTGCCCCTGCACTGCCTCAATTTTCATGTGTGGCATTCATGGCCATATGCATTGAGTGGTTGGGGGTGATTTTTGCCCCCATTTAATCTCTTTTTGCCCCTTTTTGATCTATTTCTTCCATTATTCCTCCTTCCCTCTACATCTGGATGATCAATCAAATGAGAAGAAGAGCATTTTCACCAGATTCAAGCCTCATCTCATGTTATTTTTTAGGTAGGTCTTTATTTTTGCTTTTTGTTTTGTTTTTCTTTTCTCTTTCTTATTATTTCTCTCTCCTTGTTTGGTTTTCTTTTATTTACCTCTTCTTACTCATTGAATGAAGTGTTTCTCCCCTCACCATGCCTTGAGTCTCCCTTCTTCTTCAATCTATTCTCTTTACCCGTTCGACCGATGTTGCAGTGGCAAAATCTATTGCCCTTAGAAAACTCGAACCCTTTCCATGTGTTAGGGTGGCCAAATTTTCCACCTTCACACATCTATATTCATTTTCATATGTAAAGGCATTGAATTTCACCACCCCAACACATTTCGTGCCTACTTGGACTCATGTATTGATGGCATATTTTGCCACTAATGTAGTCCACCCAAGCGAAGTGTAAGGGTGGCAATCACCACCATTACACTTGGATTTTCTATTAGGTGCAAGGGTAGTGATTTTTTTTGCCCTTACACATTACCCTTCCAACATGCATCAGTGGTGATTTTTACCACTGATGCATCCCCTGATCACTCGACATGCACAAGCAACAATTTTTGCCACCTATGCACGCAAGCTTCTTCCACATGCAAGGGCAACATTTATTGCCACCCTTGCATTCTTTCTCCATTTTTATAACTTTAGGGAATTTTTATTTTTTCCATCTTTCGTGCTCACTCCCCTTTTCCTCTTACTTTCCAACCTACTTGCACCTTGGCCCTTTCAAGTGCACTTCCCTGGTCATGATCACTCGACGTGAAATTTCCCCAGATTGCCAATCTTTCCCTAATTACACGATCATGAATCTTATCACAATTCTTCCTAGAGATCCTCATTCATCAACGTACTCTCAACAAAGGCTCATCCTAATGACTGAATCTTTTTTCAAGAATTTGAAGGCAATGAAGTATCAATATCAAGGTGTTTTCCCAATCACCTCAGTCACTTCTAATGTTGATGACATTAGAGACACAGAGATTAGCCACGTGAATATGTCTAACTTCATGGAGAGAACCAAGGCAAAAAATATAAGATTAGTAATAAAAAGAATAATTGAGAGTAATATTCACCTAGTCTCCTCTTTTCCTATAGTGGCACATCACACTGAGTTCATCCTCTAGTGCACAAAATTCTATAAGAAAGAGACTAGGGTAGTGTCAGATGCTAACAACAACATAATAATTTGACTGGACCCTAAATTTATTTGTAAATTTTTCATGTGCCCTCCTGCTATCGAAGTATTGAAGATTGACTTCATCGAAGCATAGAAGGAATATGGTAAAGATCCTGAGAAGGTGAAGAAGGTTATCAACAACAAATGGCTCAAGACTCCTAGAGCCAACTTGTCCAGATGGCTACATAATTTTATAAGAAGTGATTTTATAGAGAAAGTTGGTGACTTAATTGGTCTTCTCAATAGATTAAGAGGTTTACCATCTTCTTCTCAATTCCATGAATGGATGTATCCCTTTATCAAGATAATTCTCTAAGGGAAACAAGTCATCTTCTGGGATGAAAAGATCAGTAATGCTCTTCATGAGTAATTGAAAAAAGTGTCTACTAATTCAAAGTTATATATGACTTCATACTTGGTATACATTGCAACTTCCATGAGAACTTTTCCATGTTTGACGTCAGAGGGAGATAGAAAAATCACCCCTGTGTATCATTATTAACATCAGATAACACTAAAGGGATCAATCCATCACTTTAGGAGGGTAAATGATGCCTTCTTCACTATATTTTTGTCTTTTTGATCCTTAATTGGAATATAAGAGAGTATCAAATGAAGCCTAGACTGTCGTCAATGATTTCAGTTGCATGTTTTTACAATTCCCTACCTTTTGCTATCTGTGGGTTGGCTTTTTCCAAGGATATCCCTATATGCACCCAAAATTTCCTTTTAACAAATTGGTCCTAATGGATTTGTGTAGATAGATTATTGTCATACACAATAAACAAATGAAACTTAAGAAACCAGGTTTCAGGTTCCCAATAGAAATTGGCAGATACTCAGTTTTGACTACCACCAAAGCAAGGGTAATGGAAACTAAAATGCAAATGGTCACCATGAAGCAGTTTAAAAGAAGGCCCAATTTTGACTATAGGGGTGTTAAGGACATGGTCAAAAGGAAGACTTAGTTTCATGAACCCATGATCAAAGACATCTAGATAGATTTGAGGACAATAGAAGATATCAAAAAAATGGACTACTACAGACTGCCTTTGGAGCAAATTGAATATCTAGGGCTCACTGATATTCCTCCAAATTTGGTAGATCATGAAGATCTAATTAATTGTAGATACTTGGCTAAAAAGGTCACTAACTCTCCTCTTCCTCCAATTCAATGGTCTCAAAAAGAGTTGACCTCTTTAAGGATGAGATTTAAACTAATATTGGCTAACACCAATGATTGTCTAACAAACAAAGGGATCACATTGAAGGAATTCATCATAGGATCAGAGGCCAAATTCCAAGAAGAGACAAGGAAGAGAGAGGAAAATAGAACCAAGAATAAAAGAGACATTCCTTCTCCTTTTGGGCCCCATAAGCCTAGGATCATCTTCATGTCAAAGAAATCAAAGGTTTTTGAGAAAGAGCCAGAGTCAACAGATATGGGGGTTGAGGAACAAATCACCAAATAACAAATGCCAGAATAGATGGAAATAGATGATAGGCCTATAGATCAATAGGAGATAAAAACTCTATCTCCACAAGAGGGGGCTCAACCAGTTGCAGGAGTTTCTTCTTTTCCACCCCAATCCCCTGTTGCAGCTCCTTCACCCATTTCTCCCATTAGTATTCCTTCCTCTAGAGCCACCTCTCCTTCTATATTTATTTTTGGTGACCCTCAAGGTGCTTGTATATATGTTCTTCAATCATCTGGATCCATCCCTAGTCTTTTATCTCCTTCTTTTAACATCAGAGACACTTCCACCATCGACTAGTCAGTGGATGATATAGTTTTGCCTGATACTACGCCTACTACACCCAATACACCTATTGTTCCCACTAGTAGTGTAGATGTTACCCAAATAACACTATCTACAGAGATTGTTGCTATTGTAAGTGCTTCTACTCTCCTACCTTGGTTATCAAATTTCACACCTAAAAGGAAAAAGTAAGCCATCTCTCCAGATGACTTCAACTTAGGTAAAATAGTACTAGTGAAATCTAAGACCCCCAAGAAGCCCAAAATCCTTTCAAAAATTATTGAGGATAAGGGGCACAAATTTCTAGAGATAGATAAACCTCCATAGGATGCAACCCTATAGAATTTTGACATGAGTAGCTACTCCATTTCTCACGTCAAGTTAGAGAAAATAACTCACGAGGACATAAAGAGTGATCTACAGTCTGCAATGGATATCATGGTCTAAAAATTTTATAAAGAGAGAGATGAATGATTATTACAAGGCAAAGGTGGAACAATTGACTGTGGTAGTCAGGAGATTCACTTTTGTCCCTGAAGTGGTAACTCTAGAGGCCTTCTTCGTAGATGATCTTGTTATCCAGAAAGTAGAGAAAACATACCTAAAAGGAAAAGTACTTGAAGATTACATAGATAAGATGAATGCACAATAAATTTCCTTGCTTATAGAGGTGGCTGAGAAGATAGGGAAAATGAAAAAAATGAGGATAGAGTTAGAAGACCTTATCTCTCTTATTTCTCAAGATATTGACAGCACAAACAAATATCTTAGAAAGTGGATAGAGATGAAAGCTCTGAAGAAACATACCTTAGTATCGATCGACTTCATTGCCAATAAGGATTCATATATCAAAATCAAAGAATCACTAATATATAGGATCCAAGTACTTAAGGAGTGGATCAGTGACCTTGAATCCTCCAAGGACGCTAGTGAAAAAAGTGACACCAGCCTGTTGAACAGATTGGAGGAATTGCCTTGTAGACTCACCTCTCGAGACAACCAATTCCTATCAGTGGAGGAAATGATTCAAGAATTCAAAGGTATGATTCAAAGGGAATTTGAGGAGAAAGTGTTTTCAATGAATTTTGTGGATACATTTTAGATAATTAGTTAACTCTAGATAATCTAAGAACCAGGTTAACTAGTCATGCAAAAGCAATCACAGCAGTGAAAGATGCTACAATCAGAGCTAAGGTAATTTTTAGAAATACTATTGTGCTAGACAGTATCGGGATACATACATATATCACCATGTATGATTCTCATCTGAAGAAGTCTGGCAGTAAGAGTTGAACTATTCCTCCATACTCTCTTCTTCATTCTTCTCATGTACTTTGTAATTGACTTGGGACATTCGCACATGTACTTTTGTCATGTGTAAGTACATGCACTTTTGTAATATGTAATTACATGTAAAGGTCTGGAAAATGTCCCAAAGTCAACACTGACTCATCTTTGACTAAGATTTCAATATTTTAGTCTTTTTCCATTTTTGAAGGGTTTTCCATATATATATAGAGGGAGCTTATTTTGTAAAAGGGTTTGGATAATTGAGAGTAAAAAATCTACCAAAATTGAGATACTTCTTGAGAATTTGTGCTCAGCTTGTAAATTATATTTTTTTAAATGAATGAGAAACAAGTTAATTTTAGACTTTGTGTTGAAATAATTTGTGTTTCTTAGGAAATAGTTATTATGTCCTCTTTCTTGATAATCTCTCATTCATTTGATTGAATAAGCAAAGTGTGTGTGTGGGATTATCTAACGACAATTCTAAAGGATAAAAGAAAGACTTTGAGCTACTTTTATCTTTGTGATCTTTTTGTCTATTATATTTTTAGGTGAAGACTTTGAGCTTTACTTCAATCTACTGTTATGTGTGCTCCAAATCAGTGAAGGAGGCAATGAAAGACTTTGTGCTTTCATGGGTATTCTTGCGGACCTAGTTACTACTCTAGGAGATTTTCTGCTATGTGTTGAATACCATTTCTAAAAGAAGAGGAATGCTTTCAGTCATCAACCAAGATCTCTCTTTTGTTCTGTGAATATCATCTCTAAAAAATGAGAGATGGATGGTGTTATCCTACCTTGAATATTATTTTTTGCTTATTTATATACATATATAACATATAAGTAATTTATAGGGAACCTCCCCTTGATGAGAGGATATAATTATCTCATTAGGATTTGGTAAACCCACACTTTTTTTTGTATAAATCTCCTTGTACTATGGTTGATATACCCATTTTGCCATTAGTTAGCTGACGACAAAATATTCACCCAACACATTACACCTGTGAAAATATTATTAGTTGTAACTGAGGGAAAATATGATTAATATTTCACCAAATCTCATTAATTTAATGTGGTAAAGGTTAAATATGAAAATAGTCCTACTCAAATGATATTGTAAAAAAAACTCAGAAAATATATAAAAAAGACTTGACAATCATGGGTTACAAAAACTATGCATATAAATAACACAACATCTAATGATTCATAACATCCATCAACAAGTAAAAATCATGATAAATATATTCCTATGATAAAAGATACCAAACATTATTTTGTTTATAAACTAAAACATCATTATGGTTCTTTAAAAAATTAAATCAACAAGATTTCCTAGAAGAATTCAATACTATGCCTTGCAAACTTATTCTAATGTGACTCATGATAACATGACCCTACCATCATGATTTTTTTTGAAATTTTTTTAAGATATATAATAATTACCATCACCATGTTAAAATGAACTATCTAGTCAACCTCTTAAATTTATAACATGCACTGAAGTACATAATATTTAACTCATATGTCATCCTCAACAAAATAATGAGATCTGCATAAAATTTCCCATGGATGACATGTTAAATGATTAAATCCTCTTCCAAGATGATGATCCCCCTATATTATTATCATCATGATCAATAATTTCTAAGTGAGGAAATATTTTTTGGATGAAGGTTGTTTGAGACTCTATATAGCTTATGCCCATATCTAAATAGGGGATTAATGCCTAAATAGGGAAATATAATGATCTCATATAGATATATATGGGCCTAAGGTTACTTAGGTATTATTTTTTCCATATTTTTATTCACCTAACATCTCTAACAAAGTTACACTTGATCCAAGTATGATATTCATACACCGACAAGATAACCCAAGCTAAGAATTCCTCAAACTATACTCTTACTTTAATTACTTTAGTGGATATATTATAATGGTATGTTATTTCATTTAGTTTTTGGATTATCTTATGATTGTTTGTATATTTTTATATTTTATCTTTATTTACACCTTATGGTTACTATATAATGACACACTAACAACTTTAAAATTAGATACATATTGGTTACCACATAATGGCATTGAATTTGATTTTGTTACTTTAGTTTACACCTCTCAATTATTATCTCATTAATTTTAGATATATCTATTCTTATACATACACATTTATATGTGTATACCCCCTTATTATATCCCATATAATATCTTTCATGAATGTTGTATATATCCCTACATTAATTTGTGAAACGATGTATTATATATGGTTTGAATCTAGTACGGTCATCTACATTTTCATATATCATAATATCCTTGTATTTTTTACCATATTTATCTTAATATATAAATAACCCATTAAAAATAATAACCATTAATAAGATCATAGTAAAATATCAAGGATGAAACCCTGTATTTTCTCTACTTGACCAATACTAAAACTCTAGCTTCTATACTGTTTATCTCCCAAAATTATCAAATTGAAAATTTTCACTATTGATAAAATTGGATCATTATATATAATGGTTAATGATCCCAACTGATGACATAATACAATGTGTTCCTTTGTTTCCTCTTTCTTTTCCTCTTTTAGAATATCCAGGACTTATATCCTTTAACTATAGTTTTATGGTAAATATATGGAATTAATGATGGTTATAAAACATATTCACACATGACCTATTATATCCCACCCTATTTTCTCATGTATAGGTTATATTTTCTGCTATGTGTTGAATACCATTTCTAAAAGAAGAGGAATGCTTTCAGTCATCAACCAAGATCTTTCTTTTGTTCTGTGAATATCATCTCTAAAAAAAGAGAGATGGATGGTGTTATCCTACCTTGAATATTATTTTTTGCTTATTTATATACATATATAACATATAAGTAATTTATAGGGAACCTCCCCTTGAAGAGAGGAGAGATTTATCTCATTAGGATGTGGTAAACCCACACTTTTTGTCGTATAAATCTCCTTGTACTATGGTTGATATACCCATTTTGCCATTAGTTAGCTGACGACAAAATATTCACCCAACACATTACACCTGTGAAAATATTATTAGTTGTAACTGAGGGAAAATATGATCAATATTTCACCAAATCTCATTAATTTAATGTGGTAAAGGTTAAATATGAAAATAGTCCTACTCAAATGATATTGTAAAAAAAACTAAGAAAATATATAAAAAAGACTTGACAATCATGGTTTACAAAAACTATGCATATAAATAACACAACATCTAATGATTCATAACATCCATCAACAAGTTAAAATAATGATAAATATCTTCCTATGATAAAAGATACCAAACATTATTTCGTTTATAAACTAAAACATCATTATGGTTCTTTAAAAAATTAAATCAACAAGATTTCTTAGAAGAATTCAATACCATGCCTTGAAAACTTATTCTAATGTGACTCATGATAACATGACCCTACCATCATGATTTTTTTTGCAAATTTTTTAAGATATATAATAATTACCATCACCATGTTAAAATGAACTATCTAGTCAACCTCTTAAATTTATAACATGCACTGAAGTACATAATATTTAACTCATATGTCATCCTCAACAAAATAGTGAGACCTGCATAAAATATCCCATGGATGACATGTTAAATGATTAAATCCTCTTCCAAGATGATGATCCCCCTATATTATTAGCATCATGGTCAATAATTTCTAAGTGAGGAAATATTTTTTGGATGAAGGTTGTTTGAGACTCTATATAGCTTATGCCCATATCTAAATAGGGGATTAATGGCCTAAATAGGGAAATATAATGATCTCATATAGATATATGGGCCTAATTAAGGTTACTTAGGTATTATTTTGTCCATATTTTTATTCACCTAACATCTCTAACAAAGTTACACTTGATCCAAGTATGATATTCATAGACCGACAAGATAACCCAAGCTAAGTATTCCTCAAACTATACTCTTACTTTAATTACTTTAGTGGATATATTATAATGGTATGTTATTTCATTTAGTTTTTGGATTATCTTATGATTTTTTGTATATTTTTATATTTTATCTTTATTTACACCTTATGGTTACTATATAATGACACACTAACAACTTTAAAATTAGATACATCTTGGTTACCACATAATGGCATTGAATTTGATTTTGTTACTTTAGTTTACACCTCTCAATTATTATCTCATTAATTTTAGATATATCTATTCCTATACATACACATTTATATGTGTATACCCCCTTATTATATCCCATATAATATCTTTCATGAATGTTGTATATATCCCTACATTAATTTGTGAAACGATGTATTATATATGGTTTGAATCTAGTATGGTCATCTACATTTTCATATATCATAATATCCTTGTATTTTTTACCATATTTATCTTAATATATAAATAACCCATTAAAAATAATAACCATTAATAAGATCATAGTAAAATATCAAGGATGAAACCCTGTATTTTCTCTACTTGACCAATACTAAAACTCTAGCTTCTATATTGTTTATCTCCCAAAATTATCAAATTGAAAATTTTCACTATCGATAAAATTATATCATTATATATAATGGTTAATTATCCCAATTGATGACATAATACAATGTGTTCCTTTGTTTCCTCTTTCTTTTCCTCTTTTAGAATATCCAGGACTTATATCCCTTAACTATAGTTTTATGGTAAATATATGGAATTAATGATGGTTATAAAACATATTCACACATGACCTATTATATCCCACCCTATTTTCTCATGTATAGGTTATATTACTTGTCATACATAGTTTATTAAATTGATATTATTATAAAAACCTAAACTATAATTTTTTTAAAAGTATTTGAATTCCAAGTCTCATCCTTCAAAAAATATGAACAATTTCATACTACACTGATGGGTTCACATGACAATTTAAGGAAATTATATTTTACAACTCATAAGCTTTAAATAGATAATTAAAAAAAGGTCTTGACGAAAATAAATAATAAAATCAACTAAGCTGTAGATCAGTTTGGAATGTAAAGGTGTGATAATAAATGCTAGGGAATTTGGTGGAGTGTTTAAAAGATTCTTTTATCCATTTTAATATCTTAGTTGGAAATTCTTATTAAAAAATCATTACACACAACACACACGTGCATATAATTAAAATAATAAATATAAAATGAGACATCAATATAATGTAATAAAATCATATATATTCTTTCCTGGAATATTAATACTCTTAAGAATGGAAAATATACCCATAAGAAACCCATCTTAGGGAAAAACCAACATAATCAATCTCATAATTAATAAATCACAATGTCAAGCACTCATAAGCATGATTCCATCATGGTCAAATAATCATAATCTCATAAAGCAAAAATATAAATAAAAAATTACATCTAACATCAATTTCTATATGATAAGATATACTAAAATAAATATGTGACATAATTATGTAATAAACATCATAATGAATAGGAGGTGTTGTCATAATCATATATAACAAAGTAACTAGTTTTTTAATGAAATAATAATAAAGGAAACATGGTCCATTTATTACCCAAGAGAAGTATAAACACAAATGAAGAGAATCATATAAATTGGGCCTCATAAAACCACACCCATTTTCATAATTATTATAATAAATAAATAAAAATATGGTGATAATGGGTCCACAATGAACTAGCATCCTCCCAAATATCTACAGTCCCATCATATCGATTCCAGTGAGCTCTAATCTAGTCCAGATCATTACCCTAAATAGCTAGTATCATGTGTGATAATATAAATATTATATTTAACAATAGATTCACATCTACCTCCAACAATAAGTAATTCCAATACAAATAATAAAAATTATGAGCTACATAATTAGAATAAAAACATGTAAAAATTCATGCATAGAGACATGTTTGGTGAAGAAGATATGCAATACACAATTTTCCCAATCATTTAAAATATATCAAGTGGACCCATAAATCTTAGTGAGATATTGGATAATTTTACATAATGGATTAAACTATTTAGTGAGGTTTATCTCATAAACTATTTTTTTTGCCAAAATAAGTGTCTATCCAATATATTTGAAATGGATTACTTTTTATGATGATCTTGTGCCTCTTTTATGTGGTGGAGAAAAAATAGACTATACCTACGTGTCTTGAAATAACACAATACTAATAAAATAGTATTCCCTCTATCCAATACCTAGTCATCAATGTCCTATAGGTTTGACCATGCAACACATTTTAAGGCTCTATGCCTACAGAGTTGTGATAAATATTACTATGAGAATAATAAATCAAGTATAATTAATCCTTCTAATAGGACAGGTTATCATAACATACATGTAAATCATGTCCTATAGTACATGGTTCACCCTCTCAATATTGTCATTTTTCTTAGGTGATATGACATGTTGAAATTAAGATCAATGCTCTCTGAAATGAAGTCTACTTTTTTATTTATTTATATTCCATGCATCTTTGAGAAATGATATTTTGAAGAATGTCATGCAATTGAATAATATAATATAAGAACACTATTTCCATTGTAGTGGCATTCTAAGTGATATTGGATGAAAAAATTGGGAAATATTAGTTAAATTTTTCATAATCACCATTATCCTGATAATAGTGTATGATGTTTATAACATACATAACAAGGGGTATAAAACATGTCTCGATTTAGGCCTATACACCCTAATAATATTCACCAAAACCTTTCAAAGGCACACAAAGTAAATATATTAAATAATTATTTTTAAATAAAAATATTTTATTTTATGTTACTATAATTACATTATTTTTTGAGTAAAAATTTAAAAAAACTAATTAAAAAAACATATAGAAAATAAATAATTCAATGTTTTATTACTATCTTTCAAACAAATTTTACCAAGGTAATTAAGGTAATGTTTTTCATATGAATGTAATTTTCACTGAAATAAATATAATATAATATGAATATAACATGAGCTAAAATTTATTAGAGATTATACAACTCCTTAGTTATCTAACTTAGATAATTAAATAACATATCCTCAAATAATTTCTTGCATGTCATACTTTTCTAAATCAGTTTTTAGTTATCCCAACCTAGAAAAGAATAATATAAATGAGTAATAGCTACTAAAGCTTAAATTACCAAAAAAATCTAACATAATACTAATGTATCTAAAGCACCGTAGCTCAGACAAAATAAATGTTATCTTAATATTTAACACCATTTATTTTTTAAAACAAAAATAAAATTTTTCTTATTGAATATTCCATTCAATATTTCCCAAATGTATTAGAGGTATTTCTTAATAAAAAACAATATTCACATATTATAAGAGATAATTTTCTAAAAATTGGGAAAATGCTTCTACTTCTACTAAATTTTTCAAGTATTTGAAAAAAATATATCTAGTTTAATTTTATATAGACTCCTTAATTTTTCCACTTCTCATAATAAACCACTAAGAGAAACAACCACCATAAAATTGTAAAATAATAGGAACCAATTAAAAATATGTTTATTTCAACATATAAATTTACCCAACACCAATTCCTCACAATTATGATAAATGAAACCACATATGAAACATTAATCAACCACCTTTTACTTATAATTATTTCAATCACCACCAAATATTTATACATGTCAAAGATCATGTTCTCTACATTTTTAATAAGGATCTTAGTTTTTATTACTTTTTTTTAGGGGTTGTGATGTAACTTTCATCAAATTATAAACTTAATACTTTGAATTTTGTAACATATTGCTTAGGAATCTACACGATTGATTCAAAATGACCTTAGATGCTTGACAAAAAACCAATTTGCATAAGGAGTCTTGAGATTATGTGACAAAAAGTAGAAATTAAATTCTCTACCTTATTAGTGAGAGTTTCCAATAATTTATCCATGTTTTTATTTATTTTAGTTAAAAAATCAAACCCTCAAGAGTCGTTACCAATGAAATATTCAAAAATTCATAATTAAAATTTGGATGGCTTCCTAGACCAATTAATTCCATGTTCTCTACATAAAATAAATCATAATCTTAACCTCTTCCTATTTAGTACAAAAGGTTAGACCACCATACATGTATAATATTAAACCACTAGTCACCTAAAATAAGATTAATTCATTATTCCAAGCATATTCACTTTGTATCCCTCTTCATTTGGGATGGATGATTGAATTTATTATTGTTAGTGGTATTTAGTAACATATTTATATTTATCTACATGTCAAATACAATTACACATTTGGTTTATAAAGTTAATTTTATTTTAAGTGTATTTTGTTCTAACATGTTATCTAGTGGATTTGATTGAAATATTTTAAAAAAATAGAGAAATTTGGTTAAAACATGGTTAAAACTAGAATTAAGCTGTTATTTAATTATACACACACACACACACACACACACACACACACACACATATCTAATAATTACTATTGATTTTATTTTTAATAACTTGAAAATGAAAATTTAAATAATAAAAGGGTATTAAATAATATATTTTATTATTTCAAATTGAATTGGATGATATGCCAGTCAACTAAAATTATATATATATATATATATATATATATATATATATATATATATATATATATATATAAAACTATAATGAAATGGATTTTATTTCATCCTTCATTGGTAAAAAATGAAATTTAAATCAATAAAAGAGTCACATGTTCATTAAGTCACCCATGAAATGAAAATTGTCAATGGGCTTTAAAAATTGGTAAGGAGGCTCCTCAATTTGACATGGGGAACCTTGAATCGAATGATACATCTAAAATGTATGCAACTTTACTGAATTCAAAGATGGATAAACATCAGATGGTTTTTGGTTGTCAATGACTATCCATGGAGATTTTTTGGTTTATTGTATTTATTAGGTAATATGAGAAGAGACCTATAACTACCTATATCTACATACACATACCTACGTTTTCCATTTTTTTAGCTACTTGGAAATATTTTTAACTATGCAGAGATACATATGCATTCTTGCATATACATATAAATAGTGTTAAATCCTATCTTACAATGTTTTAATTTTTTCAATATTTATAATTTGTTATAATTTATGAGATTTTATTAAATGGTCACTTTTTATACATGTTTACACTCATTATCATACTATTGATCATTTTAGGATCCAAATTTAAAGTGAAGTGGCATTGATCGTTGATATGCCAAGTAAATAAAATGTTGTACATTTAGGTATGAAAATTAATATTTAAGATTGTTTAAAAAATTAAGATGAAACATGAAATATGTATCTTAAGGATGTTCATTTTAGGGTGTTTATCCATGGCATCATGTGTATAATCCCATATTTTTTAGTTTGTGACATTTTCTCTTATGGGACTCATCAACACATCAATCTACCTAAGTTCACACCATAAAGAATGCTTCATGAATGGGGTTGGGTAAGCTCATGGTAATTTATGAGATAATAGTAAATGATAATTTTATATACATGTTTATCCTCATTATCCTACTATTTGATTCAACAATAGGATCTAGTTGTAAAGTGAAGTAGAATTAATTATTGATATTTAAAGTGGCTAAAAAATTTGGACCTCTACGATATGAAAATTAAGAATTAATTTTTTTTGAAATCTATGATGAAACATGATATGTAGATCTTAAGGATTTTCATTATAGGGCATGTTGACCAAATTTTACTTATAGTAAAATTGGGTCAACCCATACATATTTAAACTTTTAAAAGGTTTCCATATGTCCTATATGGTCTCATGTGTGTCTAAATATCTCACCTATCCTTGTTCTAGCCTTGGTATAAGCCTAACTTCCTTGTACTTGTCTAGTCAACTCAAGTCAACTTTGGACAAACATGGTCAAAGGATAAAATTATTTTATAAATGTTTTAATATGTTCATTTAAATGTTATAAGGTTTTCTTAAGTCATGTATAAACCACTTTTCCATGTTTCATATGCTAAAAATGTCTTTTAGTCACATTTTTGGCTCATTAAATGACTTGTACGATATTTTCCAAGTAATAAATTTGTCAAAAAGTATTATTATAATGTGTATTAGGTCATAAAATGTCAATAAATAATTATATTCAGAGAATAAGTAGTTTCATTCATAAAAATAGGAGAATCTCCCAAAAAATAGGCTCTTAATGGCACTTGTAAAAACTTGGAAAGCCCATCTTTAGGTGTAAATATGATTTAAGTGTATTTTGATCTCCCTAAAGTCTTCCATGCACTTTTTTTGTATGTAAAAATCTATAAATATCAATTTTTTCTTCTTTTCCTTCCTTTTTGCCTTCACAAGCTAAGAAGAGCCAACTTTGAATGCTTGGTACAGTTAGTATAGACAGAGTTGGGAAGAGTACTCTTGGGAGTTGAGAGGGGTCTTAGTCAGATTAAAATCCATTTTAAATATTTTGAGTTTCATGTCTTCTCCTTTATTAACCATTGTTAAAAATCTAGATATGTTTTTATGCTCTTACATCCATGAGGGGTTCCTGTTTTAGCTTATTTCAAAATATTTTGATTTGATTTGATAGTTTTAGTTATTTCATGTGTTTTTAGGGTTTTATAAGCCTATTAATAGTTTTTTCATTGTATTATTTGTTTTGGAGGTCTCAATAACTCAAGAATCCTTTTCTAGGCTTGTTTGTGCTTGTAGACTAGTTCTTTCACACCTACAGTTGTCTTAGACAAGAATCTAGAGATTTGTAAGTTAGTATGGGTGGTAGGTATTGGTATTCATGAGTTTTTGAAGCAATTTGATAGCCTGATGAACATGACTAATCCATTGGTAGCCCACTATGTGTTGAGGAACTATTAAAAATAGACAATCTAGTTTTTGGAACCATTTCCCCTAAAATGGTAGAATAGAGGGCTCTATGTTTTTAGTAATATTGGATAGATATGAGAGATTATTTATTATTAACCCTTAATAACTCCATCTAATATCCCTACCATGAGGTTATATTCTTGCAAGAAAGGGTAATTAGAGAGTTCAAGGGATATGAGTTTGGAGACCTTGAAGTCATGCTTTCACACACTAAAATTGCTTAGTGTTATCTATAGGAATAAGCTCCAAATGACTTCTAGATTCTAAAGGTCATAATATGTAAAGACTTTCCACCATAATAA
Organism: Torreya grandis; assembly: GCA_037957365.1. Lineage (NCBI taxonomy): Eukaryota > Viridiplantae > Streptophyta > Pinopsida > Cupressales > Taxaceae > Torreya > Torreya grandis. The sequence continues at coordinate 1,242,110 of JARHVA010005277.1, forward strand.
GTGATTTATATGAAGTGTTATCACACAAATTTCTCAAATACCATCCAAAGGAGGTTTAAGGTAAGTGGGAAAGGAATGGTCCAAATATATAGAGGCTAAGATAACCTAAAGGTCTCTTTTTTTATACAATGGAGCACCTACAGTTTAGGACTTCACCTTGGGATAGAGCTTGACATTTCTAGGTCATTGATAACATCGATGGGATAGAAAATGGATACAAAAGGTTTCAAGATCACTTTGCTAAGCTTAGGGGAGATGGACCAAAGATGAGCTAGGGTTCCAGACCCATAAAGACCTACATGTGCCCCCAGTCAAGACATCAATAATCTATAGGCAAGGTAAGCATACTATCTTAGTCATGGTGGAGGGAAACTCATATATGACCCTGAAGAGTTTGTAGGTGAAATTCAAAGTATAAAGAGTGGTCAAGTGGTTCTTATTTTCATGTTTCAATGGAGATTCCTTTCACACTATGATCAAGTATCAAAGGAGTGAAAGTAATCTATAGGGGTCCAAAATCAAAGGGACAATGTCTAGTATTTGGTGACTAAAGTAGTGTCTTAGAATGGTTTATGGAGGACACTAGTTTCAAATATACACTTAATGGCCTCAGGGGATAGTTAAAGGCCCATAAGCACCATGAAAAGATCCCATGGAACTAGACAAACCTACAACAAGGTCAAGAAGCAAAGTGTCTCAATCAAAAATAGTAAGCTCAACGTTAAAAGGGAAAAAGTGTATTGGTGGGATAATGCGAATCCAACCCTAATGAAATAGTGAGTGATAACCTCAATATATGTGTTGATAATTTAATAAGACTCTTTTAGGATGGAAATAAGCCCCAAAACAAACCCCTAAATAGCCTATTTTCACTTACATTTAGGTTTAAGGGTAGAACATAGTTAGTTGGGTGAGTTCCAAGAAGTGTGAGAGAAAACAATGTAAGTTAAAGTGATGTTTTAGCTCAAAACATCTATATCATAGCTAGAATAGTCCTATGGAGCTATTATAAATGAGTATAGAGCAAGGATGGATCTATAAAAATGCATCACATAGTTCACCCTTGTAAATCCTTCATATTTTGCCTTTGAAGGAACCAGTCTTGAATTTTGAAGTTTTGAGAGGTCAAATGACATGACCTATGCCTAAAATTTGGTATGGAAAGTCCTCACCACTATAGGAAATCCATACAATGTTCATTTTTCAAGAGAAAATATGGGAAGTACCACTTATTTTGTCTTAGATAGGGAGTGCTTCCCCTCATACATTGACTGGTAGATTTGAGAGTTGTATAAAATGAGGCAAAGAGCTAAAGAAACCTTGTGAAAAGGTGCATCAAGTTAAATCACAATAAATATAACATGAAGAGTAAACCATATAGGGATGAAACTAGGCAAAATGATATTGGGAACTAGGTATACATGTAGAACCATTTGAGGTCTTGAGACCAATTTGGAAACCACTCTCACTTATATCATGGAATGAGATCTAAAAAAAGTTTGAACATGTTTATAATTTCAATTTGGAGGTGTTTAAACTTATGGAGCTCAAGGAATCTCAATTGGAGGGTCCAAACTACTAAGAGTTATAGATATGATATAGATAAAATATTAGGCCTAACATCTAAAGGGTGGTAAAATTCATTTTTATCTTTATATGTACACCAAAACCTATTGAAACATGCTTATGGGATCATTATAGGTATGTTAGAACCTTCACTTTTTAGAGAAATCCACCAAGAGGTCATTTCTTAGCTTGAGTGCACATAAGCCTATGTAGACTACTACAAAAGCCTATGTGGGCATGTTTGAATGTTTATAACTCCCCTAAGTCTTTGCATGGAGAGATAAAGTGTGTCAATGATGTGAGTTAGGTTCCCCAAGAAGCCCTCAATAGTATTGGTTTGAAACTCCAATGTGTCATTTTTGTGAACAATGCCTAAGACCTAAAATTGACTCTAAACCCTCACAAAACCCCAACTCATACCCAATGGAGAAGATAAGACAAATGGAGGATCTAAATGGGGTGTAAAATATAGGGAGATGATTTGAAGTTGTATAGGACTCTTCACAACTCTTCCCCATGTAATTGAGTTGTATTATACTTTATATGGATGGTGTACCAAAGGGCTTTATTTGACAAATTTATATGTCTTAAAAGTATGGAGAAGTTTTATATGATGAAATAAACTTTATGAGAGAGATTAGGACTTATTATAAGTATACATAATCATTCATTTAGGTATCAAGGCTCATAAGTGTGTCTTCTATCTTCTTCATCTCAGCTAGTCACAGTGAGCAAGTAGTGACCACTTAGTGGAAAATACGAAAGTTCTAATTGGGAAGCTTATTGAAAAGTGGAATCAACCCTTGTGTATGGATTGGTTTGAAGAATTGGAAGCATTTTGAGTGCCAAGTGTAAGTGGTGTATCACAAGGGGTCATTTGTAACTGTTTGGGTTGATTGCTCATGGCTAGGGGAATATGAATGATTGGAGACCACTCCAATGCCTATGGAAGCTTGTCAGTAACCCCTCAACCTTAGATAAATCATCATAACTATCACTATTTAGTGTTGAGGTAGTCTAATGATGACAAATCATCAAATCAATTTCATATGCAAGTAAGAGAACATCTACACCACATTTGGAGGAGTTTGATGACTTTGAGAGATATTTGTCCTTGGTTTACTTATAGGACCTATCTCATGTATAATTTCATGTTTTTTTAACTCCCTTTTCTTACATTATAAGTGTCTTAGTGACTTTTGAGCTTCACCTTCTCTCTCTTCTCTCACAATTCCTATATGTACTAGCCTTTTTGGCTATTATACTGATCTCTCCACATGTGTATGGATAATCCATGCTAAATTTTTTCCTTGAAATAATAAACAATGTTATTTTACCTCATTCATGAATTCATGAAGTGAATTATATGGTTTTTGGTCTTATACAAGTGTATTTTTCTTACCTTGACATGTTATCCTTCCTAGTGCCTTATATAGTTTGAAATCTCTCTTTTGTAGGTCAAAAAGAAGTGTCTAATGGATATTGTAGATATAATGAGTTGTCTATTCATTAGTATTTCTATAAGACCTATTATCTAGTCCTCCTAATATAATATCTATTGAAGACCCCATGCTTTAAACATTGATGTAGAAGAAGAGATTTTAGTTTTATGAAGTGTATGTGTAGGTTTCTCTTTGGTTCTAGGTGCATTGCAACTGGTGCAAGTAGACAATTTATATGGTGCATCACCTCCTTAGCTAGGTTAGTTTTAGGCTTATTAACCCTTTCCCTCACAAGTTTAAGTGTGGTTGTAGTGTGTGGAAGTGGAACATCAAGGGGAACTAGCCCTAATTTAGAGACTCACCTAAAATTTGGGTCACCCACATCCCTATGTTGTTTTTATTGTGCCACTTTAACAAGGAGAGTTGAATCATTTCCTTAAGGGGTACAAGTTCAAGTCAAAATAGTTTTTGGCATGCTCAGTGCGACTCAAAAGTCCATTCCTTGTGTATTTTTTGGTGTTCTCCTCAAGATATCAGCCTTTGGAGGCAATTCCACTAAGCACCAATGGTGACTCCAAGTATTAATCTACTATTCAAGCTATCTAAGTGATATAATTAAGGTTTTTTATTGTTCTATTATCTTCTCATGAATGATTCATGGCTAATTTTGATGTTGAGTTTTATATTACATAAGTTGGTGACACATATCCATTTTTTCCCATTCCCTATCAATATGAACAAGTCCTTAGTCAATCTTGTCCGCCCCACTATGACCATATTAAACCCTTACATGATCTAAATTAGTCCTATAATCAACCTTCCCAAGCTTATTTTCCACTTAGTCCACCTAGTTCTTTTCCAAGTTAGTCAATTCCAAATTTCAAGAAGACTCTCATTGACTATAAGGATTATATGTTAGATATTGATACTAGAAATGGTTGTGGTCAGGTCATCCATAATGATTATATCAAGATTGTGAGGGATGCTTTGGATCTATTCAAGAGAGAATGGATGCCCATTGAGAAAGATAATTGGCAAGGTCTTATGGGTGAAATACTTGATGTTTGTGGTTTTAGTTTTCACATAGAAGAGAGTTTGAAATCCCATGAAGGTTACCTTCTTGAAAGTCCATCCAAAAGAGCAGCCAAATGAAGAGGGACACCAATATTGAGCAAGTTAATCTATCTCATAACCAGATTAGAGAGGATTTTGAGAGAAGAAGACTGATGTTGGAGGCCCAACTTGACAAAGAGATTAAGTTGGCAGACCATAATTTGATTTAATCCATCATGGAAATAGAAAATGAGGTTATTAAGTGTGACATTCAAAGTTGGTGATAAGATTCTAAGCACAAGGAAATCCTAATTTTCCTAAGCCAATAATTTACCCCTCCATTTTTATCTTAGCCTCACAAAGAAATATCTAAACCTCATTTCCCAAGATGGAAAGAAGTAGTGGTAGATTGTGGAAATAAGGATAAAGAATGTCTAAGTGGAGAACTTAAAAGTGAAGAGAAATTTTAACCTACTCAACTCCCTCCCTCCCCTCCTTAAGAAGTCTTTTGTCATTCATCTCAACTTTATTTTACTTCCTTTCCTAATGAATATCCTATTTTGCCCAAAGAGAAGTTATTTCAAGAAAAGCTTTCCAAAAGAAATTGAGGAGTTAGAACTCAAAATACAGAAGATCTAATATATTCAAGAGAAGCTTAAATCCAATGAAATCATTAAACCTAATAAGGATTAGTTGATTGAGGAAAAACTAAATTATAATGGTGAGGATTGCATTGATCTTTAGAATCCTTATTATGCCAAAGTTCCTAGTTTTAAAATGTCTAATCTTGGCACCACCATGAGAGAGAAGGAGATGGATATTTCAAATTGGGTTGATGATGAGGAAGAGATAAGTTCTTGAGAAGAAACTTTAGATTATGATGATAATGAAGATGACCCACTTTCTATTGAAGAAGAAATATTGGAATAGGTTCTTTTGGAATCCAAATAAGAAGGGAACAAGGAGATTGAAGAAAGAGAGATACAAGCTAAAGTCCTTCAAGAGATCCCAAGTGATAAAGAATAAGTGTTTTATTGTTTTGAATTTCCTATCTATGATGACTATGGAGATGTTGGATATGAGTAAGAGGAGGTTTACAATGAAGTACTTGTGACTCCTAAGGCTGAAGAAACAAAGCTTTAAGAGGTAAATCTGCCATTACATGAAGAAGACATGGGGCATACTTATATGTATATGTTAAAAGAATATGAAGATTTTGAGAAGGCAAGACTTCTAATAAAGCAAGCCCAAGTTGTTGAGGATCAAATATGTTTTAAGAGGTACCACCATCAAGAGACTTCAAGCCATGATGGAGCAATCTATGATGACTATGGGACTTTTAAATATGGTTTGAAGATTAATTCTAGAACCACATGTGAAGTTTCTCCTACAAACATCAAGAAGGAGATTGAAAAAGGCACATTCCTAGAATACCATTGTATAAAACTTCTTTAGAGGTTTGGAGATGTTGTAAAAAAAGAGAAGAATAATGAAACCTTTCAAGAAGACATAAACATTTAAGAAGTTATTCCATTCATGGAGGTGTAAATCTTTCATGAGGAGACAAAGGAAAAATAGTATGAGGTATGTTTCCAAGGTTAAGAAGATTTCATCCAACTTGGAGACTTATTTGAGATGACTCCATCAAAATATATGCCAAGCCAAAGAAAAAAAAGGAGCATGAGTCATCTAGTATTACATCCAAAAGAAAGCATGCTTCACACACTCATTTATTTCATGAAGAAGGAGATTCTAGATAGTTTCCTTTTGTTCCAAGAAGGAGGTATGCTTTTTTAGATGTACATAAGTAGTTTGCTTCCTATTTTGTTGTGTTTCCTAATTATCTTGTTGATACATGTTTGTGTGTTTCTTTCCCTTGTCTTATGTGTGTTGTCTTGTTTTTTTGTGTTGAGGTCAATAAACTATATTTTTAGTCAAGTCAATGTCTGATTTTTCTATTATCATAGTGAATTTGACTCCCTTTGCCCAATGGATAGGATAAGGCCACTGATCTTTAACATAACAAGCATGTTAACCCTAGGAATTGCCAAAAGTGTTGACCAAGTTTTAATTCTAGTCAAATTGGGTTAACCTATACATATTGAAAATTTTAAAAGGTTTTCATATGTCATATGGGTTCTCATGTGTGTCTAAACATCTCACCTATCCTTGTTCTAGCCTTGGTATAAGCCTAGCTTCCTTTTACCAGTCTAGTCAACTCAAGTCAACTTTGGTCAAACATGGTCAAACATGGTAAAACATGGTAAAAGTATAAAATTGTTTTATAAATTTTTTAATATGGTCATTTAAATGTTCTAAGGTGTCCTTAACTATACATTAACCCCTTTGCCATGTTTCATATGCCAAATGTGTCTTTTGGTCACATTTTTGCCTCATTAAAAGACTTGTACAAATTTTTTGAAGGAATAAATCTATCACAAAGTATGATTATATAGTGTATGAGGTCATAAAATGTTATAATCTGGTCATAGATAGAGAAAAAGTAGTTTCATATAAAAAAATAGGAGAATCTCCAAAAAAATGAGCTGTTAATGGCACTTGTACAAACTTGGAAAGAACATTTCAAGTGAAAATGTGATTTAAGTGTCTATTGAGATCCCTAAAGTCTTACATATACTTGGTGTGTATGGAAAAAGTTATAAAGATCAAATTTTGCTTCTTTTCCTTCTTATTTGCCTTCATAAGCTAAGAAGAGCCAACTTTAAATGCTTGGTATAGTCCATACAGATAAAGTTGGGAGGAGTAATCTTGAGAGTTGAGAGAGGTATTATTTATCTTAAAATTCATGGAAATAAGTTTGAGTTTCATGGATCCTCCTTTATGAACCATTGTTAAGAAGGCAAATAGATTTTTATGCTTTTACATCCATGAGGGGTCCCTATTTGAGCTTGTTTTAGAATATTTTAATCTGATTTGATAGTTTTAGTTATTTTATTTGTTTTTTAAGGTTTTATAAAGCCTATTCATAGTTTTTTAATTATTTTATTGGTTTTATAGGTCTCAAGAACTAGAGAAGCCTTTTCTAGGCTTGTTTGTGCTTGTAAACTAGTTCTTTCACACCTACAGTAATCTCAGATAGGAGTCTAGAGGTTTGTATAGAAGTATGGGTGGTAGGTACTAGTATTTATGAGTTTTTGATGAAAGTTGATAGCCTGATGAACATGATTGATCCTTTGGTAGCCCACTATGTGTTGAGGAACCATTAAAAATAGGCAATCTAGTTTTTGGAACCATTTTCCCTAAAATGGTAAAACAAAGGGCTCTCTATTTTTATAATTATTTGATAGGTATGAGAGATGATCTCTTGTTAAACCTTAAGAACTCCATCTACAAGCCCTAACATGAGGGTATCCTCTTGTAAGAAAGGGAAGTTGGAGAGTTTAAGGGATATGAGTTTGGAGACCTAGAAGTCATGCTTTCACACACTGAAATTGCTCAGTGTTATTTGTAAGAATAAGTTCTAAATGACTTATATACTCTCAAGGTGATAATATGTAAATAATTTCCACCATACTAAGTGATTTCTATGAAGTGTTATCACACAAATGTCTCAAAGATTATTTAGAGGAGGTTTAATACAAGGTGGGAAAATAATTGTCCAAATCTAAAGAGGCTAAGATAACCTATACGTCTCCTTTTTTCTACAATGGAAAACCTACAGTTGGGGACTTCACCTTGGGATATAGCTTGACATTTATAGGTGATTGATAACATATATGGGATGGAAAATGGATAAAAAAAGGTTTCAAGATCACTTTGGTAAGCTTAGGGGAGATGGGAAAAAGATGAGTTAGGGGTCTAGATCCATAGAGACCTACAGGTGCCCCCAGTCAAGACATCAATAACCTAAAGGTAAGGTAAGCAAACTATCTTAGTCATGGTCAAGGGAATATCAGATATGAACCCAATGAGTTTGTATGTGTAATACATAGTATAAGGAGTGGTCAAGTGGTTCTTAATTTCATTTTTTAATGGATTTTCCTTTCACACTATGATCAGGTCTCAAAGGAGTGAAATTAATTTACATGGGGTCCAAAAGCCAAATGGATAGTGACTAGTGATGACTAAAGTTAGTGTCTTAGAATGGTCTATAGAGGACACTAGTTTCAAACATATAATTTGTGGCCTCAGGAGATAGTTAAAGACCCCTAAGCACCATGTCAAGATCCCATAGATCCAGACACACCTACAACATGGTCATGAAGCAAAGTGTCTTAGTCAGCAACAATAAGCTCAACTTTAAAAGGGAAAAAGTGTATTGGTAAGATAATGAGAATTCAACCCTAATGAAATAGTGAGTGGTCACCTTAATATATGTGTTGATGATTTCATAGGACTCTTTTATGAAGGAAATAATCTCCAACACAAACCCCTGAATAGCCTATTTTCATTTACAATCAAGCTTAAACGGTAGAACACAGTCAATTGGGTGAGTTCCAAGCAATGTGAGAGAAAATAATATAAGTTGATGTGATGTTTCAGCTCAAAACACTTATATCATAGTTAGATTAGTCCTATGGAGATATTATAAATGATTATAGAGCAAGGACATATCTCTAATAACTCATCACATAGTTTACGCTTGTAAATCCTACACATTCTGCCTTTGAAGGAACCAATCTTGAATTTTTGAAGTTTTGAGAAGTTAAATGATATGAACTATGCCTAAAATTTGGTATGAAAAGTCCTCACCACTATAGGAAAGCCCTCCAATAATAATTTTTATTGATAAAATAGGGGGAAGTACCCCTTATTTTGTCTCAAACAAGGGGTACTTCCCCTCATACATTGACTGGTAGATTTGAGAGTTAGTGGTAAAAAAATGTGGAAAAGAGCTAAAGTAACCTTGGAAAAAGGTGCATAAATATGAAGCACACCAAATATAACATGAAGAGAAAACCATAGAGGGATGAAACCAAGTAAAATGATTTATGGGAGCTAGGTATAAACATATAACCAATTTTAAGGGCCTTGAGCTTAGTTTGGAAACCACTCTCAATTATATCATGAACTAAGCTATCCAATGAGATTTAACATGTTTTATAAATTAAATTTTGAGGTGGTTTAAAATTTTGGATCTCAAGTAATCTCTATTGGAGGGTCTAAACCACCAAGATTTGTAGAGAAGCTATAGAGCCAATACTAGGCTTAACATCTAAATGTAGGTCAAATTCATTTTCGGCTTGATATGTACACCAAAACCTATTGAAACATGCTTCTGGTATCATTAAAAGTGTGATAGAACCTTAAATTTTTATATAAGTTCACCAAGAGGCCATTTCTTGGCTTGAGTGCACATAGGCCTATACAAATTGCTAGAAAAGCTTGGGGTGGCCATGTTTGAATGCTTATAACTCTCCTAAGGCTTTGCATGGAGAGTTGAAGCATCTAGGGATGTGAGAGAGAGTTCCAAAGAAGGCCTTCTTATAATTGGTTTTTAAACTTCAAATGTGTCAATTATATTAATAATGCCTAAGACCTAAAACTAAATTTAAACCCCCACAAAACCCCAACTCAGACCCGATGGAGAAGATAAGATAAATGCAGCATCCAAAAGGGGTGTAAAATCTAGGGAGATGATTTGAAGATATAGAGGACTCTTCAGGGATCCTCCCCATGTAATTGAGTTGTACTACACTTATACAAATGGTGTAATAAAAGGGCTTTTATTTAACAAATGTGTGTGTTTTATTTGGTATGGAGAAGTTTAAAATGATGAAATCACTTTTAGGAGAGATATTAGGACTTTTTATAAGTCTCCATGATCATTAATTGAGGTATCAAGGCTCCTAAGTATGTTTTTTATCTTCTTAATCTCGGGTAGTCACAGTAAGTATGTAGTGACCACTTAGTGGAAAAGATAAAAGTTCCAAATGGGAAGATTTTTGAGGTTTATTTAATGAATTTGATAACATAGAGACTCTTGACAAGTGGAATTACCCATTTTTCATGGGTTTGGTTGAATAATTAGAAGTATTTGTTAAGAATGAAATATATTGAGAGGGGGGTGAATTGGTATATTGTATATCTTTTAATTAAGCTATATTTTTTTCTTTAAACCACTTAATCACATATTTTAGATATGCCAATAAAACTTGGAACAATAATATGCACCACACGAGAGAGAGAGAGAGAGAGAGAGAGAGAGAGAGGAGAGAGAGAGAGAGAGAGAGAGAGAGAGGAGAGAGAGAGAGAGAGAGAGAGAGAGAGAGAGAGAGAGAGAGAGAGAGAGAGAGAGAGAGAGAGAGAGAGAGAGAGAGAGAGAGAGGAGAGAGAGAGACTATATTTTTCACATGGAAACCCAAAGTGGGAAAAACCATAGAGAACAATCTCAAGTATAATGAATGAACACCAACTCAAATTACAAAGTTCACAAGCATCAACTTGTAGGAGCACTAACCCCTTTACCAAGCACCAACACAATAACTATTTTTAAGCACTGACCCATAAGTGCACCAACCCCTTGCAAAGATTTGTGAGTACCAACCCATAGGATCACCAACCCCTCTTGTGTATAAAACAAAACTATCTCTCAATGTTGCTTACTCAAAAAATTATATAAATCTACAATATCTCCTACTTTTCTCTCTTCAAAAACAAATACAAACCATGTACTCTATTACCTATTACAAATGACTTCTCAAGATTTTATTTATAGCTTTCCAAATGACCTTTGGCATTCACCATTTGTGACCCTTCAATCCTCATGGAAAATGGTGCCATTTGATTATTTTATTTACTTCTCCATGGGCCCTCTTTTGACTTATATAGAACCAAAAATATATTCATTAATATTAAATATATATTAACACACATTAGCCAAGATATGAATATTAAAAACACCATTAAATGTAATGGGGCCTTAATACCAATAATGCTAGACCTTTGACATCAATGACAATATTCCCAATAATCACCACCCCCTTTGTCATTGATGGCAACCTCAATCTGAAACTGTCATATCTTAAAAACCTGCACATACTACCATCTAAAAAACATATAGTAACTCCCCCTTACTAAAGCAACCTATACCTATTTTTGCACCTATAATTATACTTGTTTCTATTCTTTTCCCCCTTTGACATCAATGTCAAAGGACCTACCTAGAGGTAACACCTTAGCTCCCCCTCAACTGATGCTAAACCTCAATGGCAGGAAGTAAAAGAAATTACTCCCAACTTGCCCTACAAATAATCAAATGTATCTTTTGGTAGTGCCTTTATGAAAATATCTACAATCTACTCTGTAGTACTAATATATTCCATCTTAACCTATTGATCTTCAACCCGTTCTCTCAAAAAGTGATATCTGATGGGAATATGTTTTTTCATTTAATGCATTACTAGATTCTTTGAAATATTAATAACACTTGTGTTGTAAAAAATAATATAAAATAGGTTCATCATAGTTTACCTTGCTATCTTCTAAAATTTGCTTCATCTAAAGCACTTGAGTACAACACAATACTATTGCAATATATCCTGCTTTAGCTATATAAAGTGATACTAAATTATATTTTTTTGCTTATCCATGATACTAAGTTACCACCAAGGAAGAAAGCTCCTCCAATTATACTCTTTCTATCATCTAAGAAAGCTACCCAATCTAAATTTATATAAGAAACTAAAGTGAAATCTCTACCTATGGGATACCAGAATCCATAATCTAATGTCCCCTTAATATATCTAAATATTCTCTTCACCAATTGAACATGACTATCTTTTAGAGTTGACTAATATCTTGCAACCATACCTAATGCAATGCATGATGTCTGGCCTTAATGATATCAAAATATAAAAGACTAACAACCATAGATCTATATAAAGATTGATCTACAATAGGTGAATCTTCATCCTTGCTCACCTTATTTATTGTACACATTGGTGTGCCCAACTGGTGGAAAATCTTCAAAACCAAATTTCTTCAACATTTCTTTGGCAAGTTTACTTTGAGATATGAAAAATTCCTTTATCTGACTAAAATATTTCCAATCTTAAGAAAAAATGATAATTCTCCAAGCATAGACATTTCAAATTATTTTTTCATATTATCAAAAAATACTTTTATAATCTTTTCAATATTTCATCCAAAAATGATGTCATCAACATATACCACAATAATCAATTGATGCTTACCTTCTATTTTGATGTAGAGATTACTATCAAAAAATCCTCTCTTGAAACTTTGATCCTACAGGTACTTATAAAGTCTGGCATACCAAGCTTTGGGAGCTTATTTCAATCCATACAGTGCTTTCTTTAATCTGCATACATGGATACTAATATTTGAGAGAATAAATCCCTCAGGTTTGCTCAATGTATACCTCTTCTTCTAGATTCTTGTTTAGGAAGGTATATTTGATGTCCATTTTAAACACTTTTGAAATATTTAAACATTACATATGAAAGAAACA